>CM077824.1:6730617-7186468 GCA_039720395.1 Liquidambar formosana | reverse complement strand
TCTTGTGGATTTCTTTCCTAAAATCAAACTTTCTATCATATTCAACTCTTTGATCAAATAAGGAAACCTAGGGTTTTAACCATAGGTTTATATTAGGTCTTAACCCTAATTCTAATCGAACTACGTGGACTTTGATCCATGTATTTCGTTGCATGGTACGTAGGCGCTCTTCGTGAGGCTCAAGTCCGTTCTAGGATCAAGCATCCTAGGTTTATTATGTTTTCTTTTCTTCTTTTTATTTTCTGTTTTTATTTGCTTATTATGCATGGATGGATGAATGAAATATATGATATGCATGCCAATTCTTGTGATGATATACTTGCTGATTTTTTGTATGGAAAGACTTTAATTTAGGCCCAAATGAACTGAGAGACCGAAAGGGTGACATGGGTGCCTATAGGCTTTGCCTAGAACCTTCCCATGTCATAACTTAGCCTCCGAATCCCCGATTTCTTTGGTTTTCAAAGATTGGTTTGTTGCCTTTCCTTTTTTTATGGAGTCATTCAAATTGTTTTCCTAAAACAACCTGATTTTTAGGGTTTTCCTTGTTTCCTTTAAAAATAAGGTGGCGACTCCTTCCTTTTTTTTTTTCAAACCCACTTTCGTTTCAATCCCTCGTGGGCCCAATTTCCCGGGGTTCACAGTTTGGCGACTCCACTGGGGACTTGTGGGCTAGACTCTATAAAGTTTAATTGGGCTAGGTTAATTTCTTATGTTTAATTAAAATCAATCACATTGCATCCGCTTGATTGTGTGCTTTCATTTATTGCATTGTGTGCGCAAACTCTTGCATGTTAGGATCGATGTCCCTCGATGTATCCTTGCCAACGATCGGCCTAGTCTCAACCTTGGTTTTCCTGATTCCATGTGTTGGGGCGAAAGCTATCAACCTCTCTTGCCTAGTACCCTTGGGCTTGCCCTTGGGTATATTAAATGAGTTAATCACGTACTGCTGGACCCACGCGGCGTTCCTGATGCCACATGTGGTTAGGTATAAGGATTGCTCAAGCAAGTGAAGGACCCTAGCCTACCCTTATCATTAGTCCATATAGACAGACTTGTAGGACACTACGGTCTCACCTTTATGCACCCATAATTGTTTGTAATGATGCTATGCCGTGTTTGTGGTGTGAGGCTTATATCTTATGCCCTTAATATAGACCTTTAAACCCTAGCCTTCGTTAAGGCCATGGGTTAGGAGGAATAAATTAAGGAAATAGGATGTAAAGCTATGTTTGTGATGTGCTAGTCCTAGGGGATTAATTAAACCTAATTGAAGGACTCTATGCCCTATTATTTAAAACATACCCTTAATCCATGACCCCTGTAAAGGTAATTGGATAAAGGAATGAATTAATTGAACATGGTGTAGAGACCGAATTCATTAAGGAAAATATGGAGGTTTAGGACAGATCCTTAGGCTAAAGGTTAAAACTTTTCTATCCATAGACGTGCTGGCTTGGATCCGCAATCCACAAGGGCGTCTAGTGAGTGTTGAGTCTACCCATCAGACAGACATGGCCGACGAAAGAACTAGTGAGGGGCACTTTGACCTTGAGGCTTGCCTGAAAGCCATCATGACCAAGCTTGACCATACCGCCGAGACATCCGATACCGCATTGAAAATGGCTCAAGAGAACCAACAGAAGATGGCGGATCTTGAACAAAATGGCTCTAAGGCCCATTCCTCGGGTATACCTCATGGGGCTGGCACCGAAGAGGGACCTCAATCCAATGAGAACACCAAGACAGGGGGGGAAAGTAGCTCGAAACCTGAGGTCACAGACCTAGAAGGGGAAGCCAAGGGGAAAGGTTCTAGCAGTGATTCCGTGTTAGCTAGCAAGGTAGAAGCATTGGAGAGAACTATAAAAGCGATTCGCAGGGCTGATGACATGGTCGATGTGCGGACTCTATCCCTGTTTCCAACGGCTCGTATTCCACTACAATTCAAGATGCCGGAGTTAGAAAAGTTCGATGGGACGGGTTGCTCTAAGACTCATTTGAAGATGTACGTGTGAGCTATGCACCCTCGAGGGGCTACTGACGAGCTTTTAGCTCAAATGTTCCATGAAACCTTGGCCACTTCTGCTTTGAAATGGTTCTTATCCTTGGATGAGAATAGAACCCGGACTTGGGAAGACATATGCAATGAGTTTTCAGAGCACTACAAGTATAACACAGAGGTGGACGTTACTCGAAGGGACCTAGAAACTACCAAGCAAGGGGCTCATGAAACTTTCTCCGCTTACATTACAAGGTGGAGACAAAAGGCGTCAAGAATGACGGATAGGCCAAACGAGGAGGACCAAATTCAGCTGGTGGTTAAGAACTTGCTGCCCGTGTACCACAAACACTTATTTGCCCACTATTTCCCCAATTTCAAAGCTCTCATAGGGGCTGGCACGCAGGTTGAAGATGCTATCAATAATGGGACAATCAAAACTGAGGAAGTGAGGAGTCGCAAGACAAACTTTACTGGGAAGAACAATGCCGAGGTCAACACCATAACTCAACCCATCCAACCCTTTTCTCTCAATGATGTCAACCCACCTCGCCAATTCACTAACCTATTCATGCCACTCGAAAGAGTCCTTGAAAAGCTCATAAGTCGTGACCTATTGAAGCCACTCGACCCAAGACCTCCACCAAATCCCTTACCCAAGAGCTACAATGAGAATGAGTACTGCAAGTACCACCAATCCAAAGGCCATGCCACCAATCGCTGTATTCGCCTTCGCCACCAAGTCCAAGACCTCATTGATAAGCAAGTCATTTCACCACCAACCCGTCCAAATGTCACTCGTAATCCTCTCCCATCACACAACAACACACCCCCACCTAACACCATAAATGCCATTGGGGTTGAATCCTCTCGCCCTCGCCATCCCATAAGACAATACACTCCGCTCCCCATGACCTTAACCCGTCTCTTCACCATTTGCCGCAATAACAGCCTTCTCATGCCACTTCCACCAAAGCCCAGACCATCAACCCCTCACCAATATTGCCAATACCATCGTGCACCCGGCCATGACACCGAGGCTTGTTCTATACTAAAGAAGATCATCCAAGACCTCATTGACCAAAAGGTTTTGTTGTTGCCAAAGAAATCTATCCAACAAGAGCTGAAAGAAAGATATGAAGCAGGGGATCCTCAGGTTGGCCTATTAGGTGAAGCGTCGGGGAAATATGATTACTATGTGCTGTACTCAAGCCCAAGTCCGATATCAGATGAGCCGATAGTCCCTTCAGGTTGGGATGACTTGCCGACAGAGATGGAGAGTATCGACATGATAGAATGGGATGACTTGATGAATGACTCCGAGGAAGTCCATGACATATGGGCTAGCGATGATGAGTTGGACCATATAACTAGAGGGGGTCGTCATTTCAAGCCTCCCCACCTAGAATCTGAAAATCCGTTGGAAGATTTAGAAGGGCAGAGGCGTCCTAGCTTGCAAGAAGAAGAGGATGAAGTGCTTAGGCAGCTGAAGAAGACCAATGCCAACATTACTATTTGGGGCTTGCTCATGGCCTCGCATAAGCACAGACAGACCGTGTTGAAACTGTTGAATCAGATACAAGTGCCTGTTGACACATCCCCCGAGGGATTGGTACATTTGGTGAATCCAACTCCCAAGAACTCAACCATCGTGTTCACCGATGTAGACCTACCTAAAAGCGGGCCGAGCCATTCTCAAGCTCTCTATGTGACCGTTGACACTATGGGGAAGAGGGTTCCCGCCGTTCTTATCGACAATGGGTCCGCACTGAATGTATGTCCTCTCCGAACTGCCACTGTTTTGGGTTTGGGACCCACTGATTTCACGCCATCTGGGCAGACCGTAAGAGCTTATGACAACACCCGCCGAGAAGTAATAGAGATGGTTACTTTGCCTCTTATCATGGGACCCACTGAATTTAGGGTAGAATTCCAAGTGTTGGATGTGCCGTCATGTTTCAACTTGTTGTTGGGCCGACCTTGGATCCATCCTGCTGGGGCTGTGCCATCTTCACTCCATCAAAAGGTGAAGTTTCCTTATGAAGGAGCCATAGTAACACTTCAAGGGGACTATGAATTGAAACTCGCAGGTGTGCCTATATGTGAGATACAACCTGAATCAGCAGCGATACCGCTATCTGAGTTTGATTATGTCCAATGCATTGAGAAAGAGCTGAATGAATCATCACGCCATTACTCTTCTATAAAGCAGTACATCCCATATACTTTTTATCCAAGTTCCGACCCAGCCGTGGCAGATAAAAGTTTTGGTGATAGATACTTCACAGAAGGGCCGAATCCTCAAAGTTTGACAAGTTGGTACCACTCTATCCAAGATCTATATGGAAGCTTGAAAGAGGAAGACTGGGCAGAGAACCTTGATGCGGGGGCTATGACTGAAATGTTCCAAGACATGATCCTCACCGTGGAAGACTCGACCATTGAAGAACTCCAGGGTTCATCCATTAGCCATGCTACCGTGCCATTCCTGAATTGGTACCTTGAATGTGGTGTCATTACGGAGATCCATGAAGAAGAAGACCTTGGCCTACCTGATAGCAGCTTGTAGGTGTCTTAGTTTAGTAATATTTCCCTAATTCAATAAGATGTATCTACTTTACTCACTTTGTGGAGTCATAGTATTGATACAGATTTGTTTGTTTTCCTTCTTTCTTTTGTGTGTCATTCCCATTATTCCTAGTCAATAAAGTGTGCTTTCTTTCTCTATATATGCAGTGTCTCTTTTCTCTCCTCTATGGATATTTATGGCATGGATATAGATCCTAGGAACGATGTCCCCCCGGAGCTCGTTGAGCAAAGGAAAAGGGGCGTCACCGAACCTAATATGGATGAATTGGAATCAATCAACTTAGGGACGAATAAATTGCCAAGAATGGTTAAAATTGGGAAAACCCTCTCCCCCGTTGAAAAAGAAAAGATGATCTCTCTCTTGAAAGCCAACATTATGGCTTTTGCATGGTCTTATGAAGACATGCCTGGCATCGACCCCGATATTGTGCAACACTATATCCCCACTAATTCCCTAAAGAAGCCGGTAAAGCAGAAACTCAGAAGATTAAAACCAGAATGGGCCCTAAAAGTAAAAGAAGAGGTAACTAAACAACTAGACGCGGGTTTCCTCCAAGTTGTGGAGTACCCCGAGTGGTTGTCGAATATAGTGCCTGTGCCTAAAAAAGATGGGAAAGTGAGGATGTGTGTCGACTTCCGAGATCTCAACGCCGCGAGCCCTAAGGATGACTTTCCTTTACCCCATATCGACGTGTTGGTAGATAGCACGGTGGGACATGCACTCCTCTCCTTCATGGACGGATTCTCCGGGTATAACCAGATAAAGATGGCGCCTCAAGACATGGAGGAAAACAGCCTTTATCACGCAATGGGGAACGTACTGTTACAAAGTAATGCCTTTTGGCTTAAGAAACGCTGGGGCTACTTACCAAAGAGCAGCTACGACCCTATTGCATGATATGATCCATAAGGAAGTCGAGGTTTACGTCGATGATATGATCGTGAAATCCGTGGATAGGGAAGGGCATTTCAAGGCACTAGAGAAATTCTTAGAGCGAGCAAAAAAGTACAATCTCCGTCTCAACCCACAGAAGTGTGCTTTCGGCGTCACTGCAGGCAAGCTATTGGGGTTTATGATCACTCAGAGAGGTATCGAAGTGGACCCAGGGAAGATAAAAGCTATTGTGGAGATGGAGCCGCCTAGCACTGAGAAGCAGATCCGAGGTTTTCTGGGAAGAGTTCAATACATAAGCCGATTCATTGCCAACTTGACCATGGTTTGCGAACCAATCTTCAAATTGCTTAAGAAAGGTGTACCAAAAGTGTGGAACAAAGAATGCCAAGAGGCCTTTGAGACCATTAAGAGATACTTGAGCAATCCTCCAATCTTAGTTCCCCCACGGCAAGGTGCGCCACTTTTGTTATACTTAACGGTCACCGAAACCGCGACGGGAGTTATGTTAGCTCAATATCTTGAAGGGTCTACAAAGGAAAATGCCATTTATTACTTAAGCAAGAAAATGACAGACTATGAAGTGAAATACAATGCAATTGAAAAGGCTTGTGTGGCACTAGTATGGGCGACGCAGAAACTCCGACACTACATGATGTCCTTCGAAGTGTTCTTGATAAATCGCATGGACCCGTTGAAGTACCTGGTAGAAAGGCCAGTATTGTCATTCAGAACTGCTCGATGGTCAATTCTCCTCAATGAATTCAACATCAAGTACGTGAATCAGAAGTCTATCAAGGGAAGCGTCATCGCAGACTACCTAGCCAGCTGTCCGGTGTCATCATCCGCTCCGTTCAACGATCAATTCCTAGATGAAGACGTGCTAGAGATTGGTAGAAAAACTTGGAGAGTATACTTCGATGGGGCAGCCAATAAGAAAGGTTATGGGATAGGAGTCCTGCTGGTCTCACCTGAAGAGGCATTTACACCGTTGGCGGTCAAGTTGGGGTTCGAAGCTACCAACAATATTGCTGAGTATGAGGCCTGTATCCTAGCACTGGAAGCGGCACTTGAATTGGGGATCAAAGAATTAGAAGTGTTCGGGGACTCGGCGCTAATCATCTGTCAGATAAAAGAGGAATGGAAAACTCGAGATGAGAAGCTGCTACCCTACCATGCCTACCTGGAAGCTCTAACCAAGGAGTTCTCAGAGATAGAATTTAACTACCTTTCAAGGAACAAGAACCAGTTCGCCGATGCCTTGGCGACCCTAGCATCCATGGTGGAGATACCTGAAGGGGGAAATGTGAAGCCGTTGGTAATAGAATGCAGAGACAAGCCTGTGTACTGTTGTGCAATCCGAGGAGGGGAAGTGAATGATGGCCGTCCGTGGTTCCATGACATAAAGAAGTTCATTGAAGAAAGGGAGTACCCAGAAGGAGCATCTCGCATTGATAGAAAAACCCTAAGGCGGTTGGCAAGTCACTATGTACTTTGTGGAGGAAAGCTATATCGGAGATCATACGACGGGATCCACCTGCTGTGTGTCACCGAGGAAGAAGCCGAGCATCTGATTAAAGAAATCCATGAAGGGACAGGGGCTCCGCATATGAATGGTTATATGTTAGCTAAGAAAATCATGAGGTTAGGCTATTATTGGTCTACCATGGAAAGAGACTGCCACGCACATGTCAAGAAGTGCCACAAATGCCAACTGTTCGCCAGTGGACAACATTTGCCTTCTATGCCTTTAACAAGTATGTCGTCACCATGGCCATTCGCGGTGTGGGGGATAGATATCATCGGACAGATCAAGCCAAAGGCATCAAATGGGCATGAATACATCCTGGTTGCCATCGACTACTTCACTAAGTGGGTGGAAGCAGCGTCCTTCAAGACCTTGAATTCCAAGAAGGTAGCACAGTTCATACAGCACAGCATCATCTATCGATATGGGGTACCGCATGAAGTTATCTCAGACAATGGCCAGCACTTTCAGAAAGAAACCCATGAGCTCTTACAAAAGTACGGCATAGTTCACCATCTGTCATCACCATACCGTCCTCAGACTAATGGAGCGGTGGAAGCAGCTAACAAGAATATCAAGAAGATACTACAGAAGACCGCGGACTCACACACAGACTGGCATGAGAAGTTGCCATTGGCTCTATGGGGTTACAGAACATCAATAAGATCGTCAACAGGGGCTACCCCTTATTCTCTAGTTTATGGAATGGAGGCCGTGTTGCCAGTTGAATTGGAAGTTCCTTCACTAAGAGTTGCCGTGGAGAGCCAGATAACAGAAGTGGACTGGGTTAAGAGCCGCTATGATGAGTTAGCTTTGCTGGATGAAAGGCGTTTAAGGGCGCTGTATCATGTTCAGGGGTATCAACGGAGAGTTGCCAGAGCATTCAACAAGCATGTCAAAGATCGAGGTCTAAAGAAAGGGGATGTAGTGCTGAAAGAAATCAGAGCTCCAGTGTTCGATCCGCGAGGAAAATTCAAGCCAAGTTGGGGTGGGCCATACATTATCAAAGAGATATTGCCAGCAGGGGCTGTTCGCCTCATGGATTTAGATGGAATTGAGTTCGCTCGTCCAACTAATTTGGATCAATTGAAGAAATATCATGTTTGAAGCCTGCTAGGTTGAAAACCCATAAGGGCGGCCTAAGCAAAAGTTAAGGCATGAGAACTACGTAAGACCTGATTCTCCATTCAAAAAAAAAACAAAAAAAAACAAAAAAACAAAAAAAAAAAAAACAAAAAAAAAAAACAAAAAAAAAAGAAGAAAAAAAAACCATGGAGATACGTAGGCAACTCATAAAGTTACCTTGGGTGCGGTCTAAATCAAACAACAAAATCCCAAATTCGATTTAGTATTGGCAATTTATTCAAAACTAAAATTGATTGACATAGCAATTCATTGGTATTAAGTAAAAGAACTATAAATATGCCATAAATATCCTATTCTATTGAGTCTTAAGTTTTTCTTGGGCTTCTTTGCAGCTCGCTCTTCAGCTTTCTTCTCCTCTCTTGCATGTCTTCTTTTCTTCCTCAAGTCATGTTCATAAGCTGTTGTCACTGCTTCCATAATATCTTCTCTGCAAGGTCCAAGTTCATTGTTCTTGATAAGTCCAAAAATCCTTTCTCTTCGAGTAGTCTCTCTCTCACCTAAATTGCTTTTCAACCATTCCTTATACTCGGGGCTCATCATATACGGACCATCAGTATTCGTAACTTGAGTTAGTATCAACTTGCTAGGCCATCGGTCCTTCGCCCAAGTCACTACAGAAAGACCCGCGGGCACTACAGGATAGTCACCTTTCAAGGAAGTGGGTATGGTTTGCATGGCACCCATCTGACGAAGAACCCTTGAAGGCCAATAGAAGGAAGTAGACCTCAGTCCTATGAGTCTCACCATGGCGCATCCAGAAGTTCGCAGAAGCACCTGTTCACTACAGCCCCATATAAAGACAAACCACTTGATGTTCCTCCATGAAAGGGTTTGGAAGTAACCTAGCCAATCTCTCAATGAAAATTGCCCAGGCAGTTCAATGTGGCGAAGGCAGTAATGCTGGGGCTTGTACGGTGTAATGGTAACTGGTGACAAGAAATTCAGTCTTTCAAGCAACCACATCTGCAGTATAATGGGGCTACCTCCTAAGGAAACCTTTGGGTCCTCATGGACTTTATCCAAACCATTCAGGGTTTCAGCTAGCACCATGGGAATCAAGTTATGGCCCTTGGCAAGGAGAGGAATCAAGTCACAGATTTGAACGGGAACATGTGGAGTACCAGTGGAAATAAGAAAACGACCAATGAGGCAAAAGGCAAGTGCATGCTTAATAGGAAAGGTAAAATTCAGAATACCTTTACTATCACAAGCTAAAAAAGAGGTTGCCAATTTCATCAAGTCTACCATATGGTCCTTTACAAACGTAGAGGCATATTGTGAGTGAATCCCAAGTAGATTGGAGAAAGAAGTAAGAAAGCTTGGGCGAGGAGTAGGGAGAATGAAAGGACCTACCCTTGAAACTCCATACAATGCACAGAATTCCTCCATGGTTGGGCACAGTTCTTCATAGTTGAAGCGGAACACATGAACTTGAGGATCCCAAAAATATGTAGCAGTAGTCAAGAGGTTCGTTTCAAGCCTCACATGCTTCAAGAAGAGCAATGGATCCAAGCCAAAGCACTTGAACTCAGATTTTGCTTCAGCACTCATAACTCTCAAAAACCCTCCTAAAAATTTGTCTAGAGCCTCCATAATTTCTAATGAATGAATACAAGTAGGTTTAGGAACCTCTTGGATGTGTTTTTATAGGGAAAAGGTCACAAATCCAAGTTCAAATAGGAAAAAACCCATCAGAATAGGAAGTTTCCTATTCAAAGTGGGATTTCCGCTTCGGGCTCGGGTAACCACCCAGGCCTGGGCGGCTAGCCTCCCGAGGCCTGGTGGTCACCCAAGCCACCTTGTTTTGGCTTTCTCCCTCGCTTTGTCTCGCCTTGACGCGTGATCAAACCTCCTTCCAAATGAGATATTCAACACTTTTTGAGCTTAAAATCAATCAAATTTCATCTTGAAATCAATTCCTTGAATTGATTTTATGTTCAAAAGGGTTGAATATATTTCCCCTGTGTCATGCCAACTCAAGTGACAATGTGTTAAGTCACTTTCCTCTTGCACCATGCCTGTTCAATCTTGATAAATTGATCATATATCCTCATTTCAAATCTTGATTTTTCATCCCACTTGGTTGAATATACTCATCATTTGAATATATTCTTCCATTTCAAAAGTGTATTCACTCTTTGAATATGCTTCTCAGTTTCAAATTCTTATTCCCTATCCTACTTGGTTGAATATATTCATCACTTGAATATATTTTTCCATTTCAAAAGTGTATTCACCCTTTGAATATGCTTCTCAGTTTCAAATTCTCATTCTCTATCATACTTGGTTGAATATATTCATCACTTGAATATATTCTTCCATTTCAAAAGCATGTTCACCCATTGAATATGCTTCCTAGTTTCAGATCCTCATTATCACTTACTTGGTTAAATATATTCATCACTTGAATAAATTTCTCCATTTCAATGGTATGTTCATCACTTGAACATACTTCTCAGATATTTTGTCACTTACTTGGTTAAGTATATCCACCACTTGGGTATATATATATATATATATATATATATATATTTTTTTTTTTCCATTTCAATGGTATACTCATCACTTGAGTATACTTCTCAGATATTTTGCCACTTACTTGGTTAAGTATATCCATCGCTTGGGTATATTTCTCCATTTCAATGGTATGTTCATCACTTGAACATACTTCTCAGATTATTTGTCACTTACTTAGTTAAATATATTCATGACTAGAATATATTTCTCCATTTCAATGGTGTACTCATCACTTGAGTACATTTCTCAGATTATTCTCTATCTTACTTGCTTAAGTATATCCATTGCTTGGATATATTTCTCTATGGTATGTTTATCACTTAAACATACTTGTCACTTACTTGGTTAAGTATATCCATCACTTGGATATATTTCTCTATTTCAATGGTATGTTTATCACTCAAACATACTTGTCACTTACTTGGTTAAGTATATTCGTGACTAGAATATATTTCTCCATTTCAATGGTGTACTCATCACTTGAGTACACTTCTCAGATTATTCTTATCTTACTTGGTTAAATATATCCGTCGTTTGGATATATTTCTCCATTTCAATGGTATGTTCATCACTTGAGTGTACTTCTCAGCTTACTTGGTTAAATATATCCATCACTTGGATACATTTCTCCATTTCAAAAGTATGTTCATCACTTGAACGTACTTCTCAGTCTTTTTCAATCATTAAGTATACTCATCACTTGAGTATATTTCTCAGCATCTTTTTCATCACTTGGTTAAATATGTTCGTGACCTGAATATATTTCTCCATTTCAAAAGTACACTCATCACTTGAATACACCTCTCAGATTATTCTTATCCTACTTGGTTAAAGATATCCATCGCTTGGATATATTTCTCCATTTCAATGGTATGCTCACCACTTGAGTATACTTCTCAGATTTCATTCTCAAATTACTTGGTTAAATATATTCGTGACCTGAATATATTTCTCCATTTCAGTGGTATACTCATCATTTGAGTATACTTCTCAGATTTTTTGTCACTCACTTGGTTAAATATATTCGTGACCTGAATATACTTCTCCATTTTCAAGGTACGTTCATCACTTGAACGTACTTCTCAGATATCATTCTCATCACTTGGTTAAATATATTCGTGACTAGAATATATTTCTCCATTTCAAAAGTATGTTCATTCGTAGTGGCTTGAATATGCTTCTCTTGACAATCATCAACCCCCAGTGGTTTAAGTATACTCATGACTTGAGTACACTTCCTTATTTCAGTATCAGGTTTTCAACCTCCCATCATTGTTGGTATCAGTGTGTGATTTCTCCGGGCTTTTTGGCCAAAAATGGGTTGTTCTTTATCATTGGTTCACAAGTGTAACTTGTTCGCCAATGAGGGGCTTCTGTCACACCCCATTTTTGCACCACCTTACTAGGGCTCATCATTTCATGCATGTTTTTGTTTTGTTTTTGAGTCTAGTCACTTGCATTAGTTTTCTAGAGTCACAAGGACAATGGATATGAATTTTGGTTCAAATTGGAGTTGATCTTGAGGGATAATAAGAGCTTTTGTGACTTGAGGGGCATAATCGTCTTTTAAGTCCCAAACTTTTCATTTGACCTTGGAATGATCTCCAAATTGTCAATTGGAGTTCATATGGATGTATAAGAGGTATTTTTAGTGTCAATTTGGTAAGTCAATGGCTCGGGATTAAAATGGCTCGATGTGGTTCAAGTTGGTTAATTGACCCTTCTTTGGGTTAGCTCTAATTGACTCACAATTACCAACCAAATCTTTTCAAATTGACTTTCATTAGTCATCATTTTACCCTCAAAAGTGTTTCATGAAGTTCAATTTTGATATGGCCTGATGATGAGTTTAGTGTGGTTATTTACAGATTATCCTTGAAGAATTAGTGCGAATCACAACATGAGATTTTTGGTTAAAATGAAAAGAAAATTATTTTATTAAATTAGCCATTTTTATCATGACACTAACACGTGTACGTATGTGATGAGTGTGTGTACGCACATACGATACATGTGCATGCGTGTTAGCGGTCAGTCTCCTAATTTTTATAAAAGACAATTTCCTTTTCCTATTCAGATTAGAAGTCTTTTATCATTATAAAATACCTTTTGATTATTTTCCAAGGAAACCTAGTCCAGGAAGGAAAGGGAAACTCCAGATTTCAGCTATAAATACTCTCTTAATGTCTTTAAACAGGGGAGGAGAAGAGGGTTTGGAGGGAGTGAAATTCGTCATAATTCAGCAGCAGATTTTCTGAAAACCAGCAGTCGTATTTTAATCATAACTTTTTCATCCGAAGTCAGAATTTGATGAAATTGGTCTTGTTAGAAAGATAATTCAATTCTCTACAACTTTGTATTTCACAAGCTTTGTCCAAATCCAACGTTTTCATACTCAAAAACGCGATTGAAGTTGCTACTGCTGCAAAGTGACGAGAATCACTTTTTCTTTTCTCTTGTTCTCTTTTTGTTTTCTATTTCTTTTCAAAGTTGAGTGAGTTTTGATCTCTTTGCTGTGATACCACTTTGACAAAGAGGAGGATTCGTGTTGGTTTGATTCACTCTAAAGACCTGAGGAGCCACGAACAATTACAAACACAAGGAAGGCCCTTCCTAAGGTATTCTCCTTCTCTATTCAAGCTTAAACTAGGTTTTCATATGGGTTAGGCCTATTGCATGTTAAAGGTAACTTTTTTATCATGTATTAACACTCTAGCTAGTTAATATACATGGAATATCTATTTTTTATCTACTGTTTAGCATGCTTTAGGGCTGTCCTTTAGGTTTTTAATGCATAGTTATGATTCTTGTGCTCCTGCTTGTCCTTGTGCTAGGATTAGTGTCATTGCATGTTAGAGTTAGGATTTTCATCATGTTATATTGCTTTAGTTAGTTAATATGCATGATTTAATTTCTGTTTAGTTTGGTTTTAGCATGATTAAAGTATGTTTTGTATGTTTTTAAGCATATTTGTGAGTTTAGGGTTTTAGAGTCATTGTTTCGTGTTTGTTTTCATATAGCATGATAAAGTAGACTTTTTTATTTGGTTTTTCTTCGTGTTTGCTGTATATGTTTTTCATATGGAGTAAACATGATAGTTTTGCATGCATGTTAGTATGTTTTAGGGTTTTTATGCATGATATGGTTCTAGGAATATGTTAGGACTTATTATTGTTCGCTGTTTTTGCTATTGGCATGCTTAGTGGATGATTTTAGGTCATAATACTATTCTGTCCAGATTTGCATGTTAGTGTTTTTGCATGGTTTTGAGCACTTGTAAGGGTGCAAATAGGTGTGGTATTTGTCCCATGGCAAATAGGGCTGCTTATGTCTGAAATGGCTAAATGCTTGGAGCTAATTGCGCTTAGGTAAGTGGGTGTGAAGGTGCCCCAATTCACCTTTCTTCTTAACTCATTCTCTTCTCCCTATTTAGGGTTAATTTTTAATATGATCCTATGGTTTAATTAGAGGTTTCCTTAACCAACAAAATTCTGGTTTTTATTAAAGTTTCCATCTTGTGGATTTCTTTCCTAAAATCAAACTTTCTATCATATTCAACTCTTTTGATCAAATATGGAAACCTAGGGTTTTAACCATAGGTTTATATTAGGTCTTAACCCTAATTCTAATCGAACTACGTGGACTTTGATCCATGTATTTCGTTGCATGGTACGTAGGCGCTCTTCGTGAGGCTCAAGTCCGTTCTAGGATCCAAGCATCCTAGGTTTATTTATGTTTTCTTTTCTTCTTTTTATTTTCTGTTTTTATTTGCTTATTATGCATGGATGGATGAATGAAATATATGATATGCATGCAATTCTTGTGATGATATACTTGCTGATTTTTGTATGGAAAGACTTTAATTTAGCCCAAATGAACTGAGAGACCGAAAGGGTGACATGGGTGCCTATAGGCTTTGCCTAGAACCTTCCCATGTCATAACTTAGCCTCCGAATCCCCGATTTCTTTGGTTTTCAAAAGATTGGTTTTTGCCTTTCCTTTTTTTATGGAGTCATTCAAATTGTTTTCCTAAAACAACCTGATTTTTAGGGTTTTCCTTGTTTCCTTTAAAAAATAAGGTGGTGACTCCTTTCCTTTTTCTTTTTCAAACCCACTTTCTTTTCAATCCCTCGTGGGCCCAATTTCCGGGGTTCACAGCAGTCCATATACAGCCTCAAATGGAGTTATTTTTGTTGAGAAATGGAAAGAGGTGTTGTACCACCATTTGGCTAGCGGCAGCCATTTGTCCCACTATTTGGGCCGATCACCTATCATGCACCTTAGGTAAGTCTCCAAACATCGGTTTACAACTTCTGTCTAGCCATCTGTTTGGGGGTGATAGCCGGAACTCATGTGGAATTGGGTTCCTTAGAGCTCGAACAAGCCTTGCCAAAAATTACTAGTGAAAACACGATCACGATCACTCACAATGGTGGTGGGCATCTCGTGCAACTTGAAGATGTGATCCATGAATATTTGAGCTACATCCATGGCTGTATAGGGATGGCTCAAAGCCATAAAATGCGCATACTTGCTTAGCCGGTCAACCACCACAAAGATAACATCCTTACCGTTGGACCATGGTAATCCTTCAATGAAATCCATTGAAATATCGCTCCACACTTGAGTTAGAATGGGAAGGGGTTGTAGCAGCCCTGGTGTCGCCAATGTTTCCGCCTTGTTGTGCTGGCATATGTCACATTCTGCTATGTATGCCCGTACCTCTTGTCTTAGACCTTTCCAGTAAAATGCCCGTTTGATACGATGGATTGTCTTATGAACACCGGAGTGCCCTCCTACTGGTCCATCATGAGCTTCTTTGAGGATTGCCTCCTTAAGTGTGGATAAGGAGCCAATGACCAATCGCCCTTTATAACGCAATCGGTTCTGCTCCCACTTGTAACCAGGATGCATAATTGGGTCTTTCTCCATATCCTGGATTTTTTTTTTTTTTTTTTTTTAATTTTAAGGTCTTCCTCCCACTCTTTCTGTAGAGTCTCTATCCATTGAGCAATTAGCATGGATAGCGCCTAGACTTGGGCAGCCTCTTCATCCCTTTTGGACAAGGCGTCAACAACCTTATTTTCCTTGCCATTCCGGTAGGTGATCTCAAAGTCATAACCCATCAGTTTGGTGATCCATTTGTGTTGCATTGGGGTGGTGATCCTTTGCTCCAATAGGTACTTTAAATTGAAATGGTCAGTTTTGATTTTAAAATGGCATCCTGCCAAGTATGGTCGCCACTTAAGCACTGCAAAAACCACAGCCAGCATCTCTTTTTCATAAGTAGACATCCCAAGGTTCTTCTTTGATAGAGCCTTACTAGCAAATGCAATAGGTCTGCATTCTTGCATTAACACTGCTCCTAGACCAACTCTAGAAACGTCACATTCAACCACAAATAATTTCGAGAAGTCTGGCATGGCTAAAACTGGTGTAGTTGTCATGGCTTCCTTGAGTTTTTCAAAAGCAGCCTCAGCCTCAACGGTCCATTGGAAGTTGTCCTTCTTTAGCATGGAAGTAAGTGGTTGGCTAATCTTGCTATAATCTCTCACAAACCTCCGATAATAACCTGTGAGGCCCAAAAATCCCCGCAAGCTCTTCAATGTTGTAGGTTTTGGCCAAGTGGCCATGCTTTCAATCTTGGTTGGATGAGCTGCTACTCCATGATTGGAGATAAGGTGCCCCAAATATTCAAGCTCTTGACACTCGAAGCTACATTTTGATCTCTTTACATACAGCTGATTTTTTTGCAAAAGCTCCAAAGTGATAGTTAAATGTCCAATGTGCTCCTTCCAATTGCGGCTATACACCAGAATGTCGTCAAAAAATACTAAGATAAATTGACGCAGGTAAGGTTTAAATACCTCATTCATCAAGCTTTGAAAAGTTTCCGATGCATTGGTTAAGCCAAAGGGCATAACCAAGAACTCATAGTGGCCTTCGTGGGTCCTGAAAGCAGTCTTGTGCACATTTGGTGGATGCAGCCGGATTTGATGGTATCCGGATCGTAGATCCAACTTCGAGAAATACTGGGCACCATTTAATTCATCGAGTAGTTCATCAATTACTGGAATTGGAAATTTGTCCTTCACAGTCTCATGGTTTAACACTCGATAGTCAACACACATTCACCATATGTCGTCCTTCTTTTTTACCAGCAAAACCAGGGAAGAGAATGGGCTAACACTTGGCCTGATAATTCCTAAAGACAACATTTCCTTTACAATTTTTTCAATTTCATTTTTTTGCACATAGGGGTAACAGTAAGGCCTCACATTTGTTGGAGAGCTGCCAGGTTTGAGTGGAATTTGGTGATCGTGGGATCATTGCGGAGGTAACCCACTTGGTTCTACAAACACATCAGTAAACCTATCAAGCAATTTAACTAACTCAGGCTCAACTGTTACCTCTTTTTGTTCAGTTTCCATTACAAACAATTGTGCCAATGCTCCTTGTGTTGCTTTCTTTAGCACCTTGTCCATTTGGCCAGCATCTAGCATTTTTACTACGGTGGTAGTTGCTCCCTACAAGACATGTCATCGGTCATTGTTGTGGAACTCCATATGAAGGTTTTGAAAGTCCCATATGATGGGGCCAACTGTAGCTAACCATTGAATGCCGAGGACCATGTCACAACCACCTAGAGGTAACAACTTCATATTTGTCTGAAATACAGCCCCTTACATGAACCATTGGAGTTGTCTGCAAACAACTGAACTTGAGATCTTTGAGCCATCTACTACTGCCACTAGCAATGGATTAGTTTTATGGATTAAACACCCTGTTCGTTTGGCTGTCTCTGGGTCTAGGAAGTTATGCGTACTTCCTGAATCGATAAGTATCGTCACAGGCCTTCTCTTAATGTACCCTTTTACCCTCATGGTTTGGTATGAGGTCGATCCGGCTAAAGCATGCACTGAAATCAATGGTTCATGTCACGACCCAAATTAATTAAGCCGTGATCAATATTAATAAATCCAGTTTAATTAAGAAAATCATTTATGAAACACGTGAATGGCACGTGTTAGAAAACCGGTAATTTCAATAAAAATTTCGACATGACCCATTCGTAAATGGGACATACCGTAACAAAATCTTGTATAAAATAGTTATAAAAGTTCCTGTCATCTATCATAGGTATCATCATGTGCTAGATAAACCATATAAAGAGACCAACGAAATTAAAATATTACAAACCATGAGTTATTACGTGTCTAGCACCCATTGGCCGAATACAAAAGTGTTTAGTTTAATACATAACCATAATATTAAAATTGTTCCCATCAAAGCATAACACCTCAAGGCGAGGTCTCCCCAGCTATGAAATCATCTGAAAAGGGTTTATAAAACATAAGAGTGAGTATAAAACTCAGTAGATATAATTTTCATATAGAAATAACCAAAACATGATACTATAACCAATTAAAACCATGCTTAAAATAATTAAAACTCATGCAATGTCATGAATGATATGCGACTCATGTCCATTTAACATAATCCATAATTACCGACCACTCCCGTAGGAGTCTTCGCGCGGAAACGGAGGATTTGAGCCCACCTCTAAGAGGACAACACAAGGGTTCCTATCTGGAACCGTAAAGTAGCCTCTGATTCGGGAACACAAGAGTTCTTACCTGGAACTGGAAAATACCCAGGACCAAAGGAATGGAAAACACCGCTAAGTCTCTTGACCGCTAGTAGTCCAAATCCAATGACCCTTTAATATACTTTTACCAAGTAACTAATTAAGTCCATTTCATGCATTTTATGCCAATGAATCCTATGAAAAGCATAAAATCCCATACACGTGTCAGTTATTCCAGAAATCAACAATATATAATTATTCCATAATTATATAATGTGTGGGAGCTATGTAAAACATGTGAAATATAGACCAACAAGAATTTACATAGCATATACATCCAAAATAAACCAAAATATAACAAGTATATCAACCTATATACTCCTAAATGTAATATTCCTAAATATAGGGTTATGTAAACTAGACCCCTCAGTACATGCATTACAAAATATACATGATAATACACCCAAATATCACGTAAACTCATAAATAACACCAAAATACATTTTTATCTAACATATATGGGCTTATATACTAATCCATTATCATCCCTACGGTTAAAACCTATGAAAATTACACCTACCTCAAATATGTTGCACCAAACGTAGAGAAAAGGTGTTGGGAGGGTCAGATTTGAGCCTAGAATGCGTGAACAAGCTCCAAACTCTACAGATCAGGCTTGAATCCTCTCCAAGCACGTGTAGATCTTCAAATCTAGTTCTTAGAACGCGAGTCCAAGCGTTGAAATGAGGTGAGAGAGTAAAAAACACATGCATGCAAGAGAAAAATGTGATTTTCTCTCTCCAAACACTCCCTTTCTCTCTCTTCTCTCTCTCCTCCCTCTCTCTTCTTCTCTCTCAAGCTCTTGGTCTTCAAAGTGCAGCCAAATGGGAGTTACAAGTCGTGCTTGAAGGGTTTTAAAAGGGGTGAGGGGCACATGTGTCTTTTGACGCATTTAAAAAAAAAAATTCAAGATTCTGCGATGCATGATCGATCGTGGGTTGAGGGCACGATTGATTGTAGTTAACAGAAGCAAAATAACGTTTCTGGGGCACCTACAATCGATCATCCTCAAGGCACGATCGATCGTCCCTTGCTGAAAATGCCCAGTAACTCAGGCAAATGTGTATAAACTCCCACAGTACATACCATTACCTTATTTTCATTAAAAACATCTTCTCCATTTTTTTATTCTTTCTTTTACTTTAAGTTATTTAATGAAAATAAGCAAATAACCCCCCATTTGAATCCAAATAAAATATAAAAAAAATTAAATTCCAAATATATCAAAATTTCATTTTCAAGTTTTAGTACAAAATCCGACTCCAGACAGATTTTTCAAAAACAAACGTACAAGGAAATTAGTCAAAACGTGATAATAAAATCCCATAAAATCATAGATGTCTTATAATATTATAAACTTCCATTACCGCAAAAAATTATCTTTAAAAACGAAGATTTATGAAAATTCATTTTTTTCTAACACATAGCCAAATTTTAGCAGTCTAAAAGTGTGAAATCACAAACATATCAATATCATACCCATGTGATGCCTATGCATGACAATACCCGACAGATCAACTAAAGTATACATTAAAGGTGAGATTATCCTAGTTAAATGATGCGGGCATTACAGTTCATCAGATTTCTCCTTATGCGCTGGATCTTCCTCTTCTTCCTCCAAATCTAAGCCTTCATCATCGTCCTCCCCTTCAAGCAAATAAAGTTGTCTCGTCTTGCATTTGTGTCCCCGCACGTACCGCTCATCACAGTTGTAGCATAACTTCTTGAGTCGCCTTTCCTCCATTTCAGATGGGGAAATCTTCTTAATAGGTGGAATTGAATCCATAGAAGGAGAAATTGTTCGATTAGCAGAGGGTGTTGATGGTTTGATGGGCCCT
The DNA here is from genome assembly GCA_039720395.1 of Liquidambar formosana. Lineage (NCBI taxonomy): Eukaryota > Viridiplantae > Streptophyta > Magnoliopsida > Saxifragales > Altingiaceae > Liquidambar > Liquidambar formosana. The sequence continues at coordinate 7,166,308 of CM077824.1, read as the reverse complement.
CTTGACCGCTTAGCCGTAGCTTCCACTCCCTCTTCCTGCAACCTTGCTAATCCAATCGCCTGTGTGATTGTCCTTGGCTGGAACATTTGAACACCAGCTCTAATCTTGTCTCTCAACCCGCTGATGAAGCAACTTACAAAAAATTCTTCAGGTAGGCCTTTTGTTTGGTTAGACAATTCTTCAAATCTCTCTTGGTAAATTTTGACAGAACTTACCTGTCGAAGCTTTGTCAATTCTCCAATCGAGTCCTCATAAGCCTTAGGTCCAAACCTTACATTGAGGGCATCTACGAATTCCCTCCAAACCAACCTCTGATGAGTGCCTTCAAACCATTGAAACCACTGGAATGCCTTGTCCTCTAAGTGGATGGCTGCTAATTGCACCTTTTGAGCTTCTTCAATATTGTTAAAATTGAAGAATCGTTCGCATCGATAGACCCAACCCTTTGGATCTTCTCCATTGAATTTCGGAAAATCAACCTTAGCATACCTCGTGTGTATTGAGTTGGTAGAACCAGACTGGTACCCATGAGAGTTATGTGAGGACTCTCCCTGTTCTCCATTGTTTGGAATTATTCTAGAGGCCAATTGATCGTACTTGAGACTTATTGCGGCCACCAATTGTTTGAGGTCCATCAAAGCTTCTGCTTGCTTTTCGTAGCTATCTCACAGTTGCTTAATGGATTCCTCCATTCGCCTTGCTTCTTGTGATCTAGTTCCCTCCGCCATTATCACTCTTCCTCACAGGGAAGAATCGTTGCTTTGATACCAAATGATAAGGATCAAGAAGAAGATTACAAATAAAACAAGAAAAACTCCCACATCTAGGGGGAAACCTTCGCAAGAAAACTAGAAAACATAACAATTCATTCCTCCCTTTTCTCCCTTACAATTCTGCCTTAAATAAGACTCCTATGTTGACTAATGACTCCTACTATCATGCTAACAGCTGTGATAAATCAATCAGCCTTACATTATTCTCTCCTAATTTATTCATTTATTCTCCTTGATTCTTGATAACTCAACTAACCTCTCTCCTTAATTTAATCATCTTCCTTATCATGACCCAATCATCCCCAATCTTTGCCCTGCCAGCAGATATGGGAATGGATCTTTTCTTGCACGTATCATAAAGAGAATTGGACTAATGGGTGTGTGAGGAAAAAGCCGTTGAGATGCGATAAGGGAGATGGGTTTTCAAAGTTTGAAAGGATGAAATTTCCAGATCATTCAATCTTGTTGGGAGATATGAATGTGAGTGAAAGTGAACTGAAATGCCTTCAGAACTGTTCTTGTACAGCTTATGCTTATGTCAGTGCGGGCAAAGCAACGGCAGTGAGATGTTTAAATTGGTTTGGGGATTTGATTGATCTCGTCAAGGACCACACTACTGGCAGAGATCTTTATGTTCGCATTCACAGCTCTAAACTAGGTTTGTTTGATTCCTCACCTGGTTTCTTAATGACATATTAAAGTTTTAGCCGATCACAAGTAGCCAGCATGGGCTTTTTGAGCTTCGTAATTATGTAATATTGATTAAAATGAGCTTTGATCCTACTCATGATTTAGGCATATGGATTAATGTATATTCCTTTGCATGCGCAGCTGGTAATGGTGAGACTGATACCTCCAAAGATAAAAAACGATTACTTGCAATCACAGCAGCCTTAGTTTCCTTCTTGTCAGTATTTTAGGCTATTTATGGTGGACGAAATGGTTTCGAAGTGAAGGTACTCTCTCTCCCTCGTGCACAAATGCCTGCACAGGCAAACACAAGAATTGCTGATGGACTTTTTTTTGATTTCCATTCATGCTTGTGTTTTCAAAATTTCTCTGCTTTAAAACAGGGGAAGTAGAAGTAACAATGCCTGAAATCAATCACAATATTTATAGTACACCTAGAGGTGGACAGAATGAAACAGAGCTGTTTTTATTTACTTTTGGCAGTATATTATCTGCTACAGACAACTTCTCTGGAGCAAATAAACTGGGAGAGGCCGAGAGGGTGGATTTGGCCCTGTTTACAAGGTAAGAGATCTCCATGTATGCTCTAGGTGCAAAAAATACCTTCCTTTTTTTTTTTTTTTTTTTTTTTGTGTAAGTAAAATGAAATTATAATCTGTCTTATTTTGTTCTTGATGCATTTCAATTTGTGAAAGTTACTAAAGTCTTACATTTGGTTATTCATTCTCCAGGGAAATTTTCCTGAAAATCAAGAAGTAGCCATAAAAAGGCTTTCTAAGAAATCTCTACAAGGAGTTGAGGAGTTTATGAATGAGTTGAAACTTATCGCTAAACTCCAACACACTAATCTTGTGAGGCTTTTGGGTTGCTATCTCCAAGGGGATGAAAGATACTAATCTATGAGTACATGCCCAATCGGAGCTTGGACCAATCTATGTGTGATATCCACTTTTCCAACATTTCTAAAGGCTGTCCTGCAATCCTCAGAAACTATTTCAACATAGATTGGTACATTTGCCTAATCCTTTCTAATGGTGTTTTCTATCAGACCCATCTGAAAAGCAAATTTGGATTGGAGTAAATGCTTTCGGATTGTTGAATGGATTGCTCATGGACTTTTTTATATCCATAAGTACTCTAGGTTAAAAGTTATTCACAGGGACCTCTCAAAACAAGTAATATTCTACTCTATGGAGCAATGAACCCCAAGATTTCGGACTTTGGTATGGCAAGGATTTTCGGAAATAATCAAACCGATTGGTGGGGACACTGTAAGTATGACAAATACCATCAATTACATGAACCTTCATGAGAGTGAACTTATTCCTCTGCTGGTACGTACTACTATAGTACTATTATTGTCTATTTGTTCATTGACTACTACAGCTAAATTTTTATTTTATTTTTTCCATTTGTTTTTTCCTGTGCTGGATTAAATGTTAGTGAATTAGTATGAAGATTGGTTAGAACCTAGCCTCCAATACCATACTGATCAGTCCTTTATTTTTCTTTGGTTGCATTGAAGGAATAGGATTTTACCCTTAGGACCCTAGACTCTACTACTACATGTACTAATACCGTTATTTTTTAAATTTGGTGCAGTGGTTACATGCCACTTGATTATGTGCTATATGGGCACTTTTCTGAGAAATTAGATGTATATAGCTTTGGAGTGTTATTACTAAAAATTGTGAGTGGTAAGACGAACACTGATTTCCATCGCAGGGAATTTTCTCTAACCGCTTTAGAATGGGTAAGTATAATTTACAATTCACTCTTTCTATTATTTATCTCATATTTATTGAAAGAAATCAGTTAGGGCATGTTTCTATGTCAGTTGGAAATTAAATTATTTCTTCATATTTTGCATATAATTTTGTGAACAAATTCATCATTACTTATGAAACAACTTAATAAAATGGCAGCCATCATCACAAATGAAATGGAAGCGCTTGATAAATTGTTAAAATGATGCAATCCATCATTTATGGTAATAGCTCCATCTTTTTCGAATGACCCCATTCACGATGATTGATTAATTTGTACCTTCAAAATTCTATGCAAAATAGCAATGAAGTCATTTAATTTTCAGTGGACAAACAAAAATGCCATGAACAAATTAATTTAACAAAATTGAAGACTAGCTTTGAGATGGTTTCAGGCATGGGAAGTTTGGAAAGAAGGGAGAGGGTTAGAGCTAGTTGATCCATGGATAAGGGAAACATGCTGGCCACAGGAAGTTACCAAGTGCATTCATGTAGGCCTTCTGTGTGTTCAACAAGCTGCAGTTGATCGACCAACAATGTGTTCAGTGGTCTTCATGTTGGGCAAAGAAAATGCATCACTTCCCTCTCCCAAGGAACCTGCTTTTTCTACCCGCAGGAGTTCTACTGCCATTGGTGCTTCTTCTGCAACATCTACCAGTTATTCCAACAATGAGCTGACAATTAGCATGATAGAGGCTAGATAGATTTTATCATATTTTCAATTATGGGTAACATTTTAGGAAAGAAAAGCAGGGCATGTGTTTGTATACATTGCTGGTGACCAAATAAAACAGTGCAATTCCTTAATGTTGGTTCCGTGTTTTTTACTTTTTCTTTATTTATTTATTTATGAAAGGGTTAGTTTACACAAAAACAAGCAATTAAAAATATTATTAAAAGAAAGAAAATAAAATAAAGAAAGAAGACAATTACTTAATGTTGGTTCCGTTAACCAGCAGGGGTTATGAATTATGATTGATAAGAGTGAGATACAATCCCAAGGGCAAAGCCAGCCTGGTACGCCCCACCTGAAAATTTCATAAAGGAAAAATTCTTTAATCTTTTGCTCTTTGATGATCATTTCCCAACTTAATACCAAATAAAGAAAATTAGTAGTCATGTTGAAGTACATAGACATTGAATTTGTAATAAGTTGACAAACAATATTCTTTATATGGTATTAAGTTAAAAATGGATCACTAAAACGTAATAAATTGCAAAAAATTGTCTCACCTGAGATAATTTCTTGGCTTTGCCCCTATCAATCCCAATCTTTATTTATTTTTTGTTTATTTAAAAATTTTAAATAACAATCACTTTAATTTAATTTAATTTAATTTTTTATTTTGGACAATAAATGGAACCTAACCCTTATCTTGACCGCCATTATTATTATCACGGTATCTGACTATCTGTATACAGGTGGTGGGGGTAGCCATACGCGTCTATGACACGTAGTCACGTATGTGGCATTCATTTACACTCTTCGTTTCTCATGTCATTGCAAAATGTCTTTGCTTCCGTTTCCCATAAGGAAACGAGTAAAAGTCTTACTTTCAATCTCTTTTCTAAAGTCTTGACTCCAATTTCCCAGAAGGAAAAATAAAGTCCTATTTTATCTCTTGTAGCCAATGAAAGAGAGCTTTGACAAACTCATGCCTTGTTGAAGTGTGAAGGTCGACAGGTTGGGATCGAGGACTATTGGTGGGTATGGGTGGGGTTCATGGTCATTTCACGTGGAGAGAGAAATGATAAGCCCGTCTTAACGCAAGAGGTTTTGAGTGGCAGATATGATCACCTCCCCTAAGATATGTGTAATAATAATTGCAGAGGTCAATAAAGGCCCGGAAATTCCAAGTTTTCTAGATACAATTCAACCCCAAATTCCAAGTTAAACTTAGAATTTTTAAATAGCTAGAATTTATAAATTCCAAGTTTAGTTAGCACAGTAAAGAATTTGGTCCTTAAAATTTGACAAATTTCATTTAAAAATCCCTTACCCAAACACAATGTAAAAGGCGTACTCTCAACTTGATTCTGAGTTTTTGAGGGCACATGTGATCCATCGGAAATTTTCAGCAGTGGAATTGCACTTCATCGATCAAAAGGGTTTGATGGGTTAATCTAATTTTGCGAGTATGAAACTGTGTCCATAAATAGAACATCAATTAGCTAGGAGTGGGGATTGATAAAGTGAAAATAAAAACTACTTCTCTTTTTAAGGACATTTTCAAATTTATTACTAAAAAGATTAGGGTAAACTACAAGAAACCTCCATAATGTTTGGCCCTTTTCACATAACCTCCCAAAAAAAAAAAAAAAAAAGGTTGCAATATGCCCTTAAATAGCTTACAAATTTAACAATTAGTGCCATCGTTAATCACGGTTCATAAAATTAATGGCGGTACATTATGTGACATTTTTTCGTCTAATTTCATGAAAAATGATTAACGGTGACACTAATTGCTAAATTTGTAATGTGTCTAGAGACACATCGCAACCATTTCTTCTATAAAGGGTCACATGAAAATTGGACAAACATTATGAGGGTTTTTTTTATAATTTACCTCTTTTTAAGCCCATCTCGATCCAATTTCACAACAAAACATTATTTTTAAAATTTTTTTTTTTTAAAGAGATCCATTTATTTGGGATCCGTATGCAAGACGGGTAATAAAGTGGTGGTGCCTGTGATATTAACTAGATGACATTGCCCTGGAAGAGGCAAAATATTATCCCCCAACTTTTCTTCCAAAATGTCCAGCTTATACAATTCATTCAAACATATAATAGAAAAGCACTATTGACAATCCCCCATGAGCTTTCCACACTCCCGCACAGTGAGAGAGCAAGGAATGCCCAAAACTCATGGAGGAGTTCCAGTATCATTTCCCTATATAAAACCTTTCAACTTTTAAGTTTGCATTTAATTAGGATGACAATTAATGCCTATCCAATGAATTGTGATTATTTGTGATGCGACAATTTCCTGACTTTTGAATAAGCATTATTAAACTCACAATTTCTCCGAAAGTGCCAAGAATAGTATTCTTTTTCTTAATTTAATTTGTTTCCTTCAATCTCATACAAAACTTCAACCGTTCAGGAAAGATAAAATTTTCAATGTGGTCTAAATGTCTCACGCCTACCAAGCTGAAGCTTCACAATAAATACAAATTCCTTTTGCCTTTTCTTGATGTCCAGTTAACAATGCAGGGAAAATTAATTTGTAAAAAGACAAAATGTTCAAGGATTGTGATGCGGCAATTTCCTAACTTGTCAATAGCATTAAACTCGCAGTTTCTCTGAGAGTGCAAGACCATTTACCCCTTGTTTACCATGTGTCTTCCACTAATACTTTTTCCTTCAAAATCTCAAACGAAACTTCAAAGATTCGGAAAGATTAAAAAATAAATAAATAAATATGTTCAATTTCGCCTACACGTCTCGTGCCAACCCAGCAGAACCTACACAGAAAGTATAAAAAATTTTGCCATGCACCTTTCTCCCAAACCAACCAGATTCTTCATGTGAACCTTAAAAAAAAAATTAAATAAAAATAAGACTTTCCTCGGAACACTGTTAAAAGCTTGTAATTAACCCAGTCCTTCAGCCAAGACCGGCGCTAAGTCAAAAGAGCACGCAAAATAAAAATTCCTTAAAATGACCATTATACCCCTGGCCCACTTCTACGAAAGAGATGGACAATTGCTGAGGTCCGCAAGAATCAAAGCCGACCAGCTATACCTGCCTGTTCCTTGGTTGTCATCCATTGCGAAACCTCACCCCCTCCTCCTTCCTCGAATTCCTTCCTCCAATCCCTTCTAATATATATATATGTATGCATCTCTCCTATCTCAATATCCTCATCCTCTCTCTCTCTCTCTCTCTCTCTCTCTGAAAAGAAGCTTAATTGCTAGTATAATGGCAGGCAAAAATATGGCTGATTTTGAAGATCTCTTGCCGTCTATGGCTGAAAAATTAGGTGGGGAGGGTTTGATTAGAGAGCTATGTAATGGGTTCAGGCTATTAATGGACAAGGACAAGGAGGTCATCACCTTGGAGAGTCTGAAGAGGAACTCTGCGCTTTTGGGGTTGCAGAATCTGAGGGATGATGAGCTTCTGTGTATGTTGAGAGAAGGTGATTTGGACGGTGATGGTGCTCTCAGTGAGATGGAGTTTTGTGTCTTGATGTTCAGATTGAGTCCTGATTTGATGGAAGAGTCTCAGCTTTGGCTTGAAGAAGCACTGGAACAGGAGCTCATGAGGAAGGCTTGATTTTGGTGGGAATGTGATGCTGTCAGGGCAATGTTTGATGGGTACAAGGCTAATAGCGGAAGAAACGACGTCGTTTGCTTTTCTTGAAAAAGATGAGACCCGCCTGGTTGCTTCTTTATTTTGTTTGCTTTGTTACAGGGATAAATTGCCTCGACATGATGTCACATTTTTATTTTTGTTTACCATTTGTTTGTTTGTTTTTGGTTTTTTTTTTCTTGTCCCTTTGTTGGTGTAATTCATGGTGAATTATAGAGGAAATATACATTAAAAAATTGGGATGCACTGTTAATCAATATTTTTGAGTTTGGTGTTTTAGGCATTTTTATTTTTATTTTTATTTATAGTCGCTTATACTTTGTACGCATTTGGATATTGAAAATTTTAAATAAAAAAAAATGCTCAAAATTACATAAAGAGAACCATTTTCTTTTTTCTTAAGTATAAGTAAACCTTTTCTTTTCCCTTTCCTGGTTCTTCCTGTGATTAAATCAAATGTCTAGTGATTCTACATTTGGGTTTCGTTACCTGTAATTTTATTACGCACACAAAGGAAAATCTCGACTGTTACCAACGAATTTTATTTCCCCCCTATGTTGGCTGTTGGAAAGTAATCGATTCACATATGGAAGCCTCCACAAAAGTGGGAAATGGAAATGATGCTTTCAGTGGTGGAAGTTGTAATTTTTATTTGAAATTTTTTTCTCACTTTATATATACATTAAAGAATCTTGTGAAGCAAACCTTCTACTGTTTGATTTATTTATTTATTTTTCTTCCTAGTAGACAATAAGGAGAGTCTATTATCACCACAAAAATTTCTTTATACTCCTCACTTCATTTATATTTTTCTAGGTTTTATAAAAGATATAAAAGGTTTTCATAAATACTAATTATGTTATCTACTAGAAAACGTGATTTTAAGTAACTTTGTAAAAGAAAATTTTTTTAAAATTTGTTGTTTAAGTGAATTTTTTTTTCGTCACTTTTAATAAAATATTCTATAAAAATAAAACAAAAATTTTAAATAACCAAAAAGTTTACTTAAAACAGGCAAAGTCACCTTAGATCAAGGGAGCACATGGCCCCTCCAATTTTTTTTTAAAAAAATATTATACTTAATCCCCCAAAGTTTTAAATATTAATCTTGGCCTCTTCAATGTCACTACCTTTCTATTCTAACAATTCATTCAATTATTTGTTCAATTTTTTGACCAAATGAGGTAAGGAGTCTTCTTATGAGAATTTTATTTAAAACAAAAATATTCTTATAAACCATTTAAAACAATTTGTTATATATTGATAGATACACATACTTTATTCAGTACATATTTGGAGGGAAGAGGAAATGAAACAGGAAATAATTATAATTAAAAAGAATTGTTGATAAGTGAAAATTTTAGGCTTCGCCCTCGCTTAAACAACAAATTTTGGAAAAATTTTATTCAATAAAGTTGTTTAAAATAATATTTCTACTGGAACACATGACTAGTTTTTGAGAAAACTTTTTATACTTGTAAACTTTAAACAGTATAAACTAAGTAGTTAGGGAGTATAAATGAATTTTTATTGTGGCAATAACTTGCCTCTAGATAATAACAAGAACAAAGAAATTTTTTTTTGAACTTACTAATTGCTACAAAACATAAATATTTGTTGATAATAAAATGGTACAATTAGAAAGATTTAACTTTTATGAAATAAAAGGGGTAAGAGTTACTTATACGAAGGAAAAAGAAAGAGGGAGGGTTACGATTAAAAAATGTGAAGGACCCAAAAAAAAAATATATATATATAGCAAGTTCAAATTTAGAAATACTAAAATTTATGTGTAGTAAAAATCCTTTTTAAATAGATGAGGAGCGTCAGGTGCCCCTCTAACACCCCCTCCATCCGTCCCTAGATGCTTCAGAAAAATGGGAAATAAAAAAGATGCTTCGTTCAACGTATCACGCGTGTCCAAATAGACATCCACACATTTTTAAGTTTTATTTTGTGAGTTTTCTACGGTATGATTAAGTATCCATCTTGAAATGCCTCAGTCAGGTGCATTGAATTAACAAACCTTAGCACATGTCACATTGTGAAATGTCTTTTATTTTTCAATTACTCCCCCAAGTAAACCTCGTTTGTCATCAAGACTTTTTCTCTTTTCATTTTTTTTTTCTCTTTTTCTTTTTTTCTTTTTCGGATAAGTAGTTTTTGTCAAGTCGATGATGTGGTCAATTTCTTTTCCAAAACGTATTGTTTAAGGCACTCTTCTTCTTCTTCTTCTTCTTCTTCTGTTTTTTATTTTTTTTATTTTTTTATTGTTTGTAATTATAGTTATTACAATATCAAGTGCCGACAAAATTGTAACCAAGTGTTAAGGTTAAAAGTTAGGAGGAAGAATATAGCAAGCTTATCCAACTCTTTCAACCCTCGCATCTATCTAAGAAATATTTTCTTAACTCTATAAAAGTTAGGAGGAAGAATATAGCAAGCTTGATGTTGATGTGTTAAACTGTTTAACAATTTGCATCGAATTTGTTGTACCTTCCAAAATAAATAAATAAATTTTGTACTCGAATATTTCGATTGAGTATGATGACTTTTTGTTTCTTGTTTTTTCTGTTTTTTTTTTTTTTTTTTTGGCTGCGAAGACCATTCGACCGAGTACTGATAGCTAACACTAGCAAGCTATGTGATGGCATAATAAAAATAAAAGAATTTGAAGGGAATATATTACGTGCTGAAACCATAGGATATATACTTGGTAACAAAAAAATTAAAAGAAGGGTAAATCAGTAACAAAAAAAAATTATAAATTATAAAATAAAATAGACAAATTAAAAAACCTAATGTGTAATCCTTTTTTTTTTTTTTTTAATAATGAAATTCTCATAAGGACAAAACAAAAACAAAAAATAAAAATAAAATAAAATCATCGCAATGTTTCCTGAACCACATTAATTGTTTGTTTAATAGATTAACCAAAATTTAATGAAATTACATAATCCATCTAAAAACATGAGACTTAAGATTTCCAACTTCCATAAAACAAGTAAGAGTCCCAACATTTATAGAAATAACACTATCTATCCAAATAGATAATGTGATTCGGGGGACACGTTGCAATAATTTTTTCTTTAAGGAAATTACATGAAAAAGGGTTCAATTTAAGAGGGATTTTTTTATAATTTATTAAAGAAAAATGTAATAATATAAAATGAAAAAGAGTCAAACTTGAAGAGGATAAAATATAATTTTTCTTTCACATTATAAATTTCACTGCTTATATGACAGGATCAAATTTTTATGTTTTTTTTTTTTTTTTTTTTTGGTTGTCAAATGAAACCAAGACCTCCACAAACTTGACATCCTTATTGGGATGGGACATGCCATTAGATCCAAAGGCTTTGACAAGATTAATTTCATTCACATATTTTTTTCCTCTAAAAATTATAAAGTCATTAATTGACCAAGTAAAATAAAATAAAAATAAAAATAAAAAGGGTAACGGAGCGTTGGAACCCAATGACAACTACGAACTGATTTATTTTCAAGTAGGAAAATGTATAGTAACTTTTGCAACCATTGGACTAAGAATATATTAAAAATTTTGATGTTGACTAGGTAGGTTTATTGCATTCTTTGACTCTCTCTCGTATCATCTGAATCACTGAACCTCCAAGAGCCTGGGAATTTCCTCTTTTTCCTCCCTTCTGAATTAGCCGCATTAAAATGTTGACTCATTCGTGACCTCTTTCCATCCCTTCTTCATTTAGACTTTTTCTATTGGCCGGTCAAAATGAACCAAAGTTGGTCTATCATCCACTACTCCATGCGTTATGAGGCTCATTACCTTTCACATCATGTTACCCTCCCTGAGTGGTTTCTAAGAATTTTATTTAAAACTCATGTTGGCTGCCATTAATTGAAATATTAAAATTACTATTTTATAAAATCCGGGTTGATGAAAAATTAATAACACGATATACTGGATTCCCCAAAAAGGTTATGATTAATAAATTCATATGGATTTTGGTGCATCTTAGTCATGTGTAATCACGTGTGTATTTGAAATATGGATGGAATGTGTAAGGCCTTAGTGATCAAATTTATATATGGTTATTTAGGCAAACGGATTCATGAACTTGACAAGTTGATTTAAATTTTAAAGAGTTCATGAATCTAGATGATGGATTGGTAAGTCATAATGGGAGGGCTTATCTTATTCCACGTACTCCTATATAAATTAAAGGGTTTGGGCTCCACCGTCACATATGGATGTTAGTTCTATTTAGTTTAGTTTTGTACCATTAATTGAAAGACAAAAGAGTACGTGTTTATGAAGAGAGGGTACGGTAGAAGACAATTGCTATGTTATTAGGTTGGTGATCAAGGTTATGAATAGCACATCAATGGAGTCTTCAGGTATATATATGTTAATTCTATGATTATATATGTTTAAGAACTCAACAAATTCTAGATATTTTATTCGTTATCTAATTTGTATGCTAACATGGTAAACTAAGCATTTAGACTCTTCCAAAATTTTGTGTGGAAATTACCTTTTAAATTTACTTATTCATTAATAACCAAAATCTTATTGGAAAATGTCTCACTTATTCAAATGATAAGAATGAGTTATTGAGCTAGAGTCAAAGCCTAGCGAGTCAAAGGTCTATTGGCGTTTGATTGCTCCTAAACTTTTAGAAAAATGATGTTCAAGAGTTATGATTGATTGATTGATTGATTTTATTTTTTTATTTATTTTTTTTTTTTTGTGACAATTGTTGAAACCTATATACTCATGTCCCTAATCAACAAATGGATATCAATACTTCTTCATAAGTTTAAATCCGAGATTACTCACTTAACAAGTGAATTGAAGCAAATGTGTCTACATGCACTATCATGCATTGACGTTTAAGAGTTACGATTAATGACCCAACATTAAGATAGCCAAAAATAAAATAAAATAAAATAAAAAATACTTGGAGGGTTCAACACTAATCCCATTCTAGAAGTCTAATCTAATTTTCTAATATTTGCTCTCAAGCTTGAACTTGTGTTCTTTATACTTGGTGTCCTGGGGCCGGGTTTGCCTAAGCCCAGCAATACTTCTAGCACTAGACGCTTTCATTTAGTAAAAAATGATAATAACTCCAGAATATTCAAATTGATGATACTTTCCTATAAAGTTCAATCTTTGATGCAGCAGAAACTTTACAAAATTGTTAAAGTGGACACCACTATCAAAAAAAAAAAAAAAACGAAAAGAAAAGGGGTGGACATGCACCACTATCGGCCTTGTTCGTCAGTGGTCGTTAACTCGTAAATTGAGCAAGCTTCTGGTTTGCTAGATGAAGAAGCTGTATTAGATGGGTCTCTTCGTGATAAAAATGCTGGTTGTTTAGGAGTTGGAAGTGTTGCAGTTTCACTGACAGGCACAGCAACCACATTTGACATGGTGGGCCGATCACTAGGGTCATCTTGGACGCATAGAAGTCCAACATTCATGCACTTCAAAAATTCATTCGTATTGCAAGTTTCGCATACTGTTTGGTCCATCAGATCCAATGCTTTATCTTCGTTCCACAATCTCCATGCCTGAGAAAATTTAAATCAGAATTGCTAATTGTGAAGCATAGAATGACTACGTGCATGACAAAGGGATGGGAAAAATTCAACACACTTACATAACCTAGCAGGCTCAAAGCTTGTTCAGATTGATAAAATCCTATGTTCCTTATTCCGCTGATAATCTCAAGTATAACCACACTGAAGCTAAAGACATCAGATTTAACGGAGAAAAATCCATCTAATGCATACTCTGGAGGCATGTAACTACTATAATATGCCATATGTCAAAAATAATCAATTATTAGATGTGGTATTGCATTCCATTTTCCTCAAACATTGTTGGTGGAGTGAAATTTTCGCAACAAAATCTAAACACTAAGACTTGAAGATAATAGCATCAAACAATACTTACTAAGTACCAACTACTTTGTTTGTGTTTCCCCCAGTTTGTTTGCCTCCAAATATCCTTGCTAAGCCAAACTTAGAAATTTTTGGGCTCATCTCCTCATCTAGTAGGATGTTGCTTGTTTTCAAATCTCTGTGAATAATCCTCAACCTGGAATCTTCATGTAAATAAAGAAGTCCTCGAGCAATTCCCAAAATGATGTTGAAGCGTAACTGCCAATCTAATAACATGCTTGACGTTCGATCTTGCAAGGTATATATTTCCATTTGAAACATAATTTTAGGTTTTATGCTAGGTTAGTTTTAATCAATCAAGATATAATACGCACACACATAATAGGATTAGGACTAGGGGACAAATTTTTGACAAAATATCTTACAACAATTTTTAAAATTCTCAATAAGTTTTGACGAGTATATTTTTTCTAAAATCTACCATTGGATTACTTAATCATCCTATACACTTCATACTTGTCAAAAATCAAGTTGATTAGAGATACTTCATCCTTAACTGCGAGATTTTTCATTGATAAAAAAAGTGAGTTTTTGGATTGGATGTCAACAGAAATTTGATTAATGTGTGTGTGTGCGCACACATGTGTGTATGTGCACGCACCAAGATATAGGAATATTGGAAGTTCAAAGGCTTACCAAATATGAAAAAGTCTAAGCTTTTGTTGGGCATATATTCATAGAGTAATATCTTTTCTTCTCCTTTGATACAATAGCCTAATAGTCTAACAAGATTCCGATGCTGAAGTTTGTAAATCAATACAACCTCATTCTTAAATTCCTCCAAGCCTTGTCCTGAAACACTCGAAAGCGTCTTTACATCAATTTCTCGTCCTCCTAGAAACTTACCCTGAGAGCAGCGTCTCATCATGTTATCGACCATTAGCCAACAACAGGATGATGTGAAATTTAATGAGAGTACAAAGAAGGGACTATTACCTTATAAACAGACCCAAATCCCCCTTTTCCAAGCTTATTTGCATTTGAAAAGTTATCTGCAGCATTTAGTATGCTTTCCAAATTGAAAAATGGTACATCTATATCTTTCTTATCCTCTTCTCTAAAATGATCAGAATCTATCAAGTTTTTGACACGTCTCTCAGTATCGTAAAAATGTAGCTCCTCATTTTGCTGAAAATCTTCTCTATTTTCTGAATTAAAAAACAATTGTAAACCTTAAGTGACATGCTGTGGTATGAAGTAACCAAGAAAATTATAACTTCGAAGTAAAAGGCAAAAAAAAAAAAAAGTATATGCTTGTACGTAATGCCTACTAGATTCTAGTTACCTCGTCTTTTGGCCACCTTTATTCTCCGCAAATATGAATGATAAACAATGGCGCATGAGGCAGCAATCAAAACAATCACAGTTGTAATAGTTATTGCAATGATTGTAGTCAATGGCTTCTTCTTTGGTGAAGGCAATTTTAAATCTGAAGAAAAATTGACAGGTCTTAGTAAAATATGCAAATTGCTGGAAAAGATAGAAAAGTGCAAGAACGTCTGAACACCAAAGGAGCAGCATCTTCACCCTGAGTGCAACTTCATTCATTCATCTTCGCCCGGATCAAAAAAATTAGATATGTTTCAAAGCACCTCATCATTAACCTCAAAAATTGAAAACTACGGTTTTACCAGAAAGCAAAGGGGTGAAATGACCAAAAGTGCCCTTGAAAGGGATTTTTGCTCAACTCACCTCCAAAGCTTCTCAAATTTCACCTAAAGCCTTGGAACACTATTATCAAGCTCAAAATATCATTTTCAAAGAGAATAATGTGAAAATTGGAGGCCCTAAATCAAGTGATCCAAATACCCTTTCTTGCCATTTTATTTCATTCTTCCTTCAAAACTCCTCAAAATTTAATGTGCATGCACTTTAAAACATAGATGTTTAGCCTCAAAATCATTCTATACAAAAACTCTCGAGCACAAATCCATAAGTATGATGTGCATGAATAAAAGGAACAGTGAAAATGGGGTTTCACAATTGTGTCTTCCTTGCCTCTCAAAACGTATCAAGATTGAGTCATTGATCGATGACGCACGTGACCCAACGAGCCAAACAAGGTATGAGTAGGGACGTCTACCCTCCCTCAGCATTTCATGCCAAAAGGAGTCCCACTCGTTAATTCCTCATTCCACGTAGCATACCAATGTTTGGTTTGAAGGAACGGAATGAAGTGGGAATGAAATGAGAGTAGGAATAGAAATAAAATAGTTGTTCGATACTAATGTTTGATAAGGGAAGAGAAAAAAATAGAATGGAATAGAAAAAAATAGGTGGAACTTACTTTTAATGATTTTCATTCCTTAAAATATGGGAATGATCATTTCTCTTGACTTAGGAATGAATTGCTAGCTATTTCCTCATTAGAAAGAATAAAACCCTACAAATGATCGAATGGCCATTACATTCCCTTGTGCTACCAAACACATACTCATATTTTTTTATATAATGGAATCATCATTTCCAGGGGTGGAACTAGAAATTTTTGTTTGGGGTCGCCACTTATACACTACCATACATACACAAACACATATAGACTATACACACACCTATTGTTGGACACTTTTTGGATTCCCTTTTAACTTTTAGATCTTAGCTGTCATGCATATAAGGGGTGGAGAAATCAAATTAAGGGTGCCATTTATCAAATTTGGGGGTGCCCCTCATCAAATAAGAGACTGCCCTAAAAATTTTAAAAAATTTTGGGATGGCCACAGCTCCCCCAACGCCCAAGATAGTTCCGCCCTGATCATTTCATTCCATCCCTAATTCCCTCGTAACACACGTAGCCTTAATACGGTATGGCAAACTATTGGTGGGATCTCGACCTACCCTTGGTGTATTTATGCTAAGGGGCAGCGATCCCGCTCGTGCGCGCCTTTCCCTCGCCCTACATGGTCTTCAGGTGATGTCATCCTCATGTGATAGATTACTTGGGAATGTTTTTACACCACATCCAACACATATTAAAAACACTTTTTTTCTTTTTCTTTTTTTTCGCACTTTTATACACCATGTAATATTTAACATGATTTGAAACCAGGACTCTATTGGTACCCACAGACTTTCTTTTTATCTCTACTTATTTTACATTTTAACATTTTATAAAATTTATATAAGGTTTTCATAAAAACTGATCGCACAATTTATTAGAAAACATCATTTTGAACAACTTTTTGGAAGGAAGTTTTTCTAAAATCTATTGTTTAAGTGGACTTTTTAGTTATTTATGAATTTACGAAGTGAAGACTATAAATGGCAAAAAAGTCTACTTAAACAATAGATTTTGAAAAAAAATTCTTATAAAAAGTAGTTCAAAATGATATTTTCTAATAGAATACGCAATAAGTTTTTATGAAAACCTTCTATATTTTTCATAACACTTTAAAATATAAAATAAGTGGGGGATGAAAAGCAAATCTTGGGGTGCCAATAGATGCCCTCTTTGAAACCCTTAAATTCTTATTTTAATTAGGGTTTGTAATGTTAGATCTTTTAGTTTGTAGATTGTGAGTTTTTTTTTATATTGATTAAAGGTTGAAATTTGTCCCTCTTTTTTTTTTACTCAATAAATGATCATCCAGATTTTGTTTTATTAAAATTCAACATTCTCATTTGTTAAAAAATTTCATGTTTTCGAAAAATTTTCCAGGCAATTACCTAATCGTGTAAGGAAAATAAATGGAAACCTAGAAATAGATGTACGTAGACAAAGTTGTAACATATCCAAATTGGGAAATGCTACATACAGCAACCAATTACAGCAATTAATTGCAGCAATTGATCTGGCATACTAAGTTGACATATCATGATAATCAGGAAAGTGCTAATGACTGTCTGTTAGAAAATGTCACATCAGTTACTGTATTTTGTTATTATATTTAGTTGCTACCTATAGCACTACCCATCTAAATTAGGTTTCATAATTTAAGGTTCAATATTATTTTTATCGTTTTAGAATATCAAGTGTGCTTCACTCCTTTAGGAAATAGATTGTGAGACAGGACTAAGAGTGAGACCACTGTTTAAAGAGTGAAGAGGGTGATAATGAGAGTCGTTGAAAGAGAGAGATTGAAGAGAGTCCGGAGTGCTTTCATGGGTTTCCGCAGAGTTCTAGAGGAAGAAATCGATCTGTTGAGAGTTGTAAGAAAAATATCACATCTCACATCGATTGATTATAGAAATTTGATATTATTTTATATACTTGTTTGGATTCTCTACCTAATAGCTGAGCTATTAGATTGGAAACTTAACATGATATACAAAGTAGTTGTTAAAAAAATATTACATCTCACATTTACTGATTATAAAAATTTGATATTACTAGATGGTATATGTCTGATCCATGAGTGAGTGTCCTGGCATGTGGCACCATTTAACTGGCTTGCCAAAGGATGGGTACGTATAGAAAGTGGGGACAGAAGTTGGGGATTCCTAACTTGCAGGCAACGTGGAGCAGAGGAAGATCCAACAGCACTCATAGGAAAAGTAAAGAAGAGATAAGATCCAAAAGCACTCATACTGTCATACACGAGTATTGGAAAAAAAGAAATAGAAAAGGAAAAGCAAGGTTTAAATAAGCCAGCAAAAGGAGAATGATCCAAGTAAAGTTGTAGACCTCCGAGTAAAAAAAAAGGTGTGAAACATTTTAGGGTAAATTGCAGAACTCCTGAAGTATGGGGTCTCTAGATAACCCCTTATATTTTAATTTTGTTAATGTAATTTCTAATTCGATTAGAAAATAAAACCAATTATCAATAACTACCCAATTGGTTATGATGTCAGTGAGGGTTCTAGTGATTTTGGGCAACATGAGTCCGTTAACGATATCACGTGTGTAGCCACGTGATTAAATTTCATCAAATTTCATCAACGGCGAGTGACAGTGGGCCACATTGACAAAAATTAAAGCATAAGGGAGACACATAGACAAAATTAAAACTTAAAAGAGGTTATCTGCACCCCATACTTCGGGGATTATCTGCAATTTTCCTTACATTTAAACACTTTTGGATGTAAGATTTTTCTCCCCGTTTTTATGTTTTTTTCCCTTGAGGTTTAATTACTGTCGTATTCTATCTATTGATTTTAATTTTTAAAATTACTTTATTATTTATGGGTTAGTCTTAATACAGTAGGTGCGGAAAGAAAAATGCTAGCCCCACATTTTACCTTACACTTTGCTCTACTATAAAAGAATAGGGGAGTAAAATTGTAGGACCCATTGATATGCTTAAACCCTAAAAGTTGCAACAATCCTTAATCTCTCGTAGTAAAACAAAGTATAGGATAGAGTGTAGGGCTAACACACACTGGTAGCGAAAATTCTTCTAGGGAGTAACATTTTCCCCACATACCCCCACCCCCAATTAAATAAAAAATAAAAAAATAAAAAGAAGAAGGAGAGAGAGAGAGAGAGAGAGAGAGAGAGAGAGAGAGAGAGTAAAGTATCTTCATCAGAAAGGCTTTTCAGTTTGAGACAGAGGCCGTCAGGATACACCTCCTGAAGATTTTTGAGTTCCTTGGTCCAAATCAAACACGTACCATTACTATCATCATATGAATAAGCCTGGCAGTCGCAGTCGCTGAGGCAGTAAGACGTTTTGCAATTGGTTTCATTCCTAGCATTGATCCGTCCCTCTGGTTCTCCCACTTTCATATTCTTTAAGGTCATGAACGTGACGCTCAGGGTGTTGTTGCCACATATTGGCGTTTTTCGTTTGCGCCCATTTAAAAAATACCCTGAACCCCAATTCTCCAGGAAGCGAGGCTCGAACCCCGGCAAACATTTGCACCGCACGCTATTGTTGATAGTACAACTACCAAAGTTTCCACAAGCATTCAACTCAGCCACATTTGTACGGCTCGAACCAAATTAAAGACCAATTTTTATCACCACTCGATATTCTTGGATACTGAATCTCCCCATTAAAACTCATCACCAACCTCGTATGGTTATAAGAACTAGAATTCCGGGTTGGCAAACATGAACCACCGTATGGGCTACCTCTTCCACAGGAAGTAACAGCAGGGAAGGTATTCTTGATCGGGTTTCCGGTCACGGTGGCTCCGGCACCAGCCTTAACTGATTTGGAAACTACACTGGCCAGGGATATGGAATTCGTGCTGTTGGAATTTGATAACAAGTTGGCTATTGCAGAAGGCATTTGACCGGGCTCACTCATCCAATACGACGTCAATGTGTTTTTCCAGATGACGAATTGGTCTAAACTACTTTGATATCTCTGAAACACGAAGTCACCTGTGGTCGGATCATCGCTGCTTTTCCACGAAGTCAAATTTAGGCCCTCATCCATCTTCATACCCGGAAGAAATGTGTCTGTCGGACTACCAAAGCTCTCCCATAGAGTCTCCCCCGATATATTATCGCTCAAAATGAGGTTCCCAGAATCATCAAGCATCGCACTCGTATTATTAAAAGACGAAATTTCAACAGCTGTAGACCAGAAAGAATTTTCCTCTCCATCCAATACCTGAAGGTTACCATCTTCTGTGATCGCAAAAGATCCTTTACCGTCAGAAAGTGGATGATCTCTGTTTGCGACCCACACAACTGTTCGAGGTGTGATGTTGTAATACCAGATCCCAACGTATCTTCGGTAAGTACTCGAGTTTTCATTACGAGTAAAGAAGCCTAGCTCGAATATTTCGCCCGTGGAAACAAGAGTTTCATTTTTTTCATCGCTTATGGAACCGTTGAACGGTATGGTATCCTTAGCAGAGCAATTATGAAGAGAGGAGCACAACAAGAACAAGGATAAGATGATCGGTAGCATATGATCTACAGACCATGATATGATATATTTTCTTGCTCTGCTTACCATTATGGAAGAACGCTGAGCAGGAATGTGGTTTACTGGAGTAAGTACTTCACTAGCTAGTCTCACTTTGTGGAGGCTACAAATTCCAGAATCCACTTATTTCCCTTCTCAGAAAGATGCCCCAGTGGTGAATTCCTCCATAAGTTGAGGGGGCGGGCAATACAATAAAATTCTGCAATTACAGTGGTGGTTTCTTTTAGTTCCAACTTGAATTATTGAAAAGGCAAGCTGGCAGGTTCAGTAAAGATCTTCAAATCATGTTTCCTTTTTCTTTTTTTGTTTTCTTTTCTGTGGTCCCATAGGCTTTAGCTTTGTTACTTTCTTTGTGCGAAAGGATATGAGACATGATTTAATTTGCAGGTTTTTACTTAGACTCAGTGCTCCTTTCTTTTTCAAATTTTAATTTGCTTTTAATTAGGAAGGGGCCCATTAAGGATTTACAAAACGACTTTAGCCATTAGTGCTCTTTTATTTTTTATTTTATCCACTTTTGTTTTTGATTTGATAGAGAGAAAGATTCCCATTAAGGCTGCTGCTAATTTGTGTTGTCTGCAAAATACACTATATGCAATCACAGTCTGATAATTGAGCTTATACATACGTGCATCAGAGCTGTACATCATTTTGATCTACTCGTATAGTACAACATGCAGTCACACTACTCTTGCATGGATGTTAATTAATTCGATGTAAGCATAAGCTTATGTCGCTTGGATTTCCTTGTCGATGCAATTTAAGTGATTCTAGCTCAGTGCAGGTTAAACAAAAAAAATGACAGTTGTTTTGGTTTGATCATGCTTTTGAATTCAAAAGGGGTATTGAAGTTAGATCCTCATGCGGCTTGAAGTTTGTTTGACGGTGTCATGTTATTCACACACACGCTATTTACATAAAAACACGTCATTCGTCTAACGTTTGGTCTTGCTTGGGTCGGTTTATATAGCAAGACTCTAAGATTAATTTAGAATACTAAAGCCTATAATCTGTGCAACGTTGAGCATGATTTAAAGAAAAAGGGGGAATTATAGATTGGTCGGGCTATTAGTTATGGTTCAATATAAATGACTACTAACTTCTTATTAAATGACTACTAACTTAACTAACAATGACTTTTCCTGTAATTATTTTCCAATAGCCCGACCAATCTAAAATTCTCCCATGAAAGAAAATGGTTTTGAAAGCGTGTGGACGTAATAATTGGAATTTAACTAGCAAATTGCTTTTCTCAACTAATTTTCCATTTCATTAATTTCACAAATTTGATATGACAAAAATTATTTTATATCAATTAGTAGGAAAGGGAGTTGTTATTTTTTATTTAAAATGAAGAAAAAAATTGATTCTCACCATTCTTGAAATTAGTGATGGCAAATTGACAATTATTTTGGAAGTTTAACATTAATATATATATTGCGATTCAAAACTCCTCACTTGTTGAGCGAGAAATTTCCAATTCAAGCTTGAAACGGCATTTTGAGCATAGGAATTTTCCTATTGAATTATGTGCCTCACAATTGCCTGCGCCTTTGGCTTGGATGACAAATTTTCGTGCATTTGGATAAATGTTAGTGACGCGGTAGCTGGCGCCATTAGGTGCCTTAAAGCTAACCTGGCCAGTGGATTTGTTGCATTCGAAATTCATGTACATGGTGGGATCACCACAATCTCGTCCAGTGCTCGAGGGGACTGTGATGAGCTCAATTTTATAAATATATTTATGATATTTATTTTGATCATATGCAATTTCACCATAAGTAAGGTATGTATAGCATAAAACCATACACTCAACCACACCATAGCACAACCATGGGGATGAATAAGAACGGAACACATTTTCCTTCCCTATTCACATTTTCCTCCCCTATTCTGCAAGCCTAAAACCCCTCCTATTCCATTATTTCTTCCTGACATCTGCAACCCGTAATAACCCAGCCCTGTTTTTCCTTCAGCAATTAAGAAGCCATACTTCAGCCGCACCTACTCACCTTGACTCCCATCTCTGTTCCCATTTGCATCTGGCTCGAATGAGTATATATATATATATATATATATATATATGAAATCAACAATAGAAGAGGTGAGGTTTTTACCTCACTAAGAGAGCTCCACGAACTCAGTCAAAAATCTCCACCAGACCACTCTTTTTCTCCTCTGTTCTCTCTCAGTTTCTCTCTCTCTCTCAGTTGCTCTTTCCCTAACTCTCTGTCTCGGGTCCATATATATATATATATATATATATATATATATATGTCACGTACTGTGTATATGTACATATACATATGCAATTTTATTTTCTTGTGTTATTCTTAGAAAGGATGATCGTATTTTATGTTTTTGGGACCAAGGAACACCATGATAGTATCAAATTTTAGAGAAATTGACTATAGGTTGAAGTTTTAGAAATTTTAGAATTTTGGATCATGAAAACCCAAAACTTTAGGCTTAAAAACGAATATGATTTTATGGGATTCTGAATGAACAATTTATATTCACACGTAGTACTCCGCATGAGCTTCGATTTGACACTTGAATCACCGAAAACGGTTAAGAAACGAGAGAGATATTAATCGTCGAAGTTGACCCGTTGAACACACGGTGTAACCGGGTTGCACAATTCAACCCGCGGGAGGTTGAAGATGACCCCATAGGTCTATGATCCTGTGTGGGTGCATCCGTATACTTTACCATGTTCTCACGCATTTAAAAGTCATACGATAATCATATGAACCCCAAATTTGACCGTTGGACTCGTCTTGGCGAGCCCTACTATGTGGGACCCTTGGTTGACCATTTTGACCAAGCTTGACTGTAGTTTAACTTTTTGGCCAAATTAATATTTATTAAAAATCCCAGAAAATACCAGAAAATTCCAAAAATTACAGAAAATTCCCAGAAATTATAGAGAGTGTTTTAAAAATTATTTTGATCATTTTGGGACCATAGTTCACTGTTAGAAGGCCAATAGTAATTTTTGAGTGCGTTATATTTATTTTGAAATTTACCTAAATATTACGTATGCATAATTATCTGATTTTATCGGTCCTCGGGAGGACCCTAGGGAGCATTAACGCTGCATTCACATTGTCAGTGTCTATCACGTGGTTTTGGGTTGGTATTGCTCGCGATTGAGGTAGGAAATGTGGCTTTTTTACATTTAATATGGTGTTATTTTATGAATATGATTTTATATGCCTTAATGATATTGTTGGATTTTCCCACTAATTTATAACCAAATATTTTTATTACTTGTTCAAAATTTAGGAAATCCTTCAATATAGCATTTAATACTATTGTTTTATAGTGTTACTTAAAGATACATGGTTATATATTTGTTTAAATGTTATTGTGAAATATCTGTTAAATGTATGGAATTTTCATGATACTTGGATTATGGAAAAATGCTTTATAAATGTTGTTTACTTGGAAATGCTTTAGAAATGTTACTGAAATTCCACAAATTTATCAAACATGTTTATGGATACTTTTGGACACTCGGATATTTATATGAATGATGGAAAATGTTTTGGATTTGTAGACCTTGGGTCTTGGTATGCATCAAACGAGTGGGGGCATCACAAAGGCGTGGTGTCCTGCGTTGAGAATATTCCGTGAATACAAGTAGGGTAAAGTGCCCTTGGGTGAAAGACCCTAAAGCCCTCGAGGAAGAATGCCGTGCAGGTGTTAGTTATTTTCGTACTTGGCTGAACCGGGGGTTGATGTGACGACGTAACCTGTAATCAGCGACGGTTAATGCATGGTTTGATCCCATAGTCTTGGGAATTTGAGATACTATGAGAATTTTTGGGGAAATTAACTTAAAACCCACACAAAGTACTGATTTGTGACTGATATTTGATTTTGAGTTATTAAATGATTTTAATTCATATACCATGTATTTGCACATATATTAATTGTATAGAATCCACACATATTTCCTATTGGGCTTTGCAGCTCATCCTATTATTATTTCAGATGATCAGGTGATGAATGAAGGTTCGCCGATGGCGGATACCTAGTGGCATGACCTGAGGTTGGAACTTGAAGGTTGCATACTAACATAGTCATGGATGAGGATAGATGCACGTGCATTGCATAGGGACTATGTTATTTTGGTGTATAGACATTACTATTATTATTGTTATTACAATTAGTACTTACTGAACTTTTAATAGTTTGAATCTAGCCTATATGTGCCAAGGATGTTGGCATTATTTTGGGGGATCATATATTATTATGGGCATGATGTGTGAGCATAACATTTCATATTAATTATTTGGGTATTATTGATGAGCTGGCACCATTATTAAATAAAAAAAATAAAAAAAATACATGTGGATTTGACTAAGTCTTCTACAACTTTTATATTCTGACTTATCCACGTGTACACCTTTTTACTTTGACTTTTATCCACGTGTCGACTCTCCGAGTCGGGGCATGATAGGGACGATCTCTGTTTGCGACCCATACGACTGTTCGTGGTGTTAAATTGTAATATCAAATCCCAACGTATCTCGTAGAACTACTAGAGTTTTCATTAGGAGTAAAGAAGCCTAGCTCGAAAGTTTCTGCAGTGGAAATGATAGTTTCTCCTCCTCTTTCATCAGCGATCGAATTGTTGAAGATATGGTGTCAATAGTAGAGCAATATAGAAGAGAAGAACATAACAAGAAGGCGTACAAGGATAGCATCTGATCTACAGACCATGATATATATGAGAGATTTTCTTCCTTTGCTTACCATTATCATGGAAGAATGTTGCATGAGTAGGAATTATGTGAGTTATAGGTGTAGTACTTTACTAGTCATTATGTGCTGGTAACGAATTTTGGAATCCACATGTGAAGAATGGATTTAGATCCTTCTTAGGTTTTTTTTCCTGTAATTTAACATTTTTCTTAGCCATTAGATCATTTGGTTTGTAAATAGCAAAAAAAAAAATAAAGAATTGTTAGATCACCAAACCTTTAAGAGCATAAAAAGCCTTACAAGGTCCCTAAAAATAAAAGAAAAATATATAAAAGATCCAAATCCGTCAAAAGAATGCTCCACGGTGGGGGGAATCTTTCCTCCCCGACAACCAACCAACCCCTCCTCTCCCCTACAAACAAACAAACAAATAAATAAATAAAGGTTGACTAGGTCCCAAAACGGGGGGTTGCAATAGCCGTTCCCTTCTCTCGCTTTTTGAGCGTGGGTTGTCTCCCTGGCCCAGCAAAACGGGGGATGCATTTGGGCAAGATAAGAGGGCGGTTACTGCAAATCTCTCTCGACTTTATTTGCAAAGCCCACTTATTTTAATCTTCTCAAGGTTTCATAAAAAATATATATAAAAGGTTTATGAAAATTGTTTGCATAGTCCACTAGAAAATATTATTTTTAAAATATTTTGTAGAATATAATTTTTTCAAAATTTGTTGTTTGAGTGGATTTTTTTGGCAATTTACAATTTTTATTTCTATAAAAATGAAATAGAAATTGTAAATGGCCAAAAATCCACTTTATTGACAGATTTTGAAAAAACTTTCTTTTACAAAATTGTTTAAAATGATGTCTTTTAGTGAATAATATTGCCAGTTTTTATAAAAGAAACCTTTTTATTTTCTTTCATAAAACCGTAAAAAGTGAAGAAAAAGAAAAGTAGAGTGCAAATAAAGTTGAGGGCTTACAATAGCCACCCTCGCAAGATAAACTCAAGTTGGTGGGCTTGGGTTGTTAGCTTAATTTTTGTTGGGTCCTGTCTCCGTTTCTTGCTTCCTTTGTTTATGAGGCGAAGGCACCAAGCCTCCCCCCACCCCCCAAAAAAAAAGGAAAGAAAAAAAAAAAAAGGGTTCATAAGGATACATGTGAAAAAGACTTTCAATTCCTCAATGTACATGAAGTGGCTATTGGCATTCCAAGACTTGCTCTTTAACCTCCACTTGTTTTAAACTTCTTAAATTTTTATGAGAATAATAAAAAGTTTTCATGAAAAATGATTGTATTGTCCACTATAAAATATTATTTTAAACAACTTTATAAATTTAAAAAAAAAAAAAAAAAAAAAATCTATCATTTAAACTAGTTATATATTTTCTCCATTATCGTCGTGGAGGAACTTCCTAACCCTGGCCTATTGCAAATCTCATTTATGATGTAGGAACGACTTTGTAAGACGTAAAGCAGTGGAGCTTTGTCAAAGTTTCCTCGTTTCGCAAGGGAAGCAGCCTATGCATTGGCTAGAAGGACTAGTGGCCACTTTTACTCATAAAATAAAAAGGGTTTGCCCTATTAACCAAAAAAAAAAAAAAAGGGTTTGTCCTTTCCTCCTCTGTTATTGCAGCTTTTTCCTTCAATAGGCTTCTTTTCTCACGATATCACAGAGTCCCAACAGTGGCATTAGCCTCAGTGCCTTTTTTTTTTTTTTTTTCTATTTTTCAAGTCATTTTTTCTGTTGCTTTGGTTCTTTAATTGGGCAGAGTCCCATTGGCTAAAATGGTACTTTCTGGGTGGAAGGCCAAGACTCTTTCTTTGGCAAGGAGAGCTACTCTCATTTAATCTATTTCTATCTATTCTATTCTATGCAATCTTGTATGCTTCCAGTTATCACTTGCAATAGGTTGGACAGAATCAACAGAAATTTTCTTTGGGGAGAGTGATTCCCACAAAAAAGTCCATCTTGTTAACTGGGACTTAGTTTGCAAAAATAAACAAGAAAGGGGTCTTAATATTTGTAAATCTAGAGATAACAATATTACTATGTTGTCCAAATTGGGCTGGAATCTCTTGCACAACTCTAAAGCTATTAGGGCCATAGTTCTTAAGGCCGAATACCTTAAAATTCTACCTTTCTCACTATTAATTCTTTTAGTGGCAGCTCGCCTATTTGGAGAGGTATTAACAAAACTAAACCTCTCTCGTGTAATAGTGTGAAATGGAGAATTGGTGATGGCACTATGGTTCCCCTGTGGGATGTTTGGTGGATTGAAGATTCACCTCTTTCCCTTCATTGTGTTGGGCCTATTCATCCCTTGGAAATACATTGGAAGGTGGCTAACATTATTGATGGAAATAACTGTTGGTCCATTGATGGGCTGCCCACTAATCTCTATGAGGAAGCTAAGAAAAATATATTTAACACCCCCATTTCCCTTTACTCCACTTTGGAAGACAAACCTTGTTGGGCCCATTCTTCGAATGGCAAATTCTCCACTAAGTTGGCCTTTGAGACTATCACCAAAAGTGATGTATCTAACAGCACCCACTGGAGTTGGATATGGAAAATCAAAGCCCCACAAAAGCTGAAAATGTTTCTTTGGCTGGTGAGGCAAGACAAGATTTTATCCAATAAATCGCGTGCCCCCAGATGTCTTATTGATGACCCCTTTTGTCCTAGATGCAAAACACATATGGAAGATTCCATCCATATTTTGAGGGATTGTCCCAAGGCTAGACAAGTCTGGGATATTCTCATTGCCCCCATTGAGAGGGCTAACTTCATGATTTCCCCTCTTGAGAATTGGCTGATCACTAACATCCAAAAGAGGAAAAAAGAATCTGATGACTTATCCTCTTGGGCCACGGTCTTCATTTCCACACTTTGGCATCTTTGGAAAGACCAAAATTCCTTCATTTGCTCCAATGTGTCTCTTCCCCCTTCTTTTATTGTTGAACAATCCATCTTTTATTGTTGAACAATCCATCTCTTATGCCCCTCCCCCCCCCCCCCTTTTCTCTTGAAAGCGGGATAAGTCCTAGGCTAGTGAGATGGATTTGTCTACCTATTGGTTTCTTTAAACTTAATACTGATGGATGTTCTTGGGAAATTGGGTCTGTAGGTATTGGAGGACTTATTCGGGATCATGCTGGTGTTTGACTTTGTGGATTCATGCATGGGTAGTTTGGGTGTATGTACAAGCCTTGAAGCTGAGCTTAAAGCTATCCTTACAGGTCTACAAATGGCATGGAACAAGTCCATTCCAAGAATCCAAATTGAATTTGACTCTCAGTTGACCATCAACCTCATCTGTGGAGATGACGATGATTGATCACCCTCTTGCCAGCCATTATCAATGATTGCCAGAGCCTCATGACTCAAGATTGGAATTGCTCGATTAGACATACTTTTTGTGAAGGGAACTCATGTGCTTATTTCCTTGCTGAAAGAGGGGAAGACCAAAGCGAGTGCTTCGTGCAACCTGAACACCCTCCCATGGAGCTTACTAAACTTCTCTTAGTTGATATGGCTTCTGTAGCCACTATTAGGCCTTAGCTTAGGCCACTATCCTTCTCACCAAAAAAAAAAATAAATAAATGGGACACCGGCCAGATACATATCCTTTTCATTGTTCTTGACCTTCACTGTTGTTTTTTACTCCATTCCCTCCATCCGATAAAAATAGGTCATATTTGACAAAACACAAAATTTAAGAAAAATTATCTTTACATTGACTTGTCATTTACTAAACTTCATCTTTCCAAAAATAACATTTGTTACTTAGTATTGGGTTTTATGTTAAAAGTAATTATTAAAATAACAAAGGATAGTATAGGGAAGTTCAAAAAAATTTGATTTGACTTTTCAAAGTAGACAAACATTTTGAGACAAAAAAAAGTAATAAAAATAGTCTATCTTTGTGGGACGGAGAGAGTATAAAATTATTAGTTCTAATGCTAGAGGGGTCCTTTACCTTAGACATATGAATGCTTGAACTTTTATTTTAATGCATTTCCATTTCTATAAACCCCCCCCCCCCCCCCCCCCCCCAAAAAAAAAAAAAAAAAAAAGAAGTCCCATTAGCTAGCTTCTCATTTGTGCCTAAGCTAATAAGCTTGTACATGCATTAGAGCATTTGTGAATGATGTTGATATTTCAGCTCTTGTATGTGACAACATGCAGTCACTCTCTTACAGATCGAGTTCTATATTTGATTATTATTAGTATTATTATTATTATTATGGTTAAATGGATACAATCCTCAAAACTAAGGTCTAACAAAAGAGATAGTAGTTGATCGTTTTGCAAACTATGCTAGGGAGAATAATTTTGTTAATCTTTTTGTAAATTCTCCTCCTAATTTTTTGGACAATTTATTGTATATGGATAGGATAGGCTCTTCTACCCCTCGTAGGGTAAAGAAATATTTATTGAATATGTATGTTATGTTACACTAGTTAATAAAATTTCAGCCTCTTTTTTTTTTTTTTTTTTTTTTTTTGAAAAAAACAAGAAAGAAGAAGATTGAGAGAGACAGATGCCATGTTTGCTAATAGGAGGGAGGTTATCTCCATGAGTGGTTGGTCAAGAAACACCAATCTCATAGTCTAGGCTTTGCCTTTGTCAGCAATAAAGTCTACACATGCATTGCCTACCCTCAAAGTGTGTCAAATAGAGTGGTTCCACTCTCTATTCATGAGGTTCTTGCAGTCCTGGATGAAAGTAGCCATTGGGTGTTCCTCATCATCAATGTCCAAAATACATCTAATGGCATCTTCAGAGTCCAACCCCACCATGATTTTAGGAATCTTTTATCCCACACAATCTTCAAGCCTGCCAGAATGGCCCATAGCTCTACTTCCAGCACAATGCGCACTCCAGAGGGACCCATGTAGCCACAGATCGAAGTGCCCCTATCATTTCTTATGACTCCACCTACCTGCAAATCTAGGGTTGCCCCTGGAACACCCATCAGTATTAAGTTTAAAGAAGCCTGCTTGAGGAAACTTCCAATTTACAAGCCTCGGTTTCCTTCTACATTGGACTTTATCCAATGTCGACAAAGCAAAGTCAATGTCCTTAGCAAAAGAGATTGCCTGCTGGATGATGAATGTGAGAGAATAAGAACTGTTTTAGAAAACTTTTATATTTCTATGCTTCCACAGCCACCATAAAGTAGAAATTAAAACCAAGTTCGAAGGATCGTTGAAAACCCATCAATTTTTTTTTTGGATTTGCATATATTAAAATGAAGCCATTCCTCTAATGGGGAGAACAAAAATCTGTTTATATCATCAAATCAACCAGAGAGGCCCAAACCCTTTGGGCTTTAGGGCAATCCCTTAAAATATGTACGATGTCTTCTTCAAAAATTTGACACCAAAGGTAGAAAGAATCATCAGTAATAGGCACTTGGTAGCACGAAGCTTATTGGATAAAATCCTTTCTTGTTTAACAAGCCAAAGAAACATTTTTATTTTTTGGGGGATTTTTAGTTTCCCTATCCACTTCCAAGAGGATGTGGAAACGACGGGAGAGCTGTTGGTTAAAGTTTCAAAAGTTGATTTGCTGGAAAATTTTCCATTAAAATTATGGGCCCAAATGGGCTTCTCAACAAGAGAACTATAGATAGGGATGGATGTATGTTGAATCTCTATCCAAGTAGCGGCAGAAAGAATCGTGTGGATCTCCGAGAGGTTCAGCAATGATTGCTATCAATTATGTCAGCCACCCTTAAATTCAAATCATTAAGGGGTGGATGGAACCAGTTAGTTGAGAGGAAAGTGGAGGCTTTCCAGTCCACCGAGCATCCCAAAGGGGAATGGTGGAACCATCACCCTCTCCATTTAGTGCTGCCTTTTAACAGAGGTAAAGTTCTAGAGATACCTCTCCAGGTGAGAGAAGTGCCTTTCTTCTCCATAAAATCAAACAAATCATTTTCCTTAAGGTATTTAACCTTAAGAACTTTGTCCCAAAGAGGCTCATCATTTTGGATCAATTTCCATCCCAGCTTGGAAAGCTTAACAAGATTGTTATCTTTGCTTTTCCGTATACCAAGTCCACCATTAAACTTGCTTTTGCAAATGGAATTCCAGTTGACTAGTCTCCTAACGGCTCATATGAGATGTCTTATAAGCACACAAAAAATGATAACAGCAAGAAATTAAAATGATGACCTTTAAAATGCACACCCAAAGTTTGAATGCTCAACCAACCCCACAAGGACTCAAAAGAAAGTATTTTAGAATACCTTAGGTTTTATGGTACTCTGTCTCTTTACCAGGCTTTGAATCCTTGACTTGGTTCACAAGACTCATATGTAAAGCCACCAAGCTACAAGGAGGCCCAGTCCAATAATTCAACATAGTATCAGCCTTCCACGTGATAAGTTTGTTATTGTCTATTAGCTTTCTATTTAAGGGGTAGTATATATTGGAGAATTCTACATCCAACATCGTTTAAATATTAAGTTTGATATATTAACTTTTATTTACTTATTTGGACCTCTACATAATAATATAGGCTTTTAAATTAGAAACGTATCATGGTATCTAGACTTATTTCATTTATGTAAAACCCGTCTTCGCCCCTGCTTGTTATTTGCTCATACACTCACTCCAATATCCCACACGAGCTAGAGATGCTTACTAGATATTTGGATGGCATGGACTTGGCTAAATCTAGATTTTTATCTTTTATTTTATAGTATTGGAGCTCACCGTATCACGAACACATTTGAAAGTTCAAATATATATAAATGTGTTTGTGTGGGGTCAGATGACATACATTGGCCATATGAATTTCAATTTTCATTTTCCCACTCCGCAATCATCACAAAACAATACCCAAATAATTCGCTGACCTAGTCAACCTACGGTGGCATTCTCGTTAATGAAGAACACAACCAGGGGCATTCCCGTAAAAAGAGAACAACATGTGGATTTCAGCACGACCCTGTAGCCAGCAGCCACCACATTTGAGAAACCACAGCTAGTACTCCTCCGGCCCGTGAAGAGGGAGAGAGGGACAATCTAACAACTCAAATTCCCTCATAATGGGAATCGAAAGAAAGAAGAATCACAAGAAAATCCATCCCATCATGGCCTGTGAATCACATGCTACCTACCATCTTGTTCTTCTTCTCGTGTTCTTCTCTGCTATATTGCTCTGCTAGAGATACTATAATGTTCAACACTTCAATCAGCGATCAAAGAGGAGAAACTCTTGTTTCCGCCGGAGAAATATTTGAACTAGGCTTCTTTACTCTTGAAAGCTCGCGTTCTACAAGATACTTGGGGATATGGTATCACAACTCCAGGCCACAAACATGGCATCTGTCTGTCTCAATCTGCTGCTTCTTCCTTTCTTCTTTTTTTTTTTTTTCTTTTTTTTTTTTTAATATTAAATTAAAAAAAAAAAAAAAGAGGCTGAAATTTTATTAATTAGTGTAACATAACATACATATTCGGTAAATATTTCTTTACCCTACGAGGGGTAGAAGAGCCTATCCCATCTATATGCAATAAAATGTCCAAAAAACTGGGAGGAGACTTTACAAAAAGATTAACAAAATTATTCTCCCTAGCATAGTTTGCAAAACGATCAACCACCGTCTCTTTTGTTAGACCTTATTTTTGAAGATTGTATCCACTTAACAAAATAAATAAATAAATAATAATCAAATATAGAACTTTGTAAGAGAGTGACTGCATGTTGTCACATTCAAGAGCTGAAATATCAACATCATTATTCACAAATGCTCTAATGCAAGTACAAGCTTATTAGCTTAGGCACAAATGAGAAGCTAGTTAGTGGGACTTTTTTTTTTTTGGGTAGAGGGGGGGGGGGGGGGGGGGGGTTATAGAAATGGAAATGCATTAAAATAAAAGTTCAAGCATTCATATGTCTAAGGTAAAGGACCCCTCTAGCATCATAACTAATAATTTCATATTTTTTTCTGTCCACAAAGATATATCATTTTTATTACGTTTTTTTGTGCCAAAATGTTTCTCGATTTTGAAAAGTCAAATCAATTTTTTTGAAGTTCCTTATACAACCTTTTGTTATTTCAATAATTATTTTTAATATAAAATCCAATCCCAAGTAATAAGTCAATGTAAAAATAATTTTTTTTAAATTGTGTGTTTTGTCAAATATGACTTATTTTGTTGGAGGACAGAAACGGAGTAAAAAACAACTGTGAAGGTCAGAACAGTGAAAAGTACATGCATCTAGCCGCTGTACGCGTTCGGATTCAGTGCTAAGGTGATGTTTCCTTGGCACCATGCCTAGCTGCCTCCGATTGCGACACGTGGTATTGCTTCTCATCTGACGATAGAAGAAATTTCTCTCCATAAAACGACCCCATTCAGCTGCGTTTGGCTCCCAAACGCACGTTAATGGCGCAGCTCCCCGTTTCCCCTCAAAACTCTACGTTTTGCCCAGCTGAAGCAAAAAGCCTCTCTTGGGATTTCCTCATCGTCATCTTCTCCTTCCCCCACTTCCCCATGCTCCTCCTTCCCTACTTCCCCTGCTACTCTTTCCCACTTCCCCTACCATTCGCGCTAGCGTTGACCAACCGACGAGGCATTGACCTATCGCCTCCCCCACGAACACTCACTTGCGTTGCCTCCAACGTAGTCAAGGTGCTTCGTCAGCGAAAACCTAACTATTGCAGTCTTCATGGGGCACCACGAGCCACTGCCGTGAAGCCTTCCTAACCCCCACACCCTTTGTCAATAGCAAACCCAAAACCCTAACCCTTGCACCTCAAATCAAACCACAGTCGACCTCTACCGACATCGTGCGAAACCCATCATCACCAAACCCACTCTTCGAGCTTTCTATCCCATTCTAGTCAAACCCTAAACCCAGCGACAAACCGCAGCAGTTTGGTTTTGCAGAAACTAACATCATAATATTGGCTCGTCGACGGTGACTTGACGGAGAGAGAGAGACAAAGAGGGCTTCTTAAAATCTCAGTAGTACTCTGTCGGCGGAAACCCAACGATGACTAGAAACTAGATCTGATGCTCGCGATTGTGTGCTACGATTCTGGACGTGGAGGATTGCCGATGGAGGTTCAATTTGTGAGGACATTAGTAGGGTGATTGGGTTTGTTAAGGTTTGGGTTGTGGTGCGATGAACTACTGCATATAGGAGAAGAAAACTAAGCCCGAAAGAAAAAAAATTTTAAAATTTGAAGAGGACGAAGAAAGAAGACAGCCATGGCCGACGACCCAAAAGCCATAGCCATGGATCTCTCAATGTGACAAAAAAAAAAAAAAAAAGAAAACAGACCTTCAATGTTTTATTTTTTATTTTTTATTTTCTGTTGATGAATCTATAGCCAGAAAAAAGGAGTTAGCTGGAGAGGGTGGGGTGGTGTGTGCTGCCCATATGGCCTGGAAAATGCAAGGTTCTTTTTCGTCGATGAGGAAATCCTAGGCATAAAGAAAGCAAATGGCAGGAGGGTAGGAGAATTAGCATTTTTGGGGTAACGGTGAGTTATTGCCGTTAATGTTAAGTTTGGGAGTTAAAACGCACATGCTTAGCATCGTTTCATCAAATGGAGTTTCTCCCATCATTGGATGAGGCGTTTCGCCACATATTAAAATTCAGAGCAGCTTGGCACGGTGCCAAAAAAAACATCACCTGAGCACTGAATCTGAACGCCCGGTGTCCCATTTTGGCCAATGGGACTCTGCCCAATTAAAGAACTAAAGCGATAGAAAAAAATGACTTAAAAATGAAAAATAGAAAAAAAGGGCACTGTGGCTAACACTACAACAAAACTCATTATTGTCGGCTATTGTTCACCGGCTGTTTCTGTCTAGTGGGCAAAGAGGTGATTTCCTAGCTTATTTTACAGACAGCCGGCACACCTTTAACACATGACTTACCAAAAAAAAAAAAAGAATGGAAAGTAAAACAAAATAAGGCCAACAGCGCAACCCTTCTCTAGATTTTTCTTAGGCAAAGCTCAGTCAGCCCTTCTCCCACAAACATCAAACCCCAAATCCTTGATTAGATCAGAAATAGGTTAGATCTCATCTCTCACTCTCATATTCGATCTCTCACCCTCGATTTCGTCTCTCTTCTCTCCTACTCTCAATCTCACCTCTCTTCTCTCTCATTCTTGATCTCATCTCTGGCTCTTAGAAATTAGAAGTGTTTTGCTTCGAACTCTAAATCTCACATCTCTTAAAGCAATGGTGAAGCAATCCTAGATTTTGGGTCTCTTATGGAGTTTGTGTGAAGAGATCCTCGGCTTCTGGTAAAGCTTAAGGTGAGATTTTTTGCTATGTATGAACGATTTTTACTTAATTTTGTGGTCTGATTTTCTGCGATTTCATTCTCTGAAATCGGATCTCAAGGAGTTCAAGGTAAAAATCAGATCTCTCGCAATTCATTCTATGAAACCCTAGAGTTTATCGTCGCACCTTACCATTATATGAATCTTAATGCGAAATCCTTCTCTCTTTCTATATATATATATATGTGTGTGTGCGTGTGTGTGTGTGTGCGCGTATGCGTGTGTGTGTGAATAAAACTCAAGCGGTGATGCTTTGTATGATTTTTGGTTATATTTGCATTCTGATTTCAACCTTTGTGATCTCGTTCTCGTTCTAAAAAATTAGAGCTTCTTTCAAACTCATTCTGAGAAACCTTAGAAACTGAATTTGAGTGATTCGAAACTCTTCGTCTCTCACAGAGCTTTCCTATCTATCTGGTGATCATTCAATAATTTCAAGCTTTGTTATTTTTAATTTGACTTTAGTAAAAATTTTGTGTTATAATTTTATGCTTTGCATTTTTATGAGCCCCTATGAATATTGGATTGGATTAGATTGATTGGCAAAGGCCTCCAGTGAAGAGGATTGATCTCCAGTAGCCCTTGGCAAAGGGGCCCAAGATGCAAAACAAGAGTACACTCAAGGTATTTTTGTTGTCATTAGACACTATCATGCACGCCTTTAGTTTCTTTATTTTATTTTTATTGATGAATTAAATACATTGCCTGCATTGATCATTTCATAATAAGTGCTGCACACGTTTAGTTTCTTTATTTTTTGTATATACATTGTCATGCACACCTTTAGTTTCTTTATTTTTTGTTGTCATTAGACACTGTCTGCGATGTTATGGCTTTTAAATGCAATAACATTGGCATTCGACTCTTACTGGATAATGTTCTCTAAGGAAATCAGTTATTTAATGGTCCCAAAAGTTTGAAGATGCATGATGAAAGAGTTTGGGGATTTTATAAAAACTGAACTTGAGAATTATAGTTGAACTGAATGAGTTTTATACATGTTGGTATATTCAGTTATATAAATAGCATTAGCAAATATAAAAAAGAAAAAGAATGCAGTAAGGCATAAGATCATAATTCATATTTTACTTGCCAAGACATACATAGAGTGATTAATTTGAAAGTTTTATACTTGTCTAGTGGGATTGATGCCTATTGGGATTCTAGGCCATTGGGATTCCATTGTCTACATTGATCTTTTAGAGAGATTGATAGATTAAGCTGGACATTTCATTAGGCTTATGGATTGTGGGATTTTATAGACCAATTGCTTTATTATGAGTGTATATGCCTCTTGTTGACACAATATTTTGTTTAAGGTTTTATCTTCTAACCTTGAACAACCACCTTTTGGAATAATTCTCTAGCTAATTGTGTTTCATTTTTACCTGTCATTTGTAGGGTGGAGGTAAAGTTGGCTTGATGAGCATCTATGTGCCTGAAGTTTTTGTGGCACTAGGAACAGTGAGGAGTATGGATCCATCTACATTGGTTTTGGGGGGAGAGGGGGTAGCACTGGGACCTCACTTTTGGGAAGTCTATCTTGAGATACCAGTGGTTGAGGATGAACCATTGATAAGACCTCATGGACATCTCGAAACCATTAAAAATGCCATTGGGTGTACCATTGCTTAGCCGGAAAAATTTGCATTACATTTCTGATTTTTTTCATCCAAAGTTTCAATGAGTATGTATATATTTCCTTTTTATTTTTCAAATTTTCATTCCCACAGTGGTGATATCTGGGAAAAGTTTCTTTCTATGATATAGCAGCTTTCTAAGTTCTAACTTGTATTTATCTTGTTAACATTTGTCCTCATCTGACTTCAATGTTAGGTAGAGATTATAGTCTGAAATTTCCAACTAGTGTTGAAGTTGTGGACTGTGAAGGTATTCTTTTTCTTTTCTTTTCTTTTCTTTTCTTTTCTGCACACTATGGAGGAAGGCAAGGAAATGATGGGTTGTTCAATTCATGTGATAGTAGGAAACATTTATTTATTTACTTTTAAATGTCTGAAATTGTTGATTAATCCCATTTTGCCTGCAATTATACAATATGCATAGCTTGGAAAGAATGTGAATAGGGGTTGGAAGTTTTGATTATTTTTTTTTCTTTTTCGTAGTGTTTGGCAGGCAAGTAGCAAAAACCAATTATGAAGGTATAATAAAATTGAAATGATTTTCTGATGTGTTTAATACCAACCAATTGACTAACATGGATCATCTGTTTTTAGTGAGCTGGTGCATTATTGAAGTTATCTCTAATTAATGCAGTTATATTTGTGCCTTGTTTTTGCTATCTTTTCACTCTGTGGTGGTAGTATCAAGAGTTCTTCTACTAGGTTTAATCAGCTGGTGCATTATTTGGAAGAGGACAGCTGGGACTTTAGGAGGTAAATATGTCATTCTCCCTAAAAACCAAATTATTAAAAGTTCTTTTGAGTATTATTTGTGAGATCCCAAATTATTCTTTGGCAGCTTCTATGCATATCAAATGGTAATAAAATTATTGTAAGTGGAAGTAATTTTATTGTTCTCTGTTTACCTAATATAAGCAGTTATCACATGTGGGCAGCAGCTCTTTTCTTTACTTCTTACTTATACCCACTTTTTTTTTTTTTACTTAGGTTTTGGTTGAGAATTTTGAGAAGTAGACTAAGCTGGCTCCACTCTTAATGTTTGGGAATTATACTAAACTAGTAAAGCGAAAACATAATGATGATTTGAAATAGGGCATGTCCACCATGGTAGCTAGACTAATGCCAGATAGCAACTTTTAGCAGCTAGCATTACTCAAAACATGTTGCAATTGGTAGCTTACAGTTATTACATGTTGGGCATGCTATTAGTGAAATGATAGATGTAATACAAAAATTACAATCCATTGAACAAAAACTCATTATTATAGTAAAATTTTTAGGTATATACTGATTAAATATTGTAAGTTTCTATTACTTTCTTCTTAATGTTTTCTTACGCTTGTCATTTGATGTTTGAAAGAGTTCTAGCTTGCATTTTCATCTGTTAATTTTGATATAGGATCTTATGTGAGATTATGCAAGTATTCGGTAGTTCCAATATATGTATAACTTAAATCTTTGATATAGCTTGTTGGTCTAGAACTCCCAAATACACACAAAATTAATGATGGTTTGTGAGCAAAGTGTTCCCTTTATATGCTTTCATTTAAAACTGACTAAAAATCATGGGCAATAAAATAGCAACAAATTCAGGTATGGCCCAAAATAGTTAAAAACTGAGATGCCTTCATATTTTCTATTTTGGATGGAAAATAATAGCTAGATGAAGCAGTGAGCATCCAAAATAATACATATATCTGTGAACTAAAATTGAAAATATCCAACTTTAGTATACGATGCTTTGGCCATAATATTCTCCAAATATCTCAAGTCCTAAATCATACAACGGTTGCATGACAAGCTCTAATATCTGGTTCTATTGCTATACTTTAATAACATCGAAATATTATTTTTGGATATAATTTGTGATAGTTGTCTAACTTGTCTATGTAGTTTTGTCCCAATGAAGCTGATTGCTTGGTGGCAGTATTTTGCTCTATTCTAGTGTGTTCGCTGCTGTTGGCATTCATATTGGTTTCTTTGATTGGATGCATGTTGGGTTTGTAGCTTTGTATTTGAGCATTGCTAGTCTATGGAGAGCAATGCTTATTTTGGCATATTGGTTTATTTTGGCATATTGGTTTCTCTAATTTGCAAGATGCATATATAGAGCTTCTTACAATGCATGTTCTAACATTGGTTAATTGTTAAGTTTAGTATCATGCATGAACTATCCCTATGGCTCATATATGATAGAATATTACTCGCTTCTTTGCTTTTAGTTTGTAATAGTACAAAGCAAGAAACTGTTGTGAATTAAACAAGAAAATTTCTGCAAATGGATCTAATGAAACATTTATTTATTTACTTTTTTGCAGGTTTCAGAAGGGTCATTTCTCATAAAATCAGTAGCAAGCATTTTGAGTGGGATTCAGGCAGCTGTGGGTGTTCTATTATTTTGTTCTCACTTTGAATGCTTGGAATAATAAAGGATGAATTTTTTTTTTTTTTTAAATGTAATTTTGGCTTTTATAATACTGATAATTTTTGGATGCTTGGAATGATAAAGGATGAATGGTTTTTTGGATGTTTGGAATAATAAAGGATGAATGATATTTTTTTACACAACAATAGCATGGTTTGTTTGGGTTGTGTTGAGAGCCCATTTGTGTGTTTGGGTCGGGTTAAATAGGCTGCCCAATAGAGGTAGTTTAAGCTGCCCAATAAAGCATCAAACGTGTAACCCCCTGTTCTCTAATTGTTGATGCTTGCTAGCTGCTGTGCAAGGCTTTGCCGGCTGTTGGTTCATTCATTGCCAGTATTAACCACTATTCCCGGCCATAATTATACAAACCAGGAAAGGCTTTGCCGACTTAGTCACTTAGGATTGGCCGGCTGATATTGTGATTGCCAGCAAATCATTTATTGGCCAGATATCAAGCCTTTGCTGGCTGGTTTAACAGTCGGCAAAGCCTAAGTTTTTTGTAGTGTAATGCCACTGTTGGGACTCTGTGATATCGTGAGAATAGAAATTTAGTGAAGGAAAAAGCTGCAATAACAGAGGATGAAAGGACAAACCTTTTTTGTTTTATCAGTAAAAGTGGCCAGGAGGGAAGCTATCATGTTCTCTGCTATTTCCATTGGTTGAAATGAATGCATGCGTCACTATGAGGACATTTTTTTTTTTTTTAATTATCAAGAGGTTACAAATGTTTTACACGTGAATACATATAATCCTTTCATCTCATATACACCAAATAATTATAAGACTAAAGTCCATGAGATGATCTTGAGAGAGAATTGTGAGAATCGATCTCAAAAGGACAATATGAACAAATTTGAATTTGGTGTTAGAATTTTAAAAGTTCATTACAGTGTTGAGTTATCTGTAGTCAAAGATGGCTGTTTTGACGATCTAAATTAAACATTGTGTTGACTTGCAATATTTAATAGCAATATTTTAATGTTTTAATCCAAGCATTAATTAGATGGGACAATCTAAAACTTCGTGCTGACTTGCATTGACATTTTCTTGGATGGTTGATACAATATTAATTTATGCAAATTCTAGAGATAATGGACAGTCCAAGAGAGCACAGATATTTCAAGAATTAATTTCTAACAATGTCGTCTTGTAAATGGAAATCTGCGTAATCATGTCCCACATGTTCCATGTCTCATATCCTTTTTCACAAAAGAGAAATTGAAGAAAGATAAAAGCCTGACCACACAAAGAAAAAGCAGGTAAAGCAAACGAGATTCCAAGACAAATGGACCAACATAGTACTCTTACAAAACTACCATTCAAATTGCAGAATTTTTGTTGTATTTGCCCTTTCAACTGAAGTAGTGTGTGGACGTATATGTCTCCACTCAATACTCGCCAATGTACTTAATTGCATCTTTCTGGAGCATATTATATCGTAAGGTTGTCATTGTCATATTTGGCTGCCATTTTGAGTAGACGTTGGAGTTCATGGTTGTCATCCTTTCTGTATAAAA
The DNA here is from genome assembly GCA_039720395.1 of Liquidambar formosana. Lineage (NCBI taxonomy): Eukaryota > Viridiplantae > Streptophyta > Magnoliopsida > Saxifragales > Altingiaceae > Liquidambar > Liquidambar formosana. The sequence goes on along the minus strand of CM077824.1, from coordinate 7,125,381 downwards.
TGTGATATAGTGGAAAAGTAGAAGATATGTGTATAACAAATGTCAATAACCTAAGGTTCTCGAATCCAAAGAAGAAACACTTGAATCCACGAGAATAAAACAAATCACCGAGAAAACTTTCAAATATTATTATTGATAAAAAATAATTGTTATTATCCTTGAGATTACAAGCCTATTTATAGAAAACTAATATATGAACTCTAAGTAAACTAGTAATAGGAAATAATTAAATTCTATTAAACGTAAAAAAATATGGAAATAGGGAACAAACTAATCTTAGTGAAACAAGGAAATAAATAAATAATTATTATAATAGTAAATAAAATAGACGATTCGGCAATGGAGAGATACCAGTTGATGGCGCGCTGTGTAGGTGATTGGTCAAAGTAGCTTGTCCCACATCAAGATGTCCAAGAATCAAGGGAAGCTGAACAACAAGCTTTAGATTAATTGGTATTTGGATGGTACTGCAGGCTTTGGATAAGTCAAGATTTTAATTTCTTATTGCAGGATTTGATTGAGCTCATCATGTGATGATGAACACATTTAATTGAAACATCAACCAGAGGAGTCAGCTAGGCTGATCAAAGTGGGAACCTGTGATCGATATAAAAGGTTTTTTCCTCTTTCTTTTTATTTTTTTATTTTTTTATTATAAATCTTATCATTACTACCCAGTATAATTTATTGTTATAATGATTAAAGCCATCTTGAGGTACTAAAGGGATTGGCAAAGATCCTTACTAATATATGTTAGACTTTGTAGAGTATGGTGTTTCGTTAGACCGGTTTACAGCACCCAATGACCTTAGGCCCAAGGTGTTTAAAGCCACATCATGCTAAGGCGTTTCATCCATCATCATGACTTGTGTTTAAAGCCACCTTGAGGTATTGAAGGGAATTGGCAAGGACTTTGGGCTCATTTTTGTTGGTCATATATATTGTCGCTTCTGATTTTGGATTTGATGTTGTAACACCCTTGTATTGTTTCTCTAACATAGTAAAAATCGTAGCAACCTCGTGGACGTAACCATAATTTGGGTGATGATATAGTTCTTCAGAAAATTGCGGAACTGGTGGATAAAGATTGGGACTTGGATGCCCATTGATTGATGTGCTCGCGGGTGTCGCTAGTAGGTTCTCGTTGTTGTCTGTTAATCGTTCATATATGTCGGTGTTTTGGATTGGCTTGCTAAAGCCTGTGTGAAATTAAAGATCTTCTCTATTTATAGCCTGGTTACATTGCTGAGCCATCTTCAATGTTTCGGTTGGTTGTCCGCTGCTGTTGCAATTTTGAGTCGGCCTCTTTGCTTTTTGGCGGTCTGGTTTCGGATGTAGATCTCGGGCTGAAGATTAGTTTTTTGTCCATTGGTCTATTCTGTTCTGGTTTCTTCAGCAGAGAGCTGTGGTTTGGATGGATTGGGGTTCTGGCGTGGTTGGGTATTCGCAGTTCTGGCGCTTTGGCTCCCCTCTCTAGTTTGTCGCAGTTCTGGTGCTTTGGCTCCCCTCTCTAGTTTGTCATTTTTTGTTGGTCCATGTGTTTTCCTATGGTTTCATGTGGAGTGGCTTTATTGCTGGTGTACGTTCCGTTTCTGAGCATTATCTGTAAGTTCGTATTGGGTGTTTTGGTGGTTATTCCTCCTAGATAGAATGCGCTTTGCAGATGTGGTGTGGTTGGGGTCTCATTTTTAGTTGTCTGTATTTTTGGGAGTTTTCATTTTGTAGTTTCTGTGTGCTTGGTGCTTTCTCTTAGTAGTGGGTCTCTTGGGTTGTCTTGTTGTTAGGTGTGTCTTCTTTATCTTTTCCTCTAAGGTTGTCTTCTTGTTGGGACGTGCTTTCTTTATTTGCTGGGTGTGTTTTTGGGTGTACTTTTCCCCTTCTCATATATTAATACAATCAACTTTTATTGCCTACCCAAAAAAAAAAAACTATAATTTGCGTGAACCACGTAAATCTATGTTGTGTCTTTGTTTTTGTTTTTTGTGTTTTTCTTTATTTTTCACGTTTGGCAGATATTTGAACCAAATAGCTCCCTAACAGTATATTAATTAGAAATATATATTTAATTATCTAATAAACAGTCTTCATTTTTTTTTCTTTTCTTTTCTTTTTACTCCATCTGTTTCACATAGTTTGTCTTATTTGAGAAAAAAAAAAATACATTTTTTTAAGAATCCTTATTAAATGCTTTCACACCTACATTTATATTCTATCATTTCGTTCTTATTTAAGTGGCATTCCTTTCATTTTAAGATGTTCCAAAATGATTGTCACATTCAAAAAGTCAATATTTCTTTTTGTTTGATTTTCTAAACTACTCTTAAAATTGTATTTTCGCTCTTTCCAATATTTTGTACCCTTGAGAGCAAAATTGGAATTTCAAAACTTAAATGTTGATTTGAAAACATTTAATAGTATTACCTAAAAAAACATGTTTTTTTCAAAGGAAATAGTCAAATAGGAATAGAGGGAGTAATGACTATTAGGGTTAAGATCATCTCCGGTCTTTCATAGTCTAGTTTCCTCCATTTTGCGGTGGGAAAAGTGACACGTGTTTGAGGGTTGATTCAACATTCGAGATGCTGCCACGTCATTCGCTTAAACTATACATTCTAAATGTACACAAAACTCCGTTTGCTTTAACTCACAGAAACGGCAAAAGGCCTCTTCGTTTCTCCCTGCAACACTCTCTCTCAGATCACGGTTCGTCGTTTGGAAAACTCTAGCATGAGCTTAATCCATGAGAATTAACCAATAAAACCCCACGATGAAAAACTTGAAGAAACAAGCCACAGAGATTGGAATTTTTTTAATTTTTTTTTGCAACTAATATGTTATTGTGTGTGCATGTGTGGGCGAAAGAGAGATGGAGAGTTTTAAGCTTAAGCCCAATCAAATTTCCATCATGGCTTCCACTTCCCAGATCTTGAATCATATCCCCCTTCTTCATAATTTTTTTGTTCAACATTATAAAATCCAGCAAAATTATTCTGGCTTGTGAGTTTTTGAAAGTAATTAAAGAGGGGAGAAACTATCGTAAGGATATCAAAATGATTTCTGATTTTTTTGCAGAAAACTCAACAACTTTTTTTTTTTTTTTTTTTTGGGGTTCAATCAACTTTCTTTAACCCTCTATTTGGTTTATGGATTCTATCAAGGAACAAAAAAAGGAAAGAAAAGAAAATGAAGGAAAAGATAAAATCATATCAAGCCAAAATTATTCCAATTATTTTTTTTCTTCTAATTTTTCATTGCAACCAAATAAAGAAAAGTAAAATTCTTTATATTTTATTTTTTTTCCTTGATAAAATCCACAAACCAAATAAAGCCTAATTGTCATAAGAAAAGTTCTGAACTTTGACGTTTGGGTTTCTAAGTGAAGAAGCCTTTGTTAAGTCTTTAAAGACCTTTCAAATTATTAATGACGTGGCAGCATCTTGATTGTGGAATCAAGCCTCAATGATGTGTCATTTTCTCAACCATAAAATGGAAGAAATTGGATGGTGAAAGACTGGAGGGGATCCTAACCCTAGATGTATGTGTGTGTACGTGTGGGGTCGGATGACATTGGCCATATGATTTTCAATTTTCATTTTCCGACTCCACAATCAACACAAAACGTACCTAATTAATTCGCTGACCTAGTCAACCTAAGGTGGCATTCTCGTTAATGAAGAACACAACCAGGGGCATTCCTGTAAAAAGAGAACAACATGTGGATTTCAGCACGACCTTGTAGCCAGTAGCCACCACGTAAATGTTGAGAGACCAAAGTACTCCTCCAGCCTGTGAAGAGGGACAATCTAACAACTCAAATTCTCTCATAATGGGAATCCAAAGAAGAAGAATCACAAGAAAAATCATCCCATCATGGCCTGTGAATCACATGCTGCCTACCATCTTGTTCTTGTTCTTGTGTTCTTCTCTGCTATATTGCTCTGCTAGCGACACTATAACGTTCAACACTTCAATCAGCGATCGAAGAGAAGAAACTCTTGTTTCCGCCGGAGAAATATTTGTACTAGGCTTCTTTACTCCTGAAAGCTCGCGTTCTACAAGATACTTGGGTATATGGTATTACAACTCCACACCGTCGGCGCAAACAGTAGTGTGGGTAGCAAACAGAGATAGTCCACTTCTCGTTAACAGTGGTGTTTTTGGCGTTGCAGAAGACGGCAACCTCAGGGTGTCGGATGCAAAGGGAAAGTCTTACTGGTCTACAAATCATAGCTCATCGTCTTTCCAAAATACGGCAACGCTCATGGATTCTGGGAATTTACTCCTGAGAGATAATTTGTCGGCAAATATTCTATGGGATAGCTTTCATAATCCAACTGATACATTTCTTCCTGGTATGGAGATGGATGAAAACCTACAGTTGACTTCATGGAGAAAAAGCGATGACCCGGCGATTGGTAACTTCACGTTTCGGGTAGATCGAAAAGTGGGCCAATTCATTATTCGGGGTAGATCGATGGAGTACCAAAGGGTTGGAGAAGATAAGTTCAATATTAGCTTTGATCAGACTCCTAGAGAAATATTCTACTTGTTATCGAATCTCAGTCTATTGTCCTCAGATTATAGCAACACAAGGCTGCAGTTGAGATATTCGGGGGAGATCCAGTATCTAAGATGGGATGATACCAATAAATGGTCATTAATTTGGTGGGCACCGAGAGAGCGATGCGGCGCATTGAACGCTTGTGGAAGCTTCGGCAGCTGCAATAGTAACAATGAGTTGGTGTGCAAATGTTTGCCGGGTTTCGAGCCTAGCTGGCAGGATAAATGGGATTCTGGAGAGTTTTCAGGTGGGTGCATACGAAAGTCGCCGATTTGTCGAAAGAATAGTGAGAACGACATGTTCTTGAGCTTAAAGATGATGAATGTGAGGGACCCAGATTCACAGTATGACGGCGTGAATGAAGCTGATTGCAAAGAGCGGTGCCTTGGCAACTGCGACTGCCAGGCGTATTCACATGACAAAGCTCAAAGCAGAAACCGGGCGGGTGATTTGTGTTTGATTTGGACGGATGTTCTCACTAATCTTCAGGAGGAGTATGCTAAAGGCGGCCGCAACCTCTTTGCCCGCATAGTGATTTACGATATAGGTACTTTCCCTTTTCCATTTTTTATGGAAAAATACTATAAAAAAATGTTACTTACACCATGGCAAATTAGATATGATTTATTATTTTTTAATGAGTCGGCCTCATATTATAAACTAAGTAAATTGATGCATATTACGCATTGCCTAAATTTTTCTCTATCAGTTAATTTATCTCAATACCATTATTGAAAGTCTCTTAAGTAAAAAAACTTTTGGTTGAGAACATTACCATATTTAAATTTATAAATATATTTTACTCTTACTGCTTTGAGTTGAGAATGTCAATTTTTTTTTTTAATTTTTTTTTAAAGTTTTTAAATTGATACAACTAGAAGGGTTCGAACCCCGGCCCTAACCTAGCCTAATCCTACCCCTATCCTACTTTTATCATCTACCAAAACTATATCTATATCATGTCAGCTCCCTCCTTGGATTTCAAGTTGCATAGAAGCCTTCTTCAAGAGCAAGATTCTAAAATTCACTTTCAAGTTCTACTTCAGTGACCTATATATGAAATTAAGTTTATATAATAGTTCAAAGTCATGTTTAGGAGAAGCACGTCACACAATCTTCTACTATTGTAGCTAGCTCCAATCATAAAACCGGAAAGTTGTGGCCGGGTCCAGGCAGTGGAAGATGATATTCTAGATTGTATGTATTGATTTTGAAGATAATAGGTGGTTCTCCAAGCAGTGAAGTTAATTCTAAAATACGATCAATGTGGTTGTTAAAATTTTAGTCCTGTGATCAGACCAACAACTTCAACATCAAAACTGAATTTGGTAAAGGTGTGTTAATGAGCTTTCCCATGAAAATATCGATTTTAAAATGTCTCCCCACTAAAATTCTCCTCTTTATGGGGTATGGACCATGCTTTCACAATGTAAACTGCATTGTTAAGGGTAAGATTATAAATGAGCAAGGGCAAGAATTATGTAACAAATATTTACAAAAATAAGTATTTAGCATTATTACAAATATGCTTTTTTATTGAAAAGTGACCACGTGTAACCCATGTATGCCACAACTAGTGTGTTAAAAGGTACCTTAAAAATTAATAATATAGTAATGGAAGCCAAACTTGAATTTCAGATGTGAAGGATATATTTCTGATTTTGCCTCCTTATTTTATGACTGTTGCCAAAAAAAATATGGGTATGTGGGCCTATTTCCACACCCTTACTTTTTTGCTATATTTGCACCCCTCCATGAGTAAAAACTAAAAGTGTGAAAATAAGCCATGAGGGGTGTGGATCCAACAAAAAAGGTTGTGAAAATAAGCCCTCCCAATATATATATCTATATATATATAGATATATATTTTACAATAACGGGTATTCCAAATTTTACTCTCACCGAGATTTGAGCACAGATTAATCTTCTAACGAACCATGTGAAATCATGACCCTCCAATAATATTTTACCCACAGGTGATATGATATTCACTATATATGAATTTTGACATTACCGCATCAGTAAGTAAGAGCAATAAATGAATTGAATTTACTAAGTATCTTTAGCATTTTTTTCTTATTTTATTTCTTATACTTTTTCTTACCTTTCCCCACCCCACCCTTTTCTTTTTTTTCTTTTTTTTTGAATCTGTGAATTCTTTTGGGGTCCAACTTTGCTTTGATACTTGAGGCCGGGGCTAGTGGCCTCATGGCCTCACACTAAACAAAAAATAAAAGGGTCCGACTATTGTCACCCCTCACGTATTCCCACTTATTTTAGGTTTTTAAGGTTGTATGAAAAACATAAAAGGTTTATGTGAAAACCGGAAGTGATGTCCACTAGAAAAATTCATTTTGAACAACTTTACAGAAAAAAGTTTTTCCAAAATCTATTTATGTGATTTTTTTGGCCATTTAGGGTTTCTTTTTCATTTTTGATCAAATAATTCATTTAAACGACAAATTTTAGAAAAAGTTTCTTCTATAAAGTTGTTCAAAATGATGTTTTCTAATGGAAATCATGATTATTTTTCATAAAAGCCTTTTATTTTTTCATAAACCTAAAATAAGTGTGGTGTAAATAAAATTAAGGGGTGGCAATAGCCAGACCCAAAATAAAAATATTTGTGAGTCCCCAATCACGCTTGGCCAGCCACTGAACTAATTGGTAAGAGGCCTTGTATGTGTAGCCCTTGCTTGCTATATACCGATCGAGCTAAATTTTGTTGGCCAGTGTCCCCATTTTATCGGATGTCTCCAAAGAGACAATTGGATGGTGTTAGTTGACATTCAAGACATTCTATTGTTGCAGAATCTACAGTAAGAAATTGTGGAACTTGTGGAACAAATATGATTCCCTATCCCTTAAGCACTGGACCAGAGTGTGGTGATCCCATGTACTTCAGTTTCCAATGCAACAACTCCACAGGCCAGGTTAGCTTTAAGGCACCTAATGGCACCAGCTACCGAGTCACTAACATTAATTCAACCACACAAAAATTTGTCATCCAAGTCACGGATGCAGGAAATTGTGATGATGGAGATTCAGCAAGAAAAATTCTGCAGCTCAACTCGCTACCATTTCATGTGAACACCCAGTGCAATGCTGCTGCCTCGGGCAATTTTAGTTCTGATATGTCCTCTAAAGGTACAGGGGAAATAGAGATTGGTTGGGACCCACCGCCAGAGCCGACCTGTACTTTTAATTCATCCACAGACTGCAAGGACTGGCCGGATTCAACTTGCACTGCAATACAAGATGGAAAGACAAGGTGCCTCTGCAATGCAAATTTTCGATGGGATAACAAAAGCTTAAATTGTACTCGAGGTGGGGATCGCTTTATTTTGCCTAATTATGTGATTATGTGCCCTTTACAAGTTAAATATGCATTGCTGATGATGAATAAATTTGGCCAATGCTGCTAACTATATATGGGTGATATATCTGATGATGACAGGTTAAAACACCACTTTTTAGGAGTGTTTTCTTTTCTCTTACGCACAATCACTTCATGTTTTGCGTTGAGAAGGAGAGGCTTTCCTATTTTCGGTCCAAAGAAACGTAATGAAGCTTATTGTGTTTGCATTTTACGTATTTAAGTGATACTTGTCCTTTTTCTTTTAGTTTCAGAAGTTGGTTTCCATAACCCATCGGAAGGACCTTCGTCAAGGAAGATGTCTCTTATCATTGCAATAGTTGTCACAACTGTGACCGTTCTGATTGCTCTCTCATGCACCATAGTTTATATTTTATACATATGGCGAAGAAGGGTGGCCGAGAGACAAGGTAACTCGAATGAAGTAGGAATGTAAACAACCATTTACAGTTTCTCATTTTTTTTTTTTTTCCGTGTTTACCTGATTAAAATATGTACTTAGAGGTTCCTACATATATAGCATGTTGCTAACATTTACGTACAATGTAATTATATATCTTTCGAATTTAGATCAGGAAAATAGGGAAAACATCCAACAAAATCAAGTGCAACGTTTGTATGGTAGTGAGAGTCGTGTCAAAGATTTGATAGATTCTGACCAGTTCACTGAAGAGGATAAACAAGGCATAGATGTTCCTTTTTTCGATTTGGAGAGCATACTAATTGCTACGGATAACTTCTCAGATGCTAATAAGCTTGGACAAGGGGGTTTTGGGCCTGTTTTTAAGGTAATAATTCTTTACAAAGTACCTTGATTAAAGTTTATGTCATCTAGCTTTTGGTAAATGATAGGACAACATGATGAGACTCTACTCTCAGGGTCAGTTTCCAGGAGGAAGAGAAATTGCGGTAAAAAGGCTTTCAAGTGCTTCAGGACAAGGCTTGGGGGAATTTAAGAATGAGGTGGTGTTGATTGCTAAACTTCAACATCGAAATCTTGTTAGACTTTTGGGCTACTATGTCAAAGGAGAAGAAAAGATATTACTCTATGAATATATGCCTAACAAAAGTTTGGACTCTTTTATATTTGGTTAGCCTCTCAACTTACACTCCAACATAATTTGGTGCTTATATATCTCTTTGCACGTACATAAATTAATACATCATTGGAAAATATAATAATTAAACAACACCTAATTATAGCCCCATATAGACAACACTTGACGTGACATGAGTTGGTTGACAAAAATTCCCTCCAAGCTATTTAATATCGCTACAAATTCCATTGCCACATCAGGTGTTGTATTATGGTGCTATGTATGTATGTATAGCATTGCCCTGCATAAATACATATGTGTGTGTTTGTGTGTGCACGCATGCATGTGTGTGTATTGTATCTGGTCAATAGAAACCAACTTTACATATAGCCACTATAATTACACTTTTGAATGGAAAATGTAAACCTTGCAAGATCGAACGCTATGCATGATATTAGATTGGAAGTTACGCTTCAACATCATTTTGGGAATTGCTCGAGGGCTTCTTTATCTCCACCAAGATTCTAGATTGAGAATTATTCACAGAGATTTGAAAACAAGCAACATTCTTTTAGATGAGGAAATGAACCCTAAAATTTCTGACTTCGGCTTAGCAAAGATATTTGAAGGCAAACAAACTGAGGCAAACACAAGCAGAATAGTCGGAACTTAGTAAGTATTTCGTTGATCATATAATCATTATTTGAGTGTTTAATTTACTTTCCTTTTTTGGCACAATTTTCAATTTTTAATCACTATCTAGGGGGAATGGTACTTGATAGCATTCCTAATCAGTAATCATTGACCATTTTGACATATGGTGTATTGTAGTGGCTACATGTCTCCGGAGTACGCGTTGGATGGGTTTTTCTCAGTAAAGTCTGATGCCTTTAGTTTCGGTGTAGTTGTACTTGAGATAATCAGTGGAAAAAGAAATACAGGGTCTTATCAATCTGCACAAGCTTTGAGCCTTCTAGGATATGTAAGTATGTTGCATTTTAATTCATTCTCATTAATTAGTTATTTAGCTATGTCACGCTTTATCCCACTCGTGATTTACATTTTCTCAGGCGTGGAGCTTGTGGAACGAAAATAAGGCATTGGATCTAATGGAAGAAACATTACGCGAAACTTGCAATATGGACGAATTTATGAAGTGTGTAAATGTTGGACTCTTATGTGTACAAGAGGACCCTAATGATCGTCCCACCATGTCGAATGTACTTTTCATGCTTGGCAGTGACACTGGAATGCTTCCCACTCCTAAACAACCAGCTTTCGTACTACGAAGGGGTGCCCCTAGCACAGCTTCTTCATCCACTAGACCAGAAACATGGTCAATCAATGAGTTAACTGCCACTGTAGAAGGCGGACGATAGTGGAGGGGACTCCATGAGTCTTGTCCTCTTTAGCAATTTTACCGAATTTCTAGTGCTTCTACTGCATCTAATATTGAATTTCATAGAAAGGTATATATCTCTTCGTTTATAATTTTATGATTATCATAATTTTCTTAATAACCCAGAAGCCAAAGGGAAAGAATTCCAGGTTATTGTACAAATTTTATTGAATTTTCCTATATTTCTGTGTACGTAGTTTTCTATCTGATATGAATCTATTAATGTAATTTTGATGTTCCTCTATTTAATTTTCCTCTCCAGTAACTGTAAATTAATGACTGATTTTTCTAATATGATTGCCAGTAAATTGCAATTTTTGATGGAGACAATTTCCAAAAATTTTGACATTACAGTCACAATTTTCCCTGAAACGAACAAAAATTATGAATCATCATTCTTAAAAGGAAAATTTATTTTCATGCCAAATTTTACCTTTAAATGTCACACCAAATTTCAAAGATCCACAAGACAAAATTTTCACTAGAAAAATTGACACTGTTGGCCATTATTAATGCAATAAAAACTAGAAAAATTTAACATTTTATCAAAATTTATTCTAATGTATCCACTGTTGGCCAAAATTTTCTAGACTAAACTTAGGCTCAATGTATCCACTGTTGGCTTAATGTATGCAATCAGGTTTATCAAGTGTTAATTAATACAAAGTGAGCAATGAAATTACTCGTGGTACAAAGGAATAATTGAACAAAAGATCTAAAGACTTTTCTTTAAAAAACCAGATAATTAAATCATTTGTAGCCACATAAATCAAGACTCTGAAAAAAAAAAATAAATAAATAAATAAAAATACAAATCAAGACTGAGCGATATGATGAAATTGCTCACGGCATCTAGTTCAACAACCTGCCCAACAACTTGTGAGTAGAATTGACACAAAGTTAAAGTGAAAATTAATAAAGGGGACCTTATCGCTTCTGGTTGACACTTGGCCATTGCGGAGGATAGCCGGCTCAACACGTCATGGACTCGTGGTCCAGTCTTTGTGCAATCCTAGACATACATAACTGGCGGATGCACCAGGACTTACCTTTCAAGCTAGCCAGAGTATGGGGTATATCCCTCCCTAGTGGAGGATCTCCCCCACACGGGACATAATTTGTGCTTTTGTGTGAAGACTTTTTCTTTGCTAGATTCATGGAAAAAGAAAATTTTTGATAAAAGGAATTGGGTAAAGGGTCCAAAAGGGTCAAACTCGGGTGGCTGTGACTTGCGAGGGACTGCGCAGAAAAGTAAAAGGAATTGGGTAAAGAGATCAAAAGCGACAAACTCATGTGGTTGTGAGCGAAGGTTTAAATATCGATATCGATAGATATATCGAGAGTCTAAAAATACGAATATATCGGATAGATCGATAGATATATCGAAAATTTCGATATCGATTCAGAGATATGATGGATATAGTTAGTTAAACATGTATATTTTCATTAAAATTATGGGAACAATGATTAGACTCTAAGAAACAGTTTCAAATCAAAATATTGCAATTTAAATGTGTATTAGACAAGTATGTATTGTATAAGTATAAAAATTGTGCCACACTAAGGGATAGAATGAATATTTTAACAAAATAAATAAAAGTTGTTACTTCATATACTAATTTAAGCTATTAGTATAATTGAAATATTTATATAAATCAATACTAAAAAAGTAAGAGGTGATAATTTTGACGCAATAATAAGAAAATGAATTTCTTGATCGTTGATAGAGTGGATATATCTCGATATATTGGATATATCAACAATACTATGTGAAAGAAAGAATATATTATGGATATATCGAGATATATCGAGATTTTATCAATAATATCGAAAATAACAACAATATCATAAAGATATTTTGCAAAAAAAATATGTCAGTTAGATATCGTATTGAGGGGTATGGATATACGGATATATCGTGGATATATAGAATATATTGTGGATATTTTAGTCCATGGTTGTGAAGGACCCGCTCTGCGTATTTCATAATTTTCCTCCCTGCGAAACAGAGAAATCAAATAGTATCAGGGCATAGATTGCAAAATTGCTTCATATTTGTCTTGACTAGCGCTTTATATTCTTAAACTGAGTTATTGAAAGATGAAAGAAGGTGATAATGAGAAGAAGGGTTTTCTTAACTCGAGTTTTAAGGACACATATTAAACTGTAATTAATAACTCAATTATTGTATGAAAAATTGTATTTTCATAGTTTTTCAAATATTTTCACATTTTTTAAAGTAACTTTTACCATTTACAATGCAATGATTAGGTCATAAATTACATCTTAACTTATGCCTTTAGAGCACATATTAAGAAAACCCTAATAATAATAATTAATAATAATAATAAAAGGGAGGAGTGAGATTTCCATGTAACTGTGATAAGGTCACATAGTGTCATGAGCTAAAGTGTAGGAACCAATAAGAGTGGAGTAAAGTGAAAATGATAGGTCAAAAAGTGGTTTAACATTCTCACTTTACTCTATTTTCATTAGCTTGCGACACCACATCAACCATATCACAGTTATATATAAAATTTCCACGTGGTGTCACTGACCAATGAGAATGCAGTAAAGTGGGATTGTGAGGTAGAAAAACTTTGAAGTGAGTCTTTCCTGCATTGCACTATTCGGACCTTCAAACATTTATTTTATTATTTTAATGATCCAATTACTCCAAATACTTCAAGAGTACTTCATGTCATACATCAATAACATTGTATTTATTTGAATAAAAGATAAAGAATACCAAACTTTGATATGTGATTAAATTACGAGGTATTTTATAATAAAAATGAATGTTTGCAAGGTTCTCTGTTCCATGTTAGGAGGCGCATCTGGCGATTTGATCATGCAATTAATATGGGTTAATACACACATGAGAATGATCTCTTCATAACAATTTCATTTTCTTTTCTTTAATAATTGGAAAAAATAAAAAATAAGGAAGAAGCCAAAAAGAAGACTTTTCTTGTTACCTCCATTTCAAGAAGATAGTGTCCTCATATGGCCCAAGTGTGGGTACAAGAACCAGCATGCAATTACCATATGATGTGAATGGTCTACGACTCTACGACTCTAGCAATTACTTGAAACAAGCACACTGAAATTTGCTGACCAGCTATCAACCTTAGGAGAAGAACTTACATGCACCTGTGATCGATACATTGAGCTGGTGGTATTATTGAGTCAATGGTAGTGAAAAAAAGTAGGAATATTAAGTTATTCCATTATCTTTGGTTCCTACACTTACAAGCATGCTAATCATGCACAGTCCACAATTGCATGTGCTTGTAAGTCCCACAGTTTCAAAATCAAGTCAATCTTAAGTTTGTCGTTTGGATTGAAACTCTTCCTAAAATTGATGGTCCTACAATATAATTCGATCCCTCCGTCCCATTAAGATAGGCCATTTTTATTACTTTCTTTGTTTCAAAATGTTTTTTTACTTTGAAAAATCAAATTATAAATTTATTGAACTTTCATATACTACATTTTGTTATTTCAATAATTACTTTTAACAAAAAACCTAATATTAAATAGGAGAGGGTATTTTTGGAAAGATAAAGTTTAATAAATGACAAGTTACTTCAACGATGACTTTTCGTAAACTACATGTTTTGTCAAACATGGTTGATCTGTGTGGGACAAATGAAGTATTTTTTTAATCCCAAAATATTTGTCCACTTTGAAAAGTCAAACCATAATTTTAATTAACTTTTCAATAATACCTTTTCTTTTATATATCAACAAAGGGTAAATTACATTAAGACCCCCTCTAAAATCTGACAATTACAAATAGACCCCCTCACGTTTCTGAAATTACATTAAGACCCCCTCCTTCTAATTTCAGTCCATAATCCATTAAAACACTTTCAATTTTTTTCAAAATACCCTAATTACCCTTATTGGATGACAACTTCCATATTAAATGCATATAACTCATCAGTCCAACACATTCATCTAGTACATTTGATTGATTTATTTATTTATTGATAAACAACTAAAAGATATATATATATATATATATATATATATGTATATAAAAGAAAAATGCCAAAAAGCTTAAATTTTTGTCCAACTGATGTGGTAGCTATCAGATTTGCTCATTAGAAACAATTATCTATTTAATTGATGTGTAAAAATATTAAAAAAAATTGATTTGCCAAGTTGCCACCTCATTTGCCACCTCTATACGTGCATCTCCATTGTAATAATTCTTTTTATTTATTTCTACATATGAGTAATGCTACATAGCCCTTTTTTTTTACTCAAATGATGTGGCAACTTAGCAAATCAATTTTTTTATTTTTTATTTTGCAAATCAATTAAAAATTTAATTAAATAAATAATTGTTTCTAAAAAGCAAATTTGAAGTTGCCACATCAGTTGGACAGAAAATTTAAATTTTTTTTAGCATTTTTCTTATATATATATATATTATCTTTTAGTTGTTTATCAATAATAATTAAAAAATTCAAAAGTATTGGATGAACTATTGGACTGGTGAGTTATATGTATTTAACATGGAAGTTATCATCTACTAAGTGTAGTTAGGGTATTTTGAAAAAATTTGAATATGATTTAACGAATCAATGGACGGAAGTTAGAAGGAGGGGTTTCTTTGTAGTTTATTTTGTAAAGTAAGGGGTGTTAGTGTAATTTTAAAAACGTGAGGGGGTGTATCTATAATAGTCAGATTTTAGAGGGGGTTTTATTGTAATTTACCCTTACTTTTTATGTTTTGTAGAGTAGTAGTAAGGGAATGGTAGTTTTGGATAAAAGGGGTTAGGTAATGCATTAATTATTTTTTCATAAAACTATGTGCTTTGTCAAACTTGACATATTTTTGTGAGACGGGAAAGTAATTAATTTTTTTTTAATTATTGCGTACGGTTTTCTTAACGTGTGTTTTAAGAAAACATATTAAGTTCTAATTAATGACCTAATCATTGCATTGGAAATTATGAAAATACATTATAAATGATAAAAGTTGCATGAAAAAATGTGATGTGTTTTTCATGCAATGATTGGGTTATTAAATATAGCTTAACATGTGTATTTAGAGGAGAAGTTAAGAAAACCCTTTATTATTTCTTTATAGGAAGAAAGAAAAAACAAAAGACAAAAAGAAGACTTTTCTTCATGGTTGTTATTTCAACCTATTTTGGTTCCGGACAGAAAAATTCATACACTAGTACTTCAATTCACTACAAAAAAAAACCTGAACTCCCACGGCCCATTACCGTGGCTAAAGGCCCAATTTCCGTGGGCAAAAGTCATTGCACACGGTTAAGCAAACCGTGGGCAATCCGTGGGCATTGCTACCGTGGGCAAAAGCTATACCCACGAAAATTTGTAACCGTGGCAAAATCTCCACAGTAATTTACCGTTGCTAATTTCCCACGGAAAACATTCTGTGGTAAATTGCCCACGGAAATTACCATCGATAATTGCCCACGGAAATTTGTAACCGTAGCAAAATCCCCACGGTAATTTACCGTCAATAATTACCCACAGAAAACTTGCTGTGGCAAATTGCCCACGGAAATTTGCGTCCTTACCGTAGGTAATTGCTCATGGAAAACTTTTAGTGGTAAATTGCCCACGGATATTTGCCCCTACATTTCTTTGTTTTAGAACCGTGGCCATTCAAATCCCCACGGTAATAAACCGTCCCTACTTTTTTTTATTTATTTTTTTTTTTAGGTAAATCCAATTCGCCTATTACATATCAAACCAATTTGCATTTTTTAAATTACTTACGTAGAAGGACATTCATCCAAACCATTCACTATTAAGATATAACAATATCAATACTAAAGCATCTAATTAATATATCAAACTTGTGTTCACATAAGTACGTGTAACAATCATAGCTTCCAAAGGCAACATTGAATACTAAACTTGTGGCATTCATTTGTCTCCAAAAAAAATATACATACATTCCCTAAAAGAGAAACTATTCATTTGCATCCCAAATGCAACCTCTATATATACATATATGAAAGTCCCAAGCGAATCCCCGATTTGTTGTCGCTGCTACATCCCAAATGCTACCGCCAAAGACTCCATGTACATAACCTACAAAATGTGTCGACAAAAGGTTGAGGATGGTAAATTATATGCATCCCTACAATGAAGGTAATCATTTCCCTCATATGCAAAAAATAGGGAAATTAAAAATTAAAAATTAAAAACAAAAATAAAAAATATTGCGTAGACCTTACACATTTAAAAAAATGTCCTAGTGTGGTCCCCTTACACAAAGGTAAAAATAAATTGCGTAGACCTAGTGTGGTCCCCTTACACAAAGCCTCTTACACATTTAAAAAAATAAATAAATAAACAAGAAGCTGAGGGATGAAACCATAAGAATTACAAAGGTAACTCTATCCAGACCTTCGCAAGGTCAATTGCTTTGCTTTCAACTGAAAGCACATCAGTCATTTCCCTACTGGGAACAAGCATTACTTTCATGGCATATATATTGCGTAGACCTTTGCAAGCCTGAACCAGAATAAAATTATTAATAAATCAGATTTCAATCATCACACAAACATGTGTACTGCTGTCTGTAAACTCCATAATTAGTGCTAAGCTTAATTTAAGATAAACATCCAAAAAATATGCATACAACAACCATTATATACCTCCTTCACATGGGCTTCTTTGTCTGCTTCAATATATATGTAGTTTTTCAGTCTTAGGTTCCATTCAATTTAATCATCTCTTTATACACACAGCAAATAACTTAATTCTTAAGCTTGTATCAAACTTATTTGTCACATGGAGCAAATTTTACAACTCTAACATAATCATAAAAACTTGGCTTTTATTTCATAAAAGCAATCTTACGCACAAAAGGGTGAAATTTGCTAATACTTTTCTATAACCAAACATCACACTTGCACTTTCTTAAAACAGGACAGTTTAGGTTTGAAAATTCATAACTAAATCCAAAAAATCCCAAATTCAATGATTCAACCTGTTTTAGAAAGCTTAAACAATGTACTATTGAAGAAAAATAGCAATTGATCACCACCCAAAATCCATGTGGTTCGAAAATCACTTCAAAGTCAGACAACAGAATCTGGAAATCCAATTACAGCTTGGAGTAACAGGTACAATTCGATTTTCTGGGTTTATTTTATAAAGATTTGGGTTCTGAAACTTATTTTAATAAAAACTAGATTTATCAAGCTTTCAAACCATATAAATTTCGCACCAAACGGACTTCAATAACTATTTTAAATTCAATTTCGAATATAACCCATAGCAGCAGAATTTTCTGTACAGCAACTCAGGTTCAACTTTGGAAATTTACCAAAAATCAAATCTTTAATATTTTTAGTTGAAACCAAAGGCAAAAGAATCACTTGTAAATATACTTTAAATACCCCCAAAATCCCAGACCTA
This sequence comes from Liquidambar formosana, assembly GCA_039720395.1. Classification (NCBI taxonomy): domain Eukaryota; kingdom Viridiplantae; phylum Streptophyta; class Magnoliopsida; order Saxifragales; family Altingiaceae; genus Liquidambar; species Liquidambar formosana. The sequence goes on along the minus strand of CM077824.1, from coordinate 7,107,589 downwards.
AAATCAAAGTCTATATATAGAAAATTTTCATAAATTCTTCTACTGTACAGGATTTTCAGGATAAACACAAGGGAATTAGGTTTAAACTTACGAATTAAAGTTTCAAGAACCTTTCTAATATACATACTTACATCAAATTGTTCCAAATTGATGTTATAAAATAAGAGGAGATGGTTTTCTCACCTGAAATATGAATCTCAGTTGCTCAATTTAAGATCCCAACCGTAATTTCCTCTTTTTCTTCTCCTTCGTCTTCTTCTCCTTCATCCTCTCTCTCTCTCTCTCTCTCTCTCTCTCTCTCTCTCTCTCTCTCTCACGTTCTCTTCTTGGTTCTCTAACTGCTGTACTCAGTCTCTCACTCACCCCTGCTGTTCTTATTTCTTCCTTTCTCTCGCTCAAAAGTAAAGAATAATATACTAAATAGTAGCCCATAGATAAAGTGGTAGTGGAGAGTGGGATAGCAGCCCATAGATTTTATTTATGAGTGTGGCCCATAGATTTTACTGATAATACACCCATAGATTTTACATACAAGGTGTCTATGTCGGTTGTAAAACTTGGAACACGTGGAATACAAACTCACCAACATATAGATTATAATATATGTATATATAATGCCTTCAAAATCCTTCAGCAAAGTGGAAGGTATACTACTACTAGATTCCACATGTAATTTCTTAAAGTCAGTTAAAAGGGTCTCATTCAAATTTTTCCCAAGCCCAAATATTCTTGACTCCCATTAAGAAATTCTAAGCCCAATAAAATGGTTCAACCCAAAGCATGGATAAGAATAATAAATCTTATTTCACATAAATAAAATTCAACCCCAATATAATTTAAAATTAACATGTAATAAAATCCGGGGTGTTACAATATCTTGCCTGAATGCTTCTCTCAAGAGCTTCCACATCTTCTTGATCATCCTCCCGTGGCAGCAATGGGCGACGATGAATTCTTCTACCATCATCTTCGTCGGGTATCTCAGCACCACCATCAACTATAAAGTCTGCATGTTCAGGTTCTTAATCTATCAGTGATGCAAAGAAAATAATGGGCAAGTGTAAACCAGCAAATGAGATATACAGGGTCCAATAGACTACCACAATTCAAATGAGATATGGTATAAATCCAACCATCTTTGTCATCAATATAAACAAATCCTTATGTCCAACAGCTCTTTTGAAATGCAAAGGATACCCAGAGGCAAATTTGTTCTTATAAGTATTGATGCACTGAGAGATCTAAAGCTGGACCAAAGGCAAGAGTTCCTCTAGACTCAAGGCAACAAGGGTGATTGTCAAGGCATACTTTGAAATTGGGTTCAAGACCTAAATAAAAAATGAAATTCGTTAAATATATTTCATGTAATGCTCATCTCCAGCTTTTATATGCAGTTCAAGAGTTATTTGGACTCAGAACGCTTATTCAGCCCAATGAAATGATCTAAGACTATGCAAAAAGATAGTTAAAAAATGGATTGTGTTTCTTATCGTACTGATGTCCAAACTGCAATTTTAGAAGCCATAAATTCTTTGGGCATGTTTAAAGTGAACTGGGATTTAGAAGAATCACCAAACATTAGAAAGCCGCATGTTGCTACCCCAGCATACAGAAAACAACAAAAAACGAAGCTGTTGCACAAGGAGAAAAGGTTACCAAAGCAAGAATAAATGAATTGTGACAACATCAAGAAATTTGCTTCAACCCAACTGTTAGTTACCTGGCTATTAGAACAATTGGAAATTGTGATGGTTTCTTCATTGAAGAATAGATATTTGGAAAAACAGAATGGCCAGCATAGCAAAAACAGTGAAGACCAATTGAAACAGGAAGGTTTGCAAGGTCTAAAGCTTTTCCACCTGGATGAAATCCAACTTGGTCTACCACCCCAACCCATACCAAGCAAAGCATCACCAGCACTGATGTAACCACTCCTCCAACTGAATACAAAATTGTTCAAAGATCAGCAGCTATAGCTCAAATATGCAACTTAAAAAGAAAAAAAGGGGTGAGTTGGGGGGGCGGGGGTTGGGAGAAGGAGAGGTATGCAGTAGGACCGATGATTTGCAACCTGAAAGGTATGAGAACAAACTGTAGGTCCTGAAGCCAAACATAGAACAAAAAGGACCAATTAGTAACATTATTCTAACCTGATGGAGTTTGTTATTCACTTCAATTCAAACTCTAACCATGTCTCCATTTTTAACATTACTAGCTTTGAATGAAATACTAGATACGCAGATATCTTTCTTACATGAACATTCATAATAGTTTGACTCATCTTTGCTGTAGATTTTTTTTTTCAGCCTTTTGCTTCCCACAGCATCCAAAAAAAGGCAAATGGTGTAATGGTAATGTCCAGTTGCTACCATATAAACTATAGCTGCTCATGAAATAAAACAATTTATCATTTCAATTGAAACATAACCAAGCAAAATTTAGAGTTCTATTAACTACATAGGATAGACTCCTTGTAACCCTACATAGAAATAATGAAAAAAAAAAGACCACACAGTGCTTACCTAGCCCTTAACTTAATCCTCTCCAAAATGCGGGGCATGCAACCAAGTTCGATTACCAAAAATCATATATATTCTCCAACTGTAAACACAAATAAAAGGAAAAGTGAACTTAATTAGATTTCTATAATTAAAGAACACCAACATAAATTGGCAAATAAATGTAAAAGTACTAATTTACCTTGTCATAACACCATACACCCTGGATGTAGCAAAATGTAACCAAAAAAATATGTATAGCATAACTACATAATGTCCTAGTAAAGGTCAGGATATAAATACATACATAATTGTTCACAACCTAAAGGTTTCCAAAAAACAGACTAGGGGGCTGACTAGGTGTAGTCAACCCTGAGTCTGACTAGGTGGCTGTGTTTCATCAGAATCAAGAGCTTGGACAGGAAAACGCCATTGAGATGACGTGTCAGCGTCCAAGATCCCTGCTATGCCATTGTCAATGCTATCTACATGTCTATTGTATGAATTCAAACATTTGTAGATGTCATCCACCCGCGCTTTCATTGCAGCCAGCTCCAAATCAGATGCTTCTCTTCTTGCCACCTCCTCCTCATGCAATTTCTTGTACTTTTCAACTTCTTGCATCGCAGCAGCAGTTGCGTTCGCAACTCTTTTCCCGATTGGCTTCGCCCCACACCCAACTCCTTTTCTTCTTCCATGCCCATCTTCCCCAACTACTTGTGTGAATGCTAGCTTCCGAGCCTCAGCTGGTTGAGTCCCCTCTGGCTGATTTAAAGCAATACTCTCCATTGTGTTCTGCAAATCATAGGACATGTATAATAATGTAAATTATGTAAATAATCTAACAACAATTTAACTTCAATGCTTATTAGGTACATAAGGTACTTAATTAAGTTTCGATAAACATACCACTGCCTCATCAGCTAGGAGATCAATGGTGTTATCTTTATGAGTATGGGTGATTTTGAACATTCTGATACTATCAGGATATTCACCTGTCTCTTCCTTCTGCCATCGAAAGGAAAATAATTAAATTTCTTATATATCATGTCAAACATTATGTTAAAAATATCCAAAAACTATAGTAAAGAATGGGTTATGATTTTTACATCTTTTTGGGCAACATTTGCAAAACTACGGCTGCCTGCGGTGTGATGCATTGTATGCTTTGAACGATTTCTAGCATTTGTTCTACTCATCTCCTGTTTATGAGATCATATTATTATGAAATATAAGGTAAACTTTACAATGCAATACTCATGTTTATTATATAATTCTCATTTAGTATATTTTATACCACCGTCTTTGGATTCTCCCAATGCGTGACCAGCTTCACCCATTGCTCAGCTATCAAACCTTCATCTGAAGGTACCTTCAGATTCTCCTCCAAAGGATCTTCTGGATCGTAGCATGTTTGTTTCAACATATGCTTCCATCCTCTCCAGCATTCATTGTACTTATCTAAAACCCATTCTCGAGCACCATCATGGGGAATGTCAAAGCGCTCCTGCGATACATGTATTGCACAATTATGTAAAATTAAATTATAATGGGTTAAATCAAAATGAATAAATTGTTGATTAGGGTGTGTCCCAATGCACTTGTGAAGCATATATTCTTACCAACACAAGTTGAAACATTTTGTCCTTCATGCCCACCGGTACATGCCTCCAATCCGTATATGAGATTGGTGCTATTGATCCGGTCCTAGCTAGAATCCCAATATGTCGGCCGAGCAATGAGGAGTCATCCCCTATTGGTTGACTCAGCTCATTCACATCAATGAATACCTTGGTCTTTCGCATCCTAAGACGCCGAGACCTATTAATGCCACGGATCTTCCTTATACCTTTAGAAACAAGACAAATTAAAACAAAAACCCATGTTAGAAAACCTTTATTTAATGTCATGCAGCCACATAAGATATAGTATGAAGTTACCAGTGATGCTAGTGCCTTCCCCATCAACATGTGATTGTTCTGACCTTTTAGTCCTTGGTGCCATGAGACCTGCATTGAATTGAAGTATACATTTTAATTACAATGAAATAAGATTGCATAGTATTCACGTGTACATTTTAATAGCAACAAAATATTAGAGAAATATTTTTGTGGACCAGCAAAAAATATTTTATTAAACAGATAAAAGGATTACAAAAAGGGACTAGATGTCCAACCCTAAGAAAGAAGAAAAGATAAAAGCAACCTAGAAAATCAAACACTAACGATTACAAATACAAACAAAAGAGCTCCCACAAACTCGTTCGATACTGTAACCCAAAAAAAGCCAAAGAAACAACACTATCATTCATCATCAGACATAATATCATCATCCCCATCGTCCAAGTCAGAATCTTCTCCAATTGCCTCACCGATTTGTTGTTGATGTGTCATAGTTGCATTTACCAAACCAGTAACAGGTATTGCAGGCACATCGTCCCTAACTTCATTCACATTGTCAGCATCAATTCCACTAACATCCAATTGTGGAGCAATCTCTAGGTTTCCATCCACATATGTATCTCCATCATCTGCAGGAACCACCCCACCCATGTTAAAATAATCCCTAGGCACTATCTTTATAGCCACTTTCCATGCTTTGTCAACTTTGTTTTTCACATAAAAAACTTGTAACGCTTGCGAAGCCAACACATAAGGTTCTTCAGTAATTAATTGGCGTTTCAAATTCACGAGTGTGAACCCATACTCATCTTTCTTAACACCACGATCCGCAGCCCATTCACATTTAAATAAAACCACCTTCCTCAACCCATAGTAATCCAGTTCAATTATGTCAGTAAGGGAACCGTAGTAAGTTACTTCTTCATTGTTTGTTGTTCTTGCAGTTACTACAACTCCACTATTTTGCGTCTTCTTCTCTGTATCAACATCCTTCGTCCGAAACCTAAACCCATTGATGGCAAATCGCTTACATCTAACTGCTAAATTGTCCGGACCCCTAGCTAGCCATATTAGGTCTGTAATTACAGCCTCTGAACCTTCTGGTTGTAATTGATCAATCTATAAATAAGATTTATGAACTATGTTAGATCACCACAAGCATTATGAAACTTATTCAGTGTATAGTACTACATAATGAACATGGTAATAAAAGGCTAACAAGATATGCATACATTGTCTTTGAACCACTTGGGGAAATCTTCTTTGTGCAATCTTTGTAAATCCAATTGTGTCATGTTAGGATTTGTAGAAGCCACTATTTGAAAGTGTTGTCTGCATTCCAAAACATGTTGAAATCAACCCAACCAGGAGTATTATATAAGATTTGGATGAACAATTTGTATTCATAGTTTGTTTAGTGTCTTACTCGATGTATGGGGCCACTTCTGGGCAATTAAAGAGCACATAAGAATGCATGTGTGCCAACACATCAAATGACATTGGTACAAATTCCTCACTTCCTATAGGCCGACCTGGCCTTGAGAAAATGGACAACCCTTCATATGATCCAATTCCTCGATCATCTGCATTCCTAGGTACACGATTCAACTTTGATTCCACATCATGTAAATACCTTGAGCAAAAAGTCAGGCATTCTTCTACCACGTAGCCCTCTGCTATTGAACCCTCAGGACAACTTCTATTTCGCACATATGACTTTAATGTCTTTAAGTACCTACAGAGAACGGCAACACGCGTAATATCCAAATACTATTAAAAGGATATAACTATTATTATTATTTCGATGAGAAAGAACATGACAAAGAGAAGATTGAACACACCTCTCCACCGGGTACATCCAACGGTAATGTACAGGGCCAGCAATTTTAGCCTCGCCGGCCAAATGGACTGCCAAATGCACCATAACGTCAAAGAACGCAGGGGGGAACATCTTCTCCATTTGGCACAAAGTCAAAGCAATTTGAGATTCTAATCGATTGAAATCACTGGCTCTACTTACTTTAGAGCATAACTCCCTAAAGAAATTGCTCAACTCAATCAAGACTTTAGTTACATTCTTTGGCAATGATCGCCGCAGTGCTATTGGTAGTAATTGCTGCATTAAAATGTGAAAGTCATGACTCTTCAACCCAGCTAGTTTGCGCTTTTCACGGTTTACACAACGAGATATATTAGCTGCATAAGCATCTGGAACTTTAACCTTCGCCAATACATCACAAAAAATATCTTTCTCAGCTGGAGACATTGTGTAGCATGCAGGAGGCAAATGTTTCTTACCTCCTTCTATGTAAGGAAGTAGTCGAGGTCTAATGCCCATATCTGCTAGGTCAAGACGTGCATTTTCGCCATCCTTTGTGTGAGGTTCAATTTCCAAGAGTGTCGCAACTAAACTGTTACATATGTTCTTCTCAATGTGCATCACATCCAAGTTATGGCGTATTAGGAGGTGCTCCCAATAAGGTAATGTGAAGAAAATACTCTCCTTCTTCCATCCCAAAACTATAGTACCGTCATGTTTCCTAATGATACGAGACCTGCTCTTTTTCTTCTTTGCCCCCCCCAATGTAATGTTGATTCCACGCACCTGTTGCAACAACTCAGATCCAGATAATAGGGGAGGAGCAACTCTCATTTCAGTTGTCCCATCGAAAGATGCTCTCTCACGACGATATCTATGGTATAAATCCAACCATCGGCGATGCCCCAAGTAACAAGACTTCTTGCTATGTTTTAAGTGTTGGTGCCAAGTTTGTGTATTACAATGAGGACATGCGTATGTTCCTTTAGTGCTCCAACCTGATAGATTTGCGTATGCTGGAAAGTCACTAATGGTCCATAATAGGGCCGCACGCATTGTAAAATTCTGATTGGTAGATGCATCAAATGTCTGTATGCCTACATTCCACAACTCCTTCAACTCATCTATTAAAGGTTGCAAATAGACATCAATGTTGTTCCCTGGTGCACTAGGACCAGGAATAAGCAACGACAACATAAAATAAGGTTGTTTCATGCACAACCACGGTGGCAAATTATAAGGCATCAACACCACGGGCCACGTGCTGTGGACACTACTCATTGTACCAAAAGGATTGAAACCATCACTCGATAACCCAAGCCTAACATTTCGAATCTCTTCTGCAAAATCCGGGTATCGATTATCAAGAGTAGCCCAAGCTTCTGTATCAGCAGGATGCCTTAACACACCATCTTTATTGCGACCCTCTGCATGCCACCTCATCAAACCTGCTGTTTTACTTGACATGAAAAGCCTCTGTAGCCTTGGCTTTATAGGAAAGTGACGCAGAATTTTCGCAGCTACTTTTCTTTTCTTCTTAGATGATGATGTCACATTATCATCGGTGGTTTTCCACCTTGAAGTTTGACATACAGTGCATTGAGAAAGTTCAGAAGCTTCTTTCCAGTACAACATGCAATCATTAGGACACGCATCAATCTTTTCATACCCAATTCCTAGTTCCCCAATTATCTTCTTTGTCAGATAAAACGAATTAGGCAAAGATTCACCTTCAGGAAATGCTTCTTTCAATAAGTCAAGCAAAACACTGAATGATACATCACTCCATCCATAAAGACACTTTATTTGGAACAATCGAACAATGAATGAGAGTTTATTGAACTTCTTGCACCCCGGGTACAATTCTCGATCGGCATCTTCTACCAACTTGTAAAATGTAGCAGCCTCAGCATTGGGCTCACCTGTAGAATCATCTAACCCACCTCCCATATTAGGATACCCAAATACCCCTTCCAACATGCCATGCATATCATCACCTCGCTCGGGCTCGTCTTCATCGTCTTCATCTGACATTTCCCCATTACTACTACTCCATATCTGTCGTTTCCCCATGCAACCCCCAATTGCAATGCATGTACCCCTTATCAAAGCCAGATAGTAATATATGTTGCCAGACTACGACACGAGGAAGCATCCCAACATTACAACATTTGTCACATGGACATAGTATCCTTCCATTGTAAGCCGCTCTCTCAAATGCAAAATCGAGGAATCGTTCAAGCCCCGCTTCAAATTCAGGACTAACCCTAGACGCTTTAACCCATCTCTTGTCCATATTAGGTTACCCAACTAGTGAATACCAAACACTGTTAAAAAAAATGTAACAAAATCATGATGATTTCCATTTAGTGTAATGTGCACTCTATATTGGAAGAAGGTCCATATAAAATATTATATGCCTAATTTAATGCCATTTAGATAGAAAATATAGTACATTAATGGATAAATGATCTATACTACTATTAAATGTCTCTTAAAAGAAAAACTTTTGATTTACTAAAATAACATTATTATAAAAAAAAAAATTGAAGTAAAATAACCTTAGTAAAAAACTTAGAAGCACGAAGAGGGGGCAGGAACAGGAGCGAGGCGGGGGCGAGGAAGCAAGCGTATATAAAAGAGTCAAAGGTTTGGGGCGTGTAAGAAGCGTTTGTGTGTGTGTATATATATATATATATATTATTCTCAAGATAATTACAATAATTTAATATCTAATAAGATTTTTAATATAATATTTTGTAGAGACTAAACGGTAGAACACTAAATATTGTAGAATTATACAATTATAATAATCTTTCTTTTTATTTTTTTTGAACCTATTAGGCGATGGCGATTCTTTCCTCGAGGCGACGCTGCTGCTGGCGATTCTTTTTATTTTAATGGAAATACTACCCTTTTATAATTGGAATACTACTTATGCCTTTAAATAAATAAGATAATCCTACAAACCCTACGTCTCCCAAATACTCTCCTACCTTTCTCCCAAGTGCCAACGTCCCTTCTATATTTATTTTTCATTTGGTTTCTTCAATTCCCTTCTCCAATACGCATCAAAGATACATGACCTAAGCCCCCACTCCTGTAGTGATTCAAGACTGATTCAAGACTGCCATTCGAAAATCATATCTTTCTCTTTCAAACTAATCTCCAAATGTCAACAATTATATATAGAGATTGATGATAAAGAATGACCACTATATTATAGTTTAAATTTAGAATAATAGGCAATTGAGAAAATTGGTGCTTGGACTAAAAGGATTGTGAAGAACTAAACTTTTTAAGATAACACATACACAGTAAACTCTTTTGACACAAATAACATTGATACATAAGGCAACAGGTAATAAAATATCAATATGAAACTTATGTTCATATAGCTTTCACTAATTTTTAATATTAATCCTTTTGATTATAGATTATACTTTGATATTATATTAATTGATACATGTTAATCATTATTCCAATTTGCAGCAAGTCATCATAAAGTACTAGATCAATTATAAACATTCAAATAAATCACAATAGAGAAAACATAGGACAAAGATGCAAAGGAAAAGAAAAACAACCAAATATAAGAGGGTCTCCATTAACATCTATCCTCCACACTACTACATTTCCAACGAAGACAACAAGTTTAAGCCAAGTATTGATTATTCCATGATTGTAAAAAGACCTCATTGTGTAACAATTAATAACAAATATAGAAAAATATAAATACAAAACATTACATAAGAAAACCTTAATGCCCTATTGGAACCATAGCATTGACAAAAACTATACTCGTTGTCATGCAAACTTAATCAAGAATATGCAAAAAATTAACATTTATCAAATGTAGAACATAAACTCACCCGAAGTAGATGAAATGCAATCAAAAGATATCCCAAGTACGAATGCAACCCTGATAAAAAAAGGAAAAAAGAATCCCATTCGTTAAAAAAGCACATAAACATAAAGTAGAAACATAGAAAATCATATCTTGGCGACAATGCAATATGCATGTAATGGAATGTTCTCATCAATAGGGTTTGGTGGTCCTATCCCATTTAAGAATTGTATACTATCAACTACAAGGTAACTACATATATTAGATATGATCATAAAAATTTCGGCAGCATTTCCCTACAGTTCTCCAAGTACATAATTTACATAGGAGGCACAACTGTAGCTCCTATCTAAACTCGTACTCAGAGAACAATAAGGACATGTACCAAAGCATCTACGACAGTACCAAATATACATGAGCCCAGTAGTAGACAAGTATACATTCCTAAACTGTCCAAATGGACAATTCAAGAATGAATATGTATCAAGATGCCCACAACCAACGTCAACAGATAGATTATGTCAGCATACTCTTATTTATCACAATGGTACATAAGAGAGTGTTTGACATCATCCACTAGTTGACAGAAAATGTAGGAAGCATCTTGCAGCGCATACTCATTCTTAAACGGGTAATCTAAGGTTGTGTACAAATATGCAAAATCATTATAGTCTACCTCAATGAGATTTAAAACATAATAATATTTAGGGTTGTTCGCTTTAAAAAACAACTCAATATTTATAAAACATAATAATATTTAGGGTTGTTCGCTGAGTAAAATTTTTTAATACTTTTAATGTGTTTTTGATATATTCTATACAGAACAATTTAAGGATGTTTGAACAAAGAGATGGAATACTATACTTTGAACCAAAAACCATTATTCAATTGGTAAATGGTTGGAATGGGTTGTTGGGGATTGGTTTTGTAACTTTTGTTGCTCATTTTTACGACTTCCTATTGACCAACATATGTGAAGATATGGCTAGCTTTCTATTTTTTTTATTTTTTATTTTTATACAAAATTTTGTAAAAGAAACCTTAAAAAGAGTAATATCTAGGGGTGGCCAGAAAAATGAAGAAGGATGATATATCAAGAAGCTTATGATTTTTCGATGACAATGTTGAAACAGTGAGTGCAACTCAAAAAGGCAGTTCAGTTGCAGAGTAGCAGTAATTTGCAACTTATAGGGAGTGTGAGAAAGTCAAGGTGGAAAATCCTTTCAAGATTTGAAACCTTTCATCCCCATGTTTCACTTGTAGTATGATTTTAAGCTTCTAAAACAATTCGAACTGAAAAATCTGGCAAGGGAGTTAGACAGAGGTACACAATTCAGATCCCCTTGGTTCACTAATGCACCTGTGAGTAGAGTCATCACTTGGTAGCTCATTTCTTGAGCGTTTTGATTTCTCTGATATTTACTTTATTGGCTTGCATATTAGCTCCATGGAGAGACATGGATGAGTTTTTTTAACTCGGAAAGAGAGGAAAATTAAGCCATAAATACTCTCACAATGTGCTTCAATGTCAAAAATGGATCCCGACGTGATGTTCGCTAAAGAATTCAATTAAATAAGCAGGCATAGCGTTCAGGGCTGGCCAGAAATTAAATCACGCATCGCCCTATTGTTAGGATAACAAAAAACCTCATGGGATTTTCAAAGTTCATAATTTTTGAAGTTCCTTATTTGGCTAAGCATTTTGTAAGTTGGAATTTTTAAATAGGATTTTCCAACTTCCTATTGTAAAAGATGGAATTTGCCAAATTCCATCTATCTAGAAATTCAATTAACTACCCCAAATTCCAAATTAAAGTTTTAGTTAGAATTTTAGAAATTCCAAGCTTAACTACCCAAACAATGGATTTGGTTATGAGAATTTGAAATTTTCTATTTTAAACACAAATTCTACCTAGAAAACCCCTTGCCCAGTACAACTTTTAAAATATCATAATTTTTTTTATACGAGTTCAATTTCAATAAAATTTATATTTTTAGATCTTCTCATCAAAACCTTTGAAACAAGATCCGTGATTAATAGGAAATTATGGTTCGAAAAAAATTTGATGAAGATTTTCTATTTGCGAGCAATTGACCAATTAAGAAATTGACAGAAATTCTCTGTAAATCCTAAGTAAAATTCACCTGTTTTTTATGGACTTTTGACTAATTGTAATTAGTTTTTTTCTTTGGGATAAAAGAAAATTATATTATCTTTTTATTATAATTCTTTTTTATACTAAAAGAAGGAAAATAGAAAAAAAAGTAAAAAATATCAAACTAATTCAATTTATGCTCATTTTTCACATGTCGAAGTATCTTGTGATTTTCCATTTGATCCCTGGACTACCCTTTCTGATTGGATACAGATCCAATCTCTACAACCTTTCGATTTGATCACTCTGTTCTCCTCTTTACATTGTTAAAGTAAGTCAAGATGGAGTCTTTTGTAAGTGTCAATACCAGTGTCCTCCATATCATAAATTACTTAGGGAATGTGCAAATGGACATTCCCTAAAGAGGCTTTTGACGAACCACCTAGGTTTGAAGTCTTTGTAGAGGGCTTTGCCAATACTTCCTATGTGCCAAGTCATGAAAACTATGAAAGCAGACCTTGGACACAAGTTTCTTTCATTATGTTTTGAGTTTTTATGATCTTTATTATTACATGGATTTCAGAACACGATCACTACAAAAAAGTACACCTATCACAATTGCATTTTCCCCATTTCTGCCCACCGCACCTAATCTCTCTCTCTCTCTCTATATCTTCCATCCTATCGCTGCTGAAACCCAGCCACATCTGCTGGGCTCTGTTTCTCACCATTGCATTTTCCTCTTCATCGTAAATCCTAAACCTTTATCTTTTGGAACAGTTCATCCACTGATTTGGAAAGATAAGGAACCATTACGAGAACTTGATTACATCTATGTCTTTACTGTTATTGATCGTGTTTGGATAAATTTTTTATGTTTATTTGATTTCCTTTTTATCCTGCACATTTACTCTGTTTTCTGATTTAGAGGGGTCTGACATGCTCATTTGAGTATAGCCAAGCTCTCATCCTCACAACGGTAAGCTACTGTTATTTCATAGTCTTTAGGTTCCAGCAATTTTTATCTCTCTGTTTTGTAAGAAACCAGAGGAAGAAAAATTATAAAATTTTATATGGATGACCCATTTCAGATTCTTCATTTCTAACCTTCGCTCACAGGAGGAAGAAAAAAAAAACCGTAAAAAAAAACAGGGGAAAATGTTTTATGTCGGCAAAGCATTTCAGATTTAAACTTCCTACTCGCTTGTCGTTCTGTACTCAATCGCCATTCTTCACTCAAAATGTGGATAGTGTGGAGGCAGAAGGAGAAGGATTCTCTTTAAAACCCTAAGAAACCAACACGAACGGAAATTACCCCCACAAAATTGAAAACCACACTGCCCTTTTCTTCTCCGTTTAAGCCAAAACCCCAACATTTGAAGATGTAAAAACAACTTCTTTATGAGAGAAATTAGTGAGAGAAATAGAGAGATGAGATGATGAAAATATATAGAGTATGGCTCTGAGAGAGAAATACCTCAAAGAAAAGCCAGCCGGCAAGGGACAGAGGAGCCGGAGGGAAGCTCGTCACAAAGGAACAAGCGGCGGGAGAGATCAGGTATCAGGCAGCTCGAGGGTTTTCTTGAAAATGAAAAAGTATTCTTATATATGATATCAACGCCTCCCACGGAACCTACCGTCCTTATTTTCCCCACAGAAGGTTGCCGTCCTAGGTATGCCTCAATTGCGCGGGAAGACTGATTCACGAAAGCGGGAAAGTTAAAGGCCGAAGGTCCCCTCTGGATTTTGCGGACGGTAGATACAAACTGTGGTTGTCTTTGAGACGGTAGAAGACTACCGTGGGGATGTTTGCGACGGTAGAAGAATACTGTGGGGATGTTTGGGATGGTTTTAGAAACCGTGGGCTACCTTTAACACCTGGCACGGTTTTAAAAAACCGTGTCAAAATTTGCGTGGGTGATCCCTAGATTTTTTGTAGTGATTAGTGGAAAATTAGTAGGTTAGTAAAAAGACAATGTCCTCCTATGGCCCCAGTGCATGTGAGGTACAAGGACAGGACAGCATACATTGGCTCTACCAATCAACATTAATAAACGCACTGAAATTTTGCTAACCATTTACTAAACTTAAGACTTAATGCTAATAATAGTCCAGGATGGCCTTGTGATTGATGCAGGTCATACGTGTAAGATATGTAGAGAATGTGATACAGTGAAAAATATGCAGTCGAGATTAACTCACTAAATAACACATAATTTTTTACTAATATGTTGATTGTCACAAGGACAATGCTAAAAGAGTAAGCAATCACAATCAATGTTTACACTGAAACACGAAAGTAGTACTAGATGGCTGAACCTGGTCGAACGTTTTTAATGTAACCCACTCCCACTCCCCCTCCCTCTTTTTCCTTTTTCCTTTTGTGTCAAGCGGCACTAGTACTAGACACAATCACACAAGTAATACTAGTTAAAATAGAGCATATATTTATTTACCATCATTCACCAAAAGCATACTCAATTATACTTATTGTTATTATTATTATTATTACCGTATTATTTTTTGGGTGCGAAGGAAGCGTACTCAATTAATTTTATGAAGATGGCCTTATAATTGGGGAAAAAACGTACAAGGGATCCAAATTCCTATAATTGAATAGGTAACTTCCTTCACACAGTATAATTCCTTATCATATACCACTCTTAACTCACCCCAAACCCATATAAGGTGTTCGGCCGTCTTCCCGAGGTTTAATGTCCATGGCTAGACAAGCCCTTAGTACCAACTGAGCTATATATTGCCGGCCAGTGTTAATTGACATTCAATACATATATTCTACTTATGTAGAGTCAACAGTGAGAAATTGTGATGCTTGTGGCACAAATATGATTCCCTATCCCCTAAGCACCGGACCAAAATGTGGTGATCCAATGTACTGCAGTTTCGAATGCAACAAATCCACAGGCCAGGTTTTCTTCAACGCACTAAATGGCACCTACCGAGTTACAAACATCAATCCGAGCACAACAAAATTTGTCATCCAAGCCAAGGATGCAGGAAATTGCGGGGCTAGAAATTCAACCAGCAAAGCTTTGCAGCTTAACCAGTCATTGCCGTTTCATGTAAACAACTTGTGCGATGCTTCTGATCTGGGCATAGTTAGAGATGAAGTAGAGATCAGCTGGGATCCACCACTAGAGCCGATCTGTAAGTTGTCCATTGACTGTAAAGATTGGCCTGATTCAACTTGCAAAACAACAAGAGATGGAAAGAAAAGGTGCCGTTACAATGCAAACTTTCAATGGGATAAGTCAAGAATTAATTGTACTCAAGGTGAGAGTGCTTAATTTACTTTGCATTAAATATTTGATGATGTGCCTTATATATAGAAGTGCTTAACTTCTCACAAGCAAATAAGCTTGGACAAGGGGGGTTCGGACCTGTTTATAAGGTAATAGTTTTGTTTGCTTATTCTTAGCCTAGTAGTCATTGAAATTCATGTCATCTAGTGTTTCATTAACGATGTATAACATAATGGGACTCGCTATTTAGGGAAAGTTTCCAAGAGGACATGAAATTGCCATAAAGAGGCTTTCAAGTGTTTCAGGACAAGGTTTGGAGGAATTTAAGAATGAGGTGGTGTTGATTGCCAAACTCCAACATCGGAATCTCGTTACACTATTGGGCTAGCTATTGTATCGAAGGAGAAGAAAAGATGTTACTCTATGAATATGTGCCGAATAGAAGCCTAGACTCTTTCATATTTGGTTACCCTCTAAACTTACATTCGTGAATTATTTTGGTGCATATATATATATGTATGTATTATATCTTGATTGCTAGAAACTTACTAAATGTAGCCACTAAAATTATGCTTTCGAATGGAAAATGTAAACGTTGCAAGATTGAATGCTGTGTGCAATCTTGGATTGGGAATTGCGCTTCAACATTATTTTGGGAATTGCTCGAGGGCTTCTTTATCTTCACCAAGATTCCAGATTGAGGATTATTCATAGAGATTTAAAAACAAACAACATTCTACTAGACGAGGAGATGAACCCTAGAATTTCCGACTTTGGATTAGCGAGGATAGTTAGAGGCAAACACAAATAAAGTAGTCGGAACTTAGTAAGTATTAATTACATTAATTAGTATAATCATCAAATCTGAGTATATGTTGCACAAATTTTAATCCCGACCTTAGTTGTGTTTGAGGAAAAAGGTATGCAATATATAGTAAGCTTAATCACTGATTATTTATGACATTTGTTGTATTGCAGTGGTTACATGTCTCCAGAGTATGCATTAGATGGGTTTTTCTCAGTTAACTCTGATGTCTTTAGCTTTGGTGTGGTTATACTTGAAATAATTAGCGGACAAAATAAACATAGGGTTTTATCGGTCTGAACAAACTTTGAGCCTTATAGGCTATGTAAGTGTAGAATTTTTTATTCACATTAATCATCTAGTGATGAACTACTAGCTTCATAGCACTTTCGGTCTAAAATTATATTTTTTCAGGCATGGAGATTGTGGAACAATGATAAGGCATTGGATCCGATGGACCAAACATTATCCGAAACTTGCAATAGCAATAAATTTATGAAGTGCGTAAATGTTGGGCTCCTGTGTACAAGAAGACTCTAATGATCGTCCCACCATATCAACTGTAATTTTCATGCTTGGAAGTGAAACTGCGACACTGCCAACCCCTAAGCAACGAGCTTTCATATTACGAAGAGGTTACTCAGGTACAACTTCTTCATCGAGTAAACTAGAAACATGGTCAAATAACGAGTTAACTAACACGTACTGTAGCAGAAGGTCGATAGTGGAGGAGACTCCTATGAGTCTTGAAAGGGATCGGTGTCGAACTCTCCAGAAAAGTGTTTCTATTTTAATCTAGTTTTTTTATTTTTATTTTATTATAGGAATATAATAAATATAATTTTGATTTTCTCCCTCGTAAATGCATATTTATGTTCTGATCAGACTTACAATAAATTGCAATTGTTTTGTTCAACGTTTTATTATTGTTGTTATAACTTTCCATATTGAGACAGATATAGACAAAGCTGAATAGAAATTTCTCCAATTCTTACCAAGGCTTTATTAGACAGGTCTTTTTTTTTTTTTTCTTTTTCCTCTTTTAAATATATATCTATATATATATATATATATAGACAGAGAGAGAGAGAGAGAGAGAGAGAGAGAGAGAGAGAGAGATCAACAGACTAAGCTAGTTTAGATGTATCAACATACCAGAGTCAATTTGTTTGAGTCTTGAGCCAAGTCGCATGGCTTGGCCCTAACCAGGTGGTTCCATTTTGAATTAGGACCGCAGCCTATAATTTAAATTTAAATTTAAATTCCGCATACCCCCCAGAATCCTATTCCTCAATATAAGATAGAAAAATTTCAAGTGAAGCATCATAGACACTAATTACTAGAAGGTTCAATCTATTTGGTTCAATATATTTGAGATGACTGACTAACTTTAGTGAATATTCTTCAAATCCATCTCAATTTCATTAGCCAGCCCACAAAAACGCCCTTAGGGAAAATTTAGTGGTTATGGCAAAAAGTATTAGTGGAAATTACATTGATTAAATATATTTCAGGAGGGATGGATCTTTATGAAGTGAAATATTAGTGGTTATGGCAAAAAGTATTAGTGGAAATGGAGCTACCTAAAAGGGGCAAAAACTCACATAAGACCCACCAAGCACAGACCAAACCTCAAAAACTGAGGGAAAAGAGGGGAAAATCATAACAAACTACCATAATTGGCTTGACTAAAATCATAGACAATTTTTATCATCTAAGAATTATTATTTCCTTTTCCCTTGGGCACTTAAATCAATTTGTCATACAGTTTGCCTCAAGTTGCCATACATGCAAATGCATTTTAGCTAGTGGAAAACCAATTAAGACACCTGAGCAAAACATGCCATTCTTTATCCTCAAGACAACGGTATCATTGGTGTTTCTACTAATCTGGGCTTACAAGAAGCATGAAGTCCTTGGCTTGTTCTCCCTTAATCAAGTTTCCGAGGATTTATCCTATACTAATTTTGCGTTAATTCACAGAAGTCCCCATTCTTGTGAAAAAATGAATTAATTAATAAACTGTTCTACTGAGAGTATTGAAATCCCTCTACAATCCTCATTTTTCTACTAATGGGTTTCATGGATCAACTTAGTATGGATTCGGGTTTATTTTCTTATAAGTTGACCCAATTTTCACTAGCACTCTGCACACCAAGCCTGGCCTATACAAATGAAAAGATCAAGGGAACGGCTATTACAACGCCCCAATCTTATAACCCCACCCCTTTCTTTTTGGTTTTTAAGATTTCATGAAAAATATAAAAGGTTTTTGCAAAAACCGGTCACATGGTCCACTAGAAAACATCATTTTGAACAATTTTGCATAAGAAAGTTTTTCCAAAATTTATCGTTTAGGTAGACTTTTTGGCAGAAAATGAAATAAAGGCTATAAATGGCTAAAAAGTATATTTAAACGATAGATTTAGGAAAAACTTTCTTCTACAAAGTTGTTCAAAATGATGTTTTCTAGTGGAGATTATGACCAATTTTCATAAAAACCTTTTATATTTTGCATAAAACCTTAAAAACCTAAAGGGTGAGGGGTGGGGTGATAAGAATTGGGGGTTGCAATAACCATTCCCAAAGATCAAATGTATGTTGGGCTTCCCTCCTAATGGGCTGACCCAACTTTGTGTATGTGGTGTTAGGGAACGGCTATTGCAACCCCCCAAAGGGTTAAGTAGCCCCCCTCTAACTTTTTAATTAAAAAAATTATTATACAAAATTACTAAAAAGGGCTTAAGTACCCTTCGCCGGAAAACACAGACCCTTACCGGAAAACACAGATCTGACCAGCTCACTGGCGATGGTGAGGGCAGCCCCCCCTCCCGTTGGCAGCCTCTTCTTCTCTTCTTCCTTTTTTTTTTTTTTTTTCCCCTCTTCCCTCCCGTCAACCCTCTTTTTTTTCCTTTCCTTTTCTTTCTCTTCCCTCCCGTCGTCGACACCCCACCCCACCAGAAAAAATGGAGGTTTTGAAAAAAAACCTCCCTTGCCGGAAACACACAGATCTGACCAGCATCAAAGGAAAAAAAATATAAAAAAAAATGAGAAGAAAAGGGAAGAGGAAGAACCTCCCGTCGCTAGCACCCCACCCCACCGGAAAAAATGGAGGTTTTGAAAAAAAACCTCCCTTGCCGGAAACACACGGATCTGACCAGCAGCAAAGGGAAAAAAAAAAAACAAAAAAGAAAAAAAGAAAGAAAGAAGAGAGAAAATGAAGAACCTCCCGTCGCCGGCACCCCACCCCACCGGAAAAAATAGAGGTTTTGAAAAAAAAACCTCCCCCCACAGATCTAACCAGCAGAGGAAGGAAAGAAAAAAAAAAAGAAGAAGAAGAAGAAGAAAGAAGAGGAGAAGGAGAGAGAAGGGGAAGAACCTTTGTCGCCGTCGCCGTTCTCCCTTCGCCGTCTCGTGTGGGGGGGGGGGAGAGTGGGGTGGGTGAAGGGGTGGGTGAGGGTTAGGGTTATTTAGAAGAGGGGTGTTTTAGTCTTTTAAAGGGGTGGGTATATATATTTTTGGGGTGGGGATATCAGGTGGGGGCAACTTAACCCTTTGGGGGGTTGCAATAGCCGTTCCCATGGTGTTAATCATTTGGGCCTTGGGTAAGTAAAAGATTAAATAAAATAAACAAAAATCAGATTATGGAGAGATAAAAAGGCAGATTCTGGAAGCATCTTTGAGACGCTTCTTGGCTTTTTCCTTGGTAGTGCTGAAGCCATTCTCTAC
The DNA here is from genome assembly GCA_039720395.1 of Liquidambar formosana. Lineage (NCBI taxonomy): Eukaryota > Viridiplantae > Streptophyta > Magnoliopsida > Saxifragales > Altingiaceae > Liquidambar > Liquidambar formosana. The sequence continues at coordinate 7,087,631 of CM077824.1, read as the reverse complement.
ACACCAATTTCGTCCCTTTTGCTCAAGTGCTCTCTTGGTTTTTCTTGGGTACAAAATATAGCAGCTTACTCGTTTTTGGGTGACCTTCTCTCTACATTTGGGGTTGTTTTTGCTGCTATCCAGCTGGTGTTTGTATGGTTAAAGTTCCATCCTTTGGTTGGTTTTGGGTGTTTCCTTATTGTAAACTTGGGAGGCCATTTGTTTCACTAAATTGGTAAGGTCAATCTTTCCTCTCTTATATTTGCTGAAATTTATTGGAATACACCATTATGTGTTTGTTTAATTGTATTTAAGGCTTTGAGTCTTGTACACCAACTTTGTTGCTGCGTTTTTAAATTATCTCTTTGATTTACACTTGTGGGACCAGCAATGCAACATGCGCATCCCCTGCTGTCAGCAATTGGAATATGGTTTGAAAATTTCCTGTTAATTAAAAGAAATAACAGAGTGTCTCAAGAGCATACCATTGCAGGCTGCGACCCCAGGCCGTACCACCCGCCAACCCACTTGGGATTTGGCTTATGTAAAAGGGTAGAATTACTCAAAGTCACAATAGGCCTCGCAATTTGGATGTGACTCACAAACAAGAGTGTCTTAAGACCATCTAAGCCACCATTTTGTCAGTTTGGTAAGGTAGAAATTTGGCAATCTTTGAGAGGGTAAGAGTACGTGTCTCTATAGCATCTCGGTGCCCGCGCAAATGAGACTGTACAATTTTCTTTGGAGACTGCAAGACTATCATGGCTTATCACTCCAACCTCTCATTCCAACCAAACATAACAACCTTCACAATATGTCATACATATCAAATTTTGCATTTCCTTGCCACCCATGTCCCGACCGGATGGCCGGTGTTTTGGTTTTTTCCATGTGAACCTAAGAAGAAAAATACAATCTTCATGTGAAGAATGTTAAATGGTCAAATAAATCCACAGGTCAAATTGGTGAAAAGTCAAAAGACACATGAAATGAACCTCCCTCAAGATGGTTATAGACTTGTTTCTGCCAAAGGGGAGAGGGTCATTACCGACGTCTGCTTAATCAAAGCCGACTCGCAATGACTCTGTTTCTCATTCGTTGGAAACCACTCTCGATCTATTCATCTACGTTGCAATCCCTTCAAATTCTTATTCACTCCCTCCCAAGTCTTGTCTATGTTTGGACTTATAAGATTCACGCTAATCATAAACAAGCCGTTGATCACACTTCAGATTTTTTTTTTCTTTTTTTTTTTTGTTTTTTGGGTACAATAGGAGGGGTTCGAACCCCTACTTATCCTACTCGTATTATTTACCCCACTCTTCCTCATCACTACTAGCCCTAATAGCTTAATTATGGTTGAGATTTATTCTCAATTTAAGGTCCTTCTTCTATAACTCAAATTTGAGAATATTGATCAAAATTTGAATGGTATTGTCCGATCCTGATAAAAGGAGTCCATATAATATAAATTTCACTCTCTCCCAAATCACAAATCCATGTAATACTCTGTATAACAAAAAATTTTGGGGTCTAGGAAAGCATGCTATTCTCATATATATCTTGTAAAAATTTATTTACTTATTTTTATTTAAACATTTGACAAAATCTCATATTTCTCTTGTTCTCTCTTTTATTGATTTATTTATTGAATTTTAGATGTTCATGGTGGAAATCACGACAACATTGAGTTCAATGACTGTGAAGATGAGTTGATGTGGCTTCCATCTTTGTCCAAAACCACCCCCCCCCCACCCTTTTTTTTTTTTTTTTGGTTCAATGGATGATGCCATCTGAGTTGCATAAATCTCAAGAATTCTATAATTTTTGTTAGTTGGTTTTAGAGAAATCTATGATGTTTTTAGCTGTAAATGTTTGAAGTTGATGAATGAAAGAAATTTCTGATTTCATTTTAGTAGAAATTTTGAATTTTTTGTTTCATAAATCATTTATCCCTTCTCATATATACTCCCTCCGTTTCAAATTGACCATCGCCTTTGAAAAAACATGCTTTTTAAGGAAATCTTATTAAATGCTTTCACATCAATGCATATGTTTTGAGATTCCAATTTTGCCCTCAAGTGTGCAAAACATTAGAAAATGAGAGAATACCTTTTTAAGGGTATTTTAGGAAATGAATAAAAAAGAACCAATAACTTTTGAAATGTGACAATAATTTTGAAACATCCCAAAAAAGAAAGTAGGCCATTTATTTAAGAACATAGGGAATTTATGTGATTGGCCTAAAAAAAATACATTGTTTGGTAAGTCTCTTTTTCCTGCTAAACAGTTCAGCTTTGTTCTAAAAATAAGACATAAACACATTTTTTTTCAAACTAATTGCGAATTGGTTTATTTAGAAACCAGATAACAGTTATGAATTGCATCTACTTTGATCCAGTTTTTAAAGTTCCCAAATAAACGCAGTATTCAATTTTCTAACTTTCCTGTCTATATAGTAGCGAAAAGTTTTTTCTTGGATTGCATGATTATTGTGACAATCCCCGGTATGTGTCCTGCACCAACCTTTGTTTTTATAATTCCCAACCTTTTTGGCAGCAAAATTTTGTTTTTTTGTTTTTTTGTTTTAAAAAAAAAAAAAATGATTCCCAACCTTTTTGAAACAAGTTGCCTGAATTTGTACCCACAAAAAACTATTAACACCACCGACAACTTTAATGACAACAAGGTTAAAACGTGGAACAATCCCCCAGCCAAAAATTGGTGTAAAGTCTCCTTTTAAATAAACCTATTCACACTTAGTTCAAAAAGAACTGTATTTATGTTTTGTTTTATGTATAATACTTGAGAAATATGTATACTGGACAATTTTACAGGAAGAAAATTAACTTATCAAATAATAGTAAAATTAAAATTGATTAAACTCATCTAATGAATTTCTACTTTTCCCAAATTGCACCTAAAACACAAGTCTTCTCCTCGTCAAGACACATAAGATTCATGCTGGGGCGATTTTGTATATACTGTGGCTACCTAACCCAACGAGGTCAATCCTTGGTGGGCTCAAAACCACTTGAATACATTTGTCTGCCATCAGTAACTTTTAGTGGAGGGAGGGAGAGAAAGAGAAAGAGAAAGAGAAGAGAGAGAGAGAGCGCAATAAATGAAGACCCCCAAAAATAAAAATAAAAATAAAATCATCAATGGCAAGGCATGTTCCATTGATCTTTATTACGTTACTACTATCATCTTCTCTCTTGCCAGTTTGTACCAGTGAACACATTATTATACCAGGCAGAACAATCAGTGGCAACCAAACCATAGCTTCTGCTGGTGGGGCCTTTGCATTGGGCTTCTTTATTCCTGGGAATTCTTCTAACAGCTACCTTGGCATATGGTATAACACAATTCCCCTGAAAACAGTCGTATGGGTCGCTAACAGAGAATCTCCACTTTCCAAGGATTCACCTGGAGTTTTTACAATGGGCAATGATGGAAATCTTGTGATTTTGGATGGAAAAGGAAAACTCATTTGGTCATCAAATGTACAGGCTGTGAATTCGGCCTTAAACAACACCATTGGAGTACTAATGGATACTGGAAACCTTGTTTTGAGACGTGGTGATGACAGTACTCCACTGTGGCAGAGCTTCGACTATCCCTCCGATACAATGTTGCCCGGCATGAAACTCAGCTTCAACCGCAAAACTGGCCGACACATCAATCTGACATCATGGGCAGGCACTGAAGATCCCCGGCCAGGAATGTACTCGCTAGGTATAGATCCCAAAGGTCCTGCACAGCTTTTTATCTGGAAGCAATTTGACCCATATTGCAGATCCGACGTATCTGCTGGCAGTAGGTCTTCTGCATTCTTCATGTCAAAAGGGTACCTTTCTTATACTTGCCGCTTTGATAGTGATGAATTTTTCTTTACTTACCATGTCCCCGAAGAAGTTAAATTGAAGGCCACTTTAGCTGCAAATGGGCAAATTCAGGTGCTGGTATGGCGGGAGAGTAGCTATAAATGGGATTTTCTAGCCGGGTGGCCAGGACGAGGTAAATGTGATTTCTATGATTCTTGCGGCCCGTCTGCGAGCTGTGACCTAGATGACTCCCCGTCTTTATGTACATGTTTGACAGGTTTTGAGCCTAAAGTTCATAAAGAATGGGATAATGGAAATTGGACAGAAGGTTGTGTGAGGCAAAAGGGGTCGAGACACGATGAGGGAGACGGGTTTTTGAAGTTTGAAAAAATGAAATTACCTGATCATTCAATCTCGTTGGGAGATATGAGTGTGAGTGATTGTGAATTGGGATGCCTTCAAAATGGCTCTTGCACAGCTTATGCTTATATGAGTCTGAATGAGTCGACAACAGTGAGTTGTTTGAATTGGTTTGGGGATTTGATAGATCTCGTAAAGAACAAAACCTCTGGCCAAGTTCTGTATGTTCGTGTTCATGGCTCCTTAAAAAGTATGTTTCATTCCAATTTACCTGGTTTCTGTGTGATGTATGTAAGTTCTAGCCAACCCCAAGTAGTCGACGTGGTCTTTTTGAGTTGGGAATCTCTTCGTAATTGTGTAACATTTAGTTAGACTAGCTTTGATCCCATCCATGAATTAGGCTGATGGATTATTTTCTTTTTCCTCTTGCATGCAGTTGGAAATGGAGAAACTCATAATTTCACTGACAAAAAACGATTACTTGCAATTGCAGCAGCATTAATTTCTATAGGATTGCTTCTTGTCAGTATTTTTGGCTATTTTTTGTGGAGGAAAAGGATGCGAAAGCAAGGTAGTCTCTCTTTCTCTCTAGCTTCCACTAAAATGCACGCAGGCACACATGAATTGCTGCTAAAGTTCTGTAAGTTTCTATACATGCTTGTGTTTAATAATTAATCTGTTTTGAAACAGGGGGAGGAGCTCTTAATATGCCTGAAATCTGCCACAGCATTTGTAATGCAGCTGGAGATGGACAGAATGATGGAGAGCTTTCTTTTTTCAGTTTTAAGAGTATGTTAGCTGCTACAGAAAACTTCTCTGAAGCAAATAAACTGGGGGAGGGCGGTTTTGGCCCTGTTTATAAGGTAACATTCTAATAATTTGTGCTCATAATATGCTCTATGTTTTTTCTTGATACATTAATTTCAGTTTGTGAAAGGTATCTTTCTTATTCCCCCACTACCCTTGTCCCTCTTATAATGTCATAAATTTGTACAGTTGGTCATTCTATATTATCCTTTTTTTCAGGGGAAATTGCTGGAAATTCAAGTAGCCGTAAAGAGGCTTTCTACGAAATCTCTTCAAGGGCTTGAGGAGTTTATGAATGAGTTAAAACTCGTTGCCAAACTCCAACATACAAATCTTGTTAGAATTTTAGGTTGCTGTGTTCAAGGAGATGAAAAGATACTTATCTATGAATACATGCCCAATCGGAGCTTGGACAAATTTTTGTTTGGTACATCTTTGTATCTTTTGAGACCTTAAGCTTCCATTTGGATCTTAAAAAGGGCAAGAGCAAGGAATGGGAAAAGCTTAAAATGCTTTTGAGAAGAATCCAATTTAAAACAATTTTCAGTGTTTCTCTTTTCTTTCCCTTACTCTTTCTGAAATCCAAACAATGCCAGGAAACACCAAGGTTGAGATTCACTTTTCCTGGAGGCTATGTCTGGCAATCATTTGACAATGATTCAGCATTGAGTAATACTTATTTAATCCTTGCAATGTTGTTCTCCATAGATCCATCTGAAAAAGCAAATCTGGATTGGGGTAAACGCTTTCGGATTATTGAAGGGATTGCTCAAGGACTTCTTTATATGCACAAGTACTCTAGGGTAAAAGTTATTCATAGGGACCTAAAAGCAAGTAATATTCTCTTGGATGGAGCAATGAACCCTAAGATATCAGACTTTGGCATGACAAGGATTTTTGGAATAAATCAGACTGAAGCGAGGACAAATCGAGTGGTGGGGACACTGTAAGTATGGCAGTCATATATCCTCCATTATATGAGCCTCCAATTGAGTAAGCTTATAATACTACTTTAATTATATGTTAGTGATTTGGCATGGAATTTTGAACCCAGGCCTAGCTCCAGTGCTATGTTGACGAGGCTTTACCACCTGTGCTAGATAGGATCTTTAACAATTACCACTACTACTAGCTACATGTTGTACTGTCACTTTTTTTTCACTAAAGATCAATCAAGTAAACTTCCACTAATACTATTAATGTTATTTTTAATATTGGTGCAGTGGCTACATGTCACCTGAATACGGGTTGTATGGGCAATTTTCTGAGAAATCCGATGTATATAGCTTTGGGGTGTTATTACTTGAGATTGTGAGTGGTAAGAAGAACACAGATTTCTATCGGTCCAAATGCTTTCTAACCCTTTTAGAATGGGTAAATATAGTTACAGTGTGTTTTTTTCCCATTATCTAGACATATGAATCACAAGAAATCACTTAATTTTTTTTTTTAAAACTGAAATTAAGAGATTTGAGATGGTTTAGGCATGGGAAGCTTGGAAAGAAGGTAGAGGGTTGGAGCTACTTGATCCTTTGATAAGTACTGAAACATGCCGTTCTCATGAAGTTGTGAAGTGCATCCAGGTAGGGCTTTTGTGTGTTCAAGAAGCTCCAGTTGATCGACCAACAATGTCTTCGGTGGTTAGCATGATAGGCAAAGAAACTGCATCACTTCCATTGCCCACACAACCAGCCTTTTCCATTCGCAGGGGTACAACTGGTGTTGGCTCTTCATCTCATACACCTAGCAGTTATACCAACAATGAGGTCACTATTACCACGCTAGAGGCTAGATAATTCTCAATTTTCAGCCTATGTCAAATATTTTCAGATAGAAAAGCAGGGAATGTTCGGATTGTTTGATAGGGATTTTATACGTATTATATGTGAAAGATAAAAATAAATATAAGTACTTTTTTTTTCTTTTGAGGTACCGCTCAATAAAGGCAGATACAATATTACATTCAAAAAAGAATTTTTTAAATTCATTAGTCTTGTAGTTTGGGTGATATTTTTCTTCTTATAAAGAGGAGGTTACGGTTTGAAACTTGATCCTTACTTAATAGGGGTGGGACATTGGCATAGCAGAGCCACCGCAAGCTCGTTTGTTTTTTTCTTCCTAGGATGCACGAAATTGTTCTATGAGAATTTGAACGTACCTTTTTTTATAACAAAAAAGGGGAAGAAGAATCTTTCTTGTACATCCATAATTAGTACTAAATCCTCCAACTGAAACACCAGCCCGGATAGCACAACTCTATATCAGTGAGGAGTTTTCACAGACACATAACTTTCATTGAAAGAGGGAAGTAATAAGGAAGAGAGAAGAGAAAGTAGGCACCAGGACATACAGGAGTTTGTCGACCAACTCGTCAGCGAGAAGAGCGCGCGAGAATGGCGCGGCGAAAATCTTGTACATTACTCATCAATGATTGAAAAGAATTGAGATCCTCTGCCTCTTTAGTTCATCATTCATCCTTCTACGTCTCCTTTATATAAGTGGGTGGCAGAGTCAAGAATTTGGTCTAGAAGGGTCATATTTTGATTGATTTTTATATCCTTATCTTAACTCAAAGTGACTACGTAGTACAATTTTATTTTTTTTTTGCATTTTTTTCCTCTTTACAACCACAAGACAAAAGAAAATTTTTTGAGTTAAGAACAAGTTTTCTTATCGATAAACAACTAAGAGAAAAATATATAATGATAAAGAACTAAATTTTTTACCCAAAAGAGGTGAACTTGGCCAATCAATCAAAATTTTTATGAAGAGAATAATTGTCCATAATGAATTGATGTGATAGCGACAACATTATTTGGGCAAGTTTGTTTGTTTGTTTGTTTTTTGGCTAAACAATAGGAGAACACACACCTACACACGTACCTACGCAAAATCGAAATCAAAACTTTCGCAAACCCTATACCCCTATTGGGATGAGACATGCCACTAGATCTAAGGACTATTGGCTATTTGGGCTAATTGTTTGGACAAAAAGTTTGGGCTATATAACATTGTTCATCTATATGAATAAATAATGGGTAAATTGCACTTAAATGTCCAAAGTTTGGGTCAAGTTTCATTTTAGTGTCCAAAATTTAAATTGCATCAATTCAATACCCAAATTATTCGTTGAGTTGCAATTTAGGGTCTAACATCAAAATTTTCAATATTATCCCTACTTTGCCCTTTTTATGGGTTTGAAAATCCTATTTTACTCATATCAACATTTAATAAACTTTTATATTTTAACTAGATCTGAATCACTCTACCGTCAGATTTGTGTTTTATAAATGAAAAATATAAATGTTTATTAGATGTTGATAAGGTAATAGAGAGGGAAAAAAAAGATAGGACTAATTTAAATCTGATTAAAATATAAAAATTTATTAGTTGTTGATAGGGGTAAAATAGAGTCTTTAAACCGATAAAAAGGGCAAAAAAGGGATAATACAAAAAAGTTTGAGGATAAACCCCTAAATTGCAACTCAACTAATAATTCGGATACTGAATTGATGCGATTCAAACTTCGGACTCTAAAGTTAAACTTGACTCAAACTTTAGACCCTTAAGTGCAATTTACGTAAAAATAATAATAATAATGAGTTAGGACAAAAGAAAAGTGATGAAAACAAGAAAATATGGGGTAAAAAATAAAATTTAAATAGGGATAAAATCAGGAAATTCATAAAAATAAATGAGTATAAACTAGATATAAAGGGGCCAAAAAAATTTGAGAAGGGCCAAAAAAGATTGACATGGGTTAAATCTATAAATAATAGAAAATTATAAAAGTAAAATATAAGAAATAAAAAATTCAGCGGAGCCAATCCACCCCTCTCAGGTCTTACTAGCTCTGCACTTGCCCATTATAATAAAAAAATATAAATTGAGACCCATCAAATAATGGATCGTACTAATACGAGTATATTGTAAGCCCCTGAAAATCAGCATGAACAATGGTGAGATTTTTTACAATGTCTTACAAATAGTGAGTTTTTTCCTTTATAGAAATAAGGCTTTTTTATTTTTAATACACAGTTGGAGAAAATGGTATACCTAACCTATCATAATCCAATCATTTTCCCTACCCTCATTCTCTATCCTGGTAACTTATAAAGGTATGACTTTTTGACCTTTTACCTCTAATATACAGGGGTCTTCACCAAAAGCCCCACTGCCCCACTTGAGGCGGCTTATTTTACACAAACAAAAAATAAAATAAAATAAAATAATATTTGGTCTGAACTCTGAAGTGTGAATAAAATTAAAACGAGTAACAATCCTCCGGCCAAATGGGAGCGAGGTCTCCTCTAAATGATGATTACACCCGTAAAAGAATTCTCTCAAGGAGAAGACAGTTGCTGAGGTCTGCAGATTCAAAGCTAGCCGACCAGCAATTAATGACTGTTTGCGTCTTGATTGTCAAATGTCAACCATTGGAGACCATCAACCCCTTCTTCCTTAAGCCCCACATTTCCAAAACGTGAGACAGCCCAATGCCATCCTAGTAACAATTCATTGTTACGATCGAGAGGTGGAAGATAAGAGTCTTATTCTTGTTAGGACGCATAAGATTCATGCCAAAAATAATCAGTCATGAGCAGGGACCGTGGATTGCTCTCTTTTGCGGCTGCCTAACATTATGGAGCTAGTCAATTTACGAGAAACTATGTTCATCCCTTTTTGAAAACATACCAACATGGCAATCATTTGAAATTGTACAAAATTCTTGGTGGTCTCAAAACCACTAAAATCTGTCTGCCATTAGTTTCGGTTAGTAGAAACCCAGAGAAAGAGAGAGAGAGAGAGAGAGAGAATAAAAAACAATAAAGAATCACCTCATGAAAGAAACCAACAGAATCATCAATGGAACAGTACTATGTTCTATTGATTTTTATGTCAATCCTATCATCATCTCTCTTGCCCTGTTGTACCAGCGAAGACAGCATAACACCAGGAAAAACAATAAGTGGAAACCAGACCATTACTTCTGCTGGTGGAACCTTTACACTGGGCTTCTTTAGTCCTGGAAATTCTACTAACGCCTACCTTGGTATATGGTATAATGCAATTCCCCTGAAAACAGTCATATGGATGGCTAATCGAGAAACTCCACTTGCTAAGGATTCACCAGGAGCTTTTACCCTGGGTAACGATGGAAATCTCGTGGTTTTGGATGGAAAAGGAAAAGTCATTTGGTCATCAAATGCACAAGACGTTACAGATTTGGAATTAAATTCCACAACCGGAGTACTAATGGATAGTGGAAACCTTGTTCTGAGACGGTGTGATGACACTAAATGGCAGGGCTTTGACTATCCTTCAGACACATTGTTGCCAGGCATGAAAATTAGCTTCAACCGGAAAACTGGGCAACAAATCCATCTGACATCGTGGGCAGACATTGAAGATCCCCGAAAGGGAGTGTTTTCCTTCGGTTTAGATCCTAAAGGGCCTCCTCAGCTTTTTGTCTGGAAGCATCTCGATCCATATTGGAGAACCAATGTCTATGTAGGTAATATGTCTGCAGGAAATTTTGATGGGCGAAAGCCTATGCCTTCTATGTAACTTATAGTTTAGACGGCGATGAACTTTATCTTACTTATAGTGTCTCAGAAAACTTGGTCAAATCAAGGGTCACGTTGGCTCCAATCGGGCAAATTGCTCTGCTGGTATGGCAGGAGAGTGGCAGTACCTGGGATGTTATATGGGAAGCACCAAGAAATAAATGCGATTTCTATGGTCATTGTGGCCTGTCTGGTTGCTGTGATCCCCATGGCTCCCCATCTTTGTGTGCGTGTTTGAAGGGTTTTGTGCCCAAAGCTCAGGAAGAATGGGGTAAAGAGAATTGGACTAATGGGTGTGTGAGGAAAAAGCCGTTGAGATGCGATAAGGGAGATGGGTTTTCAAAGTTTGAAGGGATGAAATTTCCAGATCATTCAATCTTGTTGGGAGATATGAATGTGAGTGAAAGTGAACTGAAATACCTTCAGAACTGCTCTTGTACAGCTTATGCTTATGTCAGTGTGGGCAAAGCAACGGCAGTGAGATGTTTAAATTGGTTTGGGGATTTGATTGATCTCGTAAGGACCACACCACTGGCAGAGATCTTTATGTTCGCATTCACAGCTCTAAACTAGGTATGTTTGATTCCTCACCTGGTTTCTTAATGACATATTAAAGTTTTAGCCGATCACAAGTAGCCAGCATGGGCTTTTTGAGCTTTGTAATTATGTAATATTGATTCAAATGAGCTTTGATCCTACTCATGATTTAGGCATATGGATTATTTTATATTCCTTTGCATGCGCAGCTGGTAATGGTGAGACTGATACCCCCAAGATAAAAAACGATTACTAGCAATCACAGCGGCCTTTGTTTCTATAGGATTGCTTCTTGTCAGTATTTTAGGCTGTTTATGGTGGACGAAAAGGTTTCGAAATGAAGGTACTCTCTCTCCCTAATGCACAAATGCCTGCATAGGCAAAAACAAGAATTGCTAATAAACTTTTTTCTGATTTCCATACATGCTTGTGTTTTGAAAATTACTCTGCTTTAAAACAGGGGAAGTAGAAGTAACAATTCCTGAAATCAGTCACAATATTTATAGTACAGCTGGAGATGGACAGAATGAAACAGAGCTGTTTTAATTACTTTTAGCAGTATATTGTCTGCTACAGACAACTTCTCTGGAGCAAATAAACTGGGAGAGGGTGGATTTGGCCCTGTTTGCAAGGTAACAGATCTCCATGTATGCTCTAGGTGCAAAAAATACCTTTTTTTTTTTTTTTTGCTTAAGTAAAATGAAATTATAATCTGTCTTATTTTCTTCTTGATGCATTTCAATTTGTGAAAGGTACTAAAGTCTTACATTTGGTTATTCATTCTCCAGGGAAATTTTCCTGAAAATCAAGAAGTAGACATAAAAAGGCTTTCTAAGAAATCTCTACAAGGAGTAGAGGAGTTTATGAATGAGTTGAAACTTATTGCTACACTCCAACACACTAATCTTGTTAGGCTTTTGGGTTGCTGTCTCCAAGGGGATGAAAAGATACTGATCTATGAGTACATGCCCAATCGGAGCGTAGACAAATTTTTATTTGGTAAGGTCTTTATCTCTTATGAAACGTTGAGAACCCCATGTGTGATATCCACTTTCCCTACATTTCTAAAGGCTTTGTCCTGCAATCCTCTGAAACTATTTCAACATAGATTGGTACATTTGCCTAATCCTTTCTAATGGTGTTTTCCATTAGACCCATCTGAAAAAGCAAATCTGGATTGGGGTAAACGCTTTCGGATTTTTGAAGGGATTGCTCAAGGACTTCTTTATATCCATAAAGACTCTAGGTTAAAAGTTATTCACAGGACCTCAAAGCAAGTAATATTCTACTAGATGGAGCACACAAGATTTCAGACTTTGGTATAGCAAGGATTTTCGAAAATAACCAAACTGAAGCGAGGACCAATCGATTGGTGGGGACACTGTAAATATGGCAAATATCATCAATTACATGAACCTTCATAAGAGTGAACTTATTCCTCTGCTGGAACTACTATAGTACTATTATTGTCTACTTGTTCACTGACTACTACAGCTACATTTTCCTTTTTTTTCTTTTTTGATTTTTTTTTCCTGTGCTGGATAATAATTAAATGTTAGTGAATTAGTATGAAAATTGGTTAGAACCTAGCCTCCAATACCACACTGATCAATCTTTTATTTTTCTTTGGTTGCATTGAAGGGATAAGATTCGACCCTTAGACCCTAGACTTAACTACTACATGTACTAATACCATTTTTTTTTTTTTAAATTTGGTGTAGTGGTTACATGACACCTGAATATGTGTTATATGGGTGCTTCTCTGGATGGATATAGCTTTGGAGTGTTATTGCTAGAAATTGTGAGTGGTAAGAAGAACACTGATTTCCATCACAGGGAATTTTTTCTAACCCTTTTAGAATGGGTAAGTATAATTTACAATTCACTCTTTCTATTATTTATCCCATATTTATTGAAAGAAATCAGTTAGGGCATGTTTCTATGTCACATGGAAATTAAATTATTTCATCATATTTTGTATATAATTTTGTGAACAAATTCATGATTACTTATGAAACAATTTAATAGAATGGCCGCCATCATCACAAATGAAATGGAAGCGTATGATAAATTGTTAAAATGATGCAATCCATCATTTATGGTGATAGCTCCATCTTTTCCGAATGACCCCATTCACAATGATCGGTTAATTTGTACCTTCAAAATTCTATGCAAAATAGCAATGAAGTCATTTAATTTTCAGTGGACAAACAAAAATGCCCTGAACAAATTAATTTAACAAAATTGAAGACTTTGAGATGGTTTCAGGCATGGGAAGTTTGGAAAGAAGGGAGAGGGTTGGAGCTAGTTGATCCATCGATAAGGGAAACATGCATGCTGGCCAGACGAAGTTACCAAGTGCATTCATGTAGGCCTTCTCAGGGGCGGATCTAGAAAATTTTTTCAGTGGTTGCATTTTAAAATTTTTTTTTTAATATATATATATTTGCTTCTAAGAGTTAGATAAGGAAGAGAAAAAAGTAAGACCACATATTAGCATAGTTGACTAAAAGTGGTGAAATGACATAAAACGATAGGCATACCGTACTTTTAAATTTGTAGGCAGCTTTTAAAAACATGAAACCCTATATACTACTCCTAATACTCCTATCTATATACTACTCTTAACACTCCTATCTCCATCTACCCTCTGTGGGACAAAGTCTCAACAAGATGGGAAGAGAGAGAAAGTCACATGACACGATTGAATAGAATTTATAAAATAGTACATAAAACTAAAAAGAATACTATAAAAATCAATTCACAAATTAAACCCAATTTTATATAATGTACAAAAATGGTGTACATTAGTAAATTTAACCAAATTTAATCAAAATTAATCATTTTTTCTCAATGGAGTTAAAGTACTTAAGTAAATTTAAATAACATTATTTATTTTTTTTTTTTAAAAATATTTAAGTGGTTGCACGTGAGGGCAGATGCACCTTAGTGCATCCGCCCCTCGCCTTCTGTGTGTTCTAACAAGCTCCAGTTGATCGACCAACAATGTGTTCAGTGGTCTTCATGTTGGGCAAAGAAAATGCATCACTTCCCTCTCCCAAAGGACCTGCTTTTTCCACCCACAGGAGTTCTACTGCCATTGGTACTTCTTCTGCAACAATGAGGTGACAATTAGCATGATATAGGCTAGATAGATTTTATCATATTTTCAATTATGTGTAACATTTTAGGAAAGAAAAGCACAGCATGTGTTTGTATATGTTGCTGGCCGGTGACCAAATAAAACAGTGCAATTACATAACGTTGGTTCCGTGTTTTTTTCTTTTATTTATCTATTTATGAAAGAGTTGTTTTCACAAAAATAAGCAACTCAAAATATTATTAAAAGAAAGAAAACAATTACTTAACGTTGGTTTCGTTAACCAGCAAGGGTTATGATTGATAAGAGTGAGGTAGATACAATCCCAAGGGCGAAGCCAGCCTGGTACGCCCCACCTGAAAATTTCAAAAAAAAAAAAAAAAAAAAAAAAAACACTCTTAATCTTTTGCTCTTTAGATGATAATTTCTCAACTTAATAACCAAATAAAGGAAATTAGTAGTCATTTTGAAATTCATGTACAATCAATTTATAATAAGTTGACAAACAATATTCTTTATATGGGTATTAAGTTAAAAATGGATCACTAAAACCTAATAAATTATAAAAAATTACCTCACCTGAAATAGTTTCTTGGCTTCGCCCCTATCAATCTTAATTTTGATTTTTCTTTCGCCTTTTTTGTTTATTTAAAAATTTTAAAAACAATCACTTTATTTTTTATTTTTTTACAATAAATGGAACCTAACCCTTATCTTGACCGCTATTATTATAATCACTGTATCTGACTATCTGTATACATGAGGTGGTGGGGGTAGCCATACGCGTCTATGACACGTAGTCACGTATGTGGCATTCATTTACACTCTTCGTTTCTCATGTCAATGCAAAATGTCTTTGCTTCAATTTCCCATAAAGGGAATAAGTAAAAGTCTTACTTTCAATCTCTGTTCTAAAGTCTTGACTCCTATTTCCCAGAACGAAAAATAAAGTCCTATTTCATCTCTTGTAGCCAATGAAAGAGAGCTTTGACAAGCTCATGCCTTGTTGAAGTGTGAAGGTCGACAGGTTGGGATCAAGGACTATTGGTGGGGATGGGTGGGGTTCATTGTCATTTCACATGGAGAGAGAAATGATAAGCCCATCTTAACGCAAGAGGTTTTGAGTGGCAGATATGATCACCCCCCCATGATATGTGTAATAATAATTACAGAGGTCAGTAAAGGCCGGGAAATTCCAAGTCTTCTAGATAGAATTCAACCCCAAATTCCAAGTTAAACTTAGAATTTTTAAATAGAATTTAATCCCCTAAATTCCAAGTTAAAGTTCTGGTCAGAATTTATAAATTCCAAGTTTAGTTAGCCCAATAAAGAACTTGGTTCTTAAAATTTGACAAGTTTCATTTAAAAATCCCTTACCCAAATGCAATGTGAAAAGCGTACCCTCAACTTGATTCCAAGTTTTTGAGGACGCATGTGATCCATCGGAAAATCAGCAGTGGAATTGCACTTCATCGATCAAAAGGGTTTGATGGGTTAATCTAATTTTGCGAGTATGAAACTGTGTCCATACAATGAACATCAATTAGCTAGGAGTGGGGATTGACAAAGTGAAAATAAAAACTACTTGTCTTTTTAAGGACATTTTCAAATTTATCACTAAAAAAATTGTGGTAAACTATAACAAACTCCCTTAATGTCTGGACTTTTTCACATAACCTCCTAAAAAATCGGTTACAATATACCCTTAAATAGTTTACAAATTTAACAATTAGTGCCATCGTTAATCACGGTTCATAATACATTATATGACAATTTTCCGTCTAATTTCATTAAAAATGATTAATGGTGGCACTAATTGCAAAATTTGTAATGAATCTGGATGCACATTGCAACCATTTCTTCTATAGAGGGTCACATGAAAATTGGCCAAACATTATGAGGGTTTTTTATTTATAATTTACCTTTATTTAAGCCACTATAATTTTGTTTTTTTTTTTTTATTTTTTTTATCTTCTAGTCTTAAAATAGGTTTTATATCTCGATCCAATTTCAGTAGCCTTATTTTTTAAAATTTTTTTTTAAGAGATGCATTTATTTGGGATCAGTATGCAAGACAGGTTAATAACGTGGTGGTGCCTGTGATATTAACTAGATGACATTGCACTGGGAAGAGGCAAAATATTATCTCCCAACTTTTCTTCCAAAATGTCCAGCTTATACAATTCATTCAAACATATAATAGAAAAGCACTATTGTCAATCCCCCATGAGCTTTCCACACTCCCGCACAGTGAGAGAGCAAGGAGAGTGCCCAAAACTCATGGAGGAGAACCAATATCTTTTCCCTATAGAAAACCTATCAACTTTTAAGCTTGCATTTAATTAGGATGACAATGCCCATCAAAAGAATTGTGATTATTTGTGATGCGACAATTTCCTGCATGACTTTTGAATAAGCATTATTAAACTCACAATTTCTCCGAAAGTGCCAAGAATAGTATCCCTTTTCTTAATTCATGCATCTTCCACTAATTTAATTTGTTTCCTTCAATCTCACACGAAACTTCAACCATTTGGGAAAGACAAAATTTTCAATGTGGCTTAAATGTCTCACGCCAACCAAGCAGAAGCTTCACAATAAATACAAATTTCCTTTGCCTTTTCTTGATGTCTAGATGACAATGCAGGGAGAATTAATTTATAAAAAAACAAAATGTTCAAAGATTCAAGGATTGTGATGCGGCAATTTCCTAACTTGTCAATAGCATTAAACTCGCAGTTTCTCTGAGAGTGCAAGGCCATTTACCCCATGTTTACCATGTGTCTTCCACTGATACTTTTTCCTTCAAAATCTCAAACGAAACTTCAAAGATTCGGAAAGATTAAAAAAAAAAGTTCAATTTCGCCTACGCGTCTCGTGCCAACCCAGCAGAACCTACACAGAAAGTATAAAAAATTTTGCCATCCCTTGCCACCTCTGTCCCAAACCAACCAGATTCTTCATGTGAACCTTACAAAAAAATTAAATAAAAATAGACTTTCCTGTGAACACTGTTAAAAGCTTGTAATTAACCCAGTCCTCCAGCCAAGACTGGTGCTAAGTCAAAAGGGCACGCAAAATAAAAATTCCTTAAAATGACCATTATACCCCTGGTCCGCTTCTACGAAAGAGGTGGGCAATTGCTGAGGTCTGCAAGAATCAAAGCCGACCAGCTATACCTGCCTGTTCCTTGGTTGTCATCCATCGCGAAACCTCACCCCCTCCTCCTTCCTCGAATTCCTTCCTCCAATCCCTTCTAATATATATATATATACACATCTCTCCTATCTCCATAACCTCATCCTCTCTCTCTCTCTCTCTCTCTCTCTCTCTGTGAAAAGAAGCTTAATTGCCAGTATAATGGCAGGCAAAAATATGGCTGATTTTGAAGATCTCTTGCCGTCTATGGCTGAAAAATTAGGTGGGGAGGGTTTGATTAGAGAGCTATGTAATGGGTTCAGGCTATTAATGGACAAGGACAAGGAGGTCATCACCTTGGAGAGTCTGAAGAGGAACTCTGCGCTTTTGGGGTTGCAGAATCTGAGGGATGATGAGCTTCTGTGTATGTTGAGAGAAGGTGATTTGGACGGTGATGGTGCTCTCAGTGAGATGGAGTTTTGTGTCTTGATGTTCAGATTGAGTCCTGATTTGATGGAAGAGTCTCAGCTTTGGCTTGAAGAAGCACTGGAACAGGAGCTCATGAGGAAGGCTTGATTTTGGTAGGAATGTGATGCTGTCAGAGCAATATTTGATGGGTACAAGGCTAATAGTGGAAGAAACGACGTCGTTTGTTTTTCTTGAAAAAGAATGGGACCTGCCTGGGTTGCTTCTTTCCTTGGTTTGCTTTGTTACAGGGATAAATTGCCTCGACATGATGCCACATTTTTTCTTTTGTTTACCATTTGTTTTATTTTATTTTATTTTTTTTGTCCCTTTGTTGATGTTATTCATGGTGAATTATATACATTTAAAAAATTTTAATTGGGATGCACTGTTAATCAATATTTTTGAGTTTGGTGTTTAGGCATTTTTTTAATTTTATTTACAGTCGGTTTTACCTTTCGTGGTTCTTCCTGCGATCAAATCAAATGTCTAATGATTCTACATTTGGGTTTCGTTACCCGTAGTTTTATTACGTGCGCAGAGGAAAATATCCACCAGTATCAATGAATTTTTATCTCCCCACTATGTTGGCTGTTGGAAAGTGATCGATTCACATAAGGAAGCATCCACGAAAGTGGGAAAAGGAAATGATGCTTTAAGTGGCGGAGTTTGTAATTTTCTCTAGTAGTGCCGATTTTTTTCTCACTTTATATATAAATTAAAGAATCTTGTGAAATAATCTTCTATTGACTTTTTTTTTTTTTTTTTGGTTCCTAGTAGACAATAAGGAGAGGTTATTATCACCACAAAAATTCCTTTATATTCCTCACTTAATCTATATTTTTCTAGGTTTTATAAAAGATATAAAAGGTTTTCATAAATACTAATTATGTTATCCATTAGAAAACATAATTTTAAACAACTTTGTAGAAAAATTTTTTTTTAAAATATGTCGTTTAAGTAGTTTCTTTTTTTTTTTTTTTTTTGTCATTTTTAATGAAATATTCCATGAAAATAAAACAAAAATTTTAAATAACCAAAAAGTTTACTTAAACTAGGCAAAGTCACCTTAGATCAAGGGGGCACATGGCCCCTCCAGTTGTTTTTTTTTTTTTTGAAATATTATACTTAATCCCTCAAAGTTTTAAATATTAATCTTGGCCTCTTCAATGTCACTACCTTTCTATTCTAATAATTCATTCAATTATTTGTTCAATTTTTTGACCAAATGAGGTAAGGAGTCTTCTTATGAGAAGTTTATTTAAAACAAAAATATTCTTATAAACCATATAAAAATTTTTGTTATATATTGATAAATACACATACTTTATTCAGTACATATTTGGAGGGAAGAGTAAATGAAACAGGAAATAAGTATAATTAAAAAAAAATTGTTGATAAGTGAAAATTTCTGCTACGTTCTGCCCCTAACTTAAACGACAGATTTTGGAAAAATTTTATTCAATAACGTTGTTCAAAATAATGTTTCCAGTGGAACACATGGCTAATTTTCAAGAAAACTTTTTATATTTGTAAACCTTAAAAAGTATAAACTAAGTAGTTAGGGAGTGTAAATGAAATTTTATGGTGGCAATAACTTGCCTCTAGATAATAACAAGAATAAAGAAATTTTTTTTGAACTTATTAATTAATACAAAACATAAATATTTGTTGATAATAAAATGGGTGCAATTAGAAAGATTTAACTTTTATGAAATAGAAGGGATAAGAGTTATTTATACGAAGGAAAAAGAAAGTGGGAGGGTTACGATTAAAAAATTTGAAGGACCGAAAAAAAAAAAAAAAAAAAAAAAATAGCAGGTACAAATTTAGAAATACTAAAATTTATGTGTAGTAAAAATCCTTTATTAAATGGATGAGGAGGGTCAAGTGGCCCCTTTAGCACCCCCTTCATCTGCCTGCAGATGCTTCAGAAAAATGGGAAATAAAAAAGATGCTTCGTTCAACGTATCGTATCCAAACAAACATTCACACAGTTTGAAGTATCATTTTGTGAGTTCTTTACGGTATGATTAAGTGTCCATCTTCAAATGCCTCAATCAAGTGCATTGAATTAACAAACCATAGGTTATACGGAGGAAGTTTTATTAATTAACAAACCATAGGTTATTAAAAAAACAGGACATGTCACATTGTGCGAATGTCCTGTTTTTTTTAATTACTCCCCCAAGTAAACCTCGTTTTTCATCAAGGCTTTTTCTCTTTTCTTTTTTCCATTTTTTTTTCTTTTTTTCTTTTTCGGATAAGTAGTTTTTGTCAAGTCGATGATGTGGTCAATTTCTCTTCCAAAACGTATTGTTTAGAGCACTCTTCTTCTTCCCTCCTGGTTCCCTTTTTTTTTTTTCTTTTTTTTTTTTTTTTTTGTAATTATAGTTTTTTTTTTGTAATCATAGTCATTACAATATCAAGTGCCGACAAAATTGTAACCAAGTGTTAAGGTTACCGTAACGAGTAGTCGTTGCCATTTTTGAAATCTAAACTGACTCTAGCTTTCACCCTCGCGTCTATCTAAGAAATATTTTCTTAATTCTATATAAGTTAGGAGGAAGAATATAGCAACCTTGATGTTGATGTGTTAAACTCTTTAACAATTTGCATAGAATTTGTTGTACCTTGCAAAATAATAATAAATAAATTTTTTACTCGAATATTTCGATTGAGTATGATGACTTTTTGTTCTTTTGTTTTTGTTTTTGTGTTTTTTTCTTTTGCTGCAAAGACCACTCGACTGAGTATTGATAGCTAACACTAGCTAGCTATGTGATGCTATAATAAAAATAAAAGAATTTGAAGGGAATATATTACGTGCTGAAACCATAGGATACTTTGTAACAAAAAAATTAAAAGAAGGATAAATTAGTAAAAAAAAAAAAGTAAATTATAAAATAAAATAGACAAATTAAAAAACCTAATGTGTAGTCCTTTTTTTTTTTTTTTTTTTTAATGAAATTCTCATAAGGACAAAACAAAAACAAAAAATAAAAACAAAATAAAATCATTGCGATGTTCTCCTGAACCACATTAATTGTTTGTTTAATAGATTAACCAAAATTTAATGAAATTACATAATCCAGTCTAAAAACATGAGACTTAACATTTCCAACTTCCATATAACAAGAATCTCAACATTTACAGAAATAACACTATCTATCCGAATAGATAATGTGATTCGGGGGACACATTGCAATAATTTTTTGTTTGTTTGTTTTTTTTTTTTTTTGGCCAAATGATAGGGAACACACACTTAGCGTGGAGTCGAAACTAAGACCTCCACAAACTCTACATCCTTATTGGGATGAGACATGCCATTAGACCAGCCTTTAACAAGACCAATTTCATTCACATATTTTTTTCCTCTAAAAATAATGAAGTCATTAATTGACCTAGTGAAATAAAATAAAATAAAATAAAGGTAATGGAGCGTTGGGAACCCAATGACAACAACGAACCGATTTATTTTCAAGTAAGAAAATATGGACAAAGCTTGGCTACTAAACATTGAGTAAGAACGTCTCCTGAAAAGGGATGTAGCATTGAGTAAGAACGTCTCCTGAAAAGGGATGTAGCATATCCTATGATTGCCACATGTCCCACAATTTAAAAAATTTCAAACTGCTTATTTGATTTTATAGTGCCTTTATCCTTTTGTTTTCAAAAGACCAAAATACCCCATCTTTCTATTAAAAGAGGATTTCTATACTTTTCTTTTCTAGAGGGAGAAAATTGCAACCACAGATGAGAGAGAAGTAGAAGAAAGAGAACCCACACCATCGCCAGCAAAGGGATTTAGATCTCCATTGTCGACTGCTGTTGCAATTTGGACTATCCGTTTTCACAATCCACACCATCTTCATCTTCACATCTTGATCACCACCAAACTACACAAACTTCCATTATCAGCCCCAACAACTCTTATCTGTTAAAATTCATCCAGCCTCCATTTCTCTTTCATTTTGGGTGAGATTTGAGCTATTCACCAACCCCATGTTTCCTCCATTTGTTGGGATTGAAGCTAAATCTATTAGCTTTCTCTGATAATTCCATCAGGAAAGCATGGACGAACAAGGATAGTATTTTTTTAATTTCCCATTTTCTTTGTTATTGTTGCTTCTTTTTTTTTTCTCTTTTTTTTTTCCTCCCTACTTTTTCTCTGTCTTTTTTGTTTCTTCTTGGAAGATTGAGTGAGAAGTAGAGAGGGACGATGTTTGACAAAGAAAGTGGAGGACGAAGAGGCTCGAGGAAGGTGAGTGGGGCGTGAGGGACGATGTTTGACAAAGAAAGTGGAGGACGAAGAGGCTCGAGGAAGGTGAGTGGGGCGTGAGGCTATTTTAGTCCTTACGGAAAAATTGAAAAAGAGGGATGAGAATAGGTCAATGGGTAGCATGCATCTTTTGTAGTGCCGAACATGTGGCAGTTATAAATCATGCCACGTCATTTTTTAAGAAGAGTTTCAGTAGCCAAGCATTGTCTAGAAAATGTATGGTAACTTTTGCAAGGACTAAGAATATTATTAAAAATTTTGACCTTTTTTCTGAAGACGAAGAGGGTTGGGCATTCTTTGACTCTCTCTCGTATCATCTGAATCACTGAACCTCCAAGAGCCTGGGAATTTCCTCTTTTGCCTCCCTTCTGACTCATCCGCATTAAAATGTTGACTCATTCGTGACCTCTTTCCATCCTTTCTTCGTCTAGACTTTTTCTATTGGCCGGTCAAAATGAACCAAAGTTGGTCTATCGTCCATTACTCCATGCGTTATTAGGCCCATCACCTTTCACATCATGTTACCCTTTCTCAGTGGTTTCTAAGAATTTTATTTAAAACTCATGTAGGCTGCCAATAATCGAAATATTAAAAGTAATATTTTATAAATCTAGGTTCATGAGAAATTAATAACATAATATACTGGATTTTCAATAAAAGTTATGATTAATTAAGTTCATATGAATTCTGGTGCATCTTAGTCATGTGTAATTACATGTATTTGAGATATAGATGGAATGCGTAAGGGCTTGGTGATTAAATTTATATATGGTTATTAAGGCAAACGGATTCATGAGCCTGACAGATTGATTTAAAGAGTTCAAGAATCTAGATGATGGATTGGTAAGTCATAGTGCGAGGGCTTATCCTATTCCACTCCTAGATAAAATAAAGGGTTTGGTCTCCACCCTCACATATGGATATTAGTTCTATTTAGTTTAGTTTTGTGCCATTGAAGGACAAAAGAGTAGGTGTTTATATAGAGTGGGTAGAAGACAATTGCTATGTTATTAGGTTTGTGATCAAGGTTATGAATAGCACATAAATGAGTCTTCAGGTATACATATGTTAATTCTATGATTATATATGTTTATGAACTTAGCAAATTCCAGATATTTTATTTGTTATCTAATTTATATGCTAACATGGTAAACTAAGCATTTAGACTCTTTCAAAATTTTGTGTGGAAATCACCTTTTAAATTTACTCATTCATTAATCACTAAACTCTTATTGGAAAATGTCTCACTCATTCAAATGATAAGAGTGAGTTATTGAGAGTCAAAGCCTAGCGGGTCAAAGGTCTATTCGCCTTTGATTGCTCCTAAACTTTTAGAAAAATGATGTTCAAGAGTTACGATTGATTGATTGATTGATTGATTGATTTTTTTTTTTTTTTTTTTTGTGACAACGCTAAAACCTATATACTCATGCCCCTAATCAACAAATGGATATCAATGCTTCTCCATAAGCTTAAACTTGAGATCACTCACTTAACAAATAAAGCAAATGTCTCTACATGCACTATCATGCCATTGACATTTAAGAGTTACGATTAATGACCCAACATTAAGATAGACAAAAATAAAATAAAATAAAATAAAAAATACTTGGAGGGTTCAACACTAATCCCTTTCTAGAAGTCTAATCTAATTTTCTAATATTTGCTCTCAAGCTTGAACTTGTGTTCTTTATACTTGGTGTCCTGGGGTTTGCCTAAGCCCACCAATACTTCTAGGCTTCTAGCACTAGACGCTTTCATTGAGTAAAAAATGATAATAACTCTAGAATATTCAAATTGATGATACTTTCCTATAAAGTTCAGTCTTCGATGCACCAAAAACTTCATAAAATTGTTAAAGTGGACACCACTATCAAAAAAAAAAAAAAAAAAACTGGGGTGGACACCACTATCGGCCTTGTTCGACAGTGACAATTAACTCGTTAACTGAGCAAGCTTCTGGTTTGCTAGATGAAGAAGCTGTAGTAGATGGGTCTCTTCATGATAAAAAAGCTGGTTGTTTAGGAGTTGGAAGTGTCGTAGTTTCACTGACAAGCACGGCAACCACATTTGACATGGTGGGCTGATCACTAGGGTCATCTTGGACGCATAGAAGTCCAATAGATGACCGCAGTAGAAGTCCAACATTCATGCACTTCAAAAATTCATTCGTATTGCAAGTTTCGCATACCGTTTGGTCCATGAGCTCCAATGCTTTATCTTCATTCCACAGTCTCCATGCCTCAGAAAATTTAAATTAGAAGTGCTAATTCTGAAGCATAGAATGACTATGTGCATGACTAAGGGATGGAAAAAATTCAACACACTTACATAACCTAAAAGGCTCAAAGCTTGTTCAGATTAATAAAATCCTGTGTTCTTTATTCCGCTAATAATCTCAAGTACAACCACACCAAAGCTAAAGATGTCAAACTTAATTGAGAAAAACCCATCTAATGCATACTTTGGAGACATGTAGCCACTGCATGCAATACACCATATGTCAAAAATAATCAATGATTGGATGTGGTATTGCATACCATTTTCCTCAAACATTGATGGCAACATAAATTTGATTAATGAAAATTTTGGTGCAGATGGCATGCATGAGGAATATATCTAATCCAACAGTGCGATAAGCAAAATATGGATTACACAAAAATATTATTTAGGATTGTGTAAAAATGTTGCAAAAAATGTCATGAAAAATATTAACAGAGTGTGTGTATGTGCGCATGTGTTTAGAGGCTTACCAAATATGAAAGATTATAAGCTTTTGTTGGGCATATATTTATAGAGTAACATTTTTTTCTTCTCCTTTGATATAGTAGCCCAAAAGTCTAACAAGATTCCGGTGTTGAAGTTTGGAAATCAAGACAACCTCATTCTTAAATTCCTCCAAGCCTTGTCCTGAAACACTCGATAGTCTCTTTACAGCAATCTCTCGCCCTCCTGGAAACTTTCCCTGAGAGCATAGTCCCAACATGTTATCCACCATATTAGGCAACAACAAGATGACATATATTTTAATGAGTACGTATGTTGAGCAAAGGACTCTTACCTTGTAAACAGGCCCAAATCCCTCTTTTCCTAGCTTATTTACATTTGAAAAGTTATCTGTAGCAGCTAGTATGCTTTCCAAATCGAAAAGCGGTACGTCTATGTCTTTCTTATCCTCTTCTCTAAATTGGTCAAATCTATCAAGTTTTTGACATGTCCCTCAGTATCATACAACTGTAGCTCCTCATTTTGTTGAAAATCTGCCCTATTTTCTGAAGGAAAAAATAATTGTAAATCTTTAGTAACGTGCTAATGTTGTGAAGTAACCAAAAAATTTTGACTTCGTACGTGACGCCTACTACATTCTAGTTACCTCGTCTTTTGGCCACCCCCCTTCTTCGTAAATATGAACGATAAACAGCGGCGCATGAGGCAGCAATCAAAACAATCACAGTTGGAATAGTTAGCGCAATGATTACAGTCAATGGCATCTTCTCTGGTCTCTTCTTTGGTGAAGGCAATTTTAAATCTGAAGAAAATTGAGACGTCCGAGTTAAATATGCAAATTGCAAGCTCAACAAATGTTTTGCTAGAAAAGATAGGATAGCCTCTCACTTGGGTAAAACATGCAGTCATTTTACATAAGGGGAGAAGAAAGCACTCCTAAATAGTGAGATTTATCTTAAAATGAAGCATCTTCACCCTGAGTGCAACTTAATTCATCTTCAATACACTCGTTTCTCATCCGTTTTTGCTCGTTCTTGAACCAAAATGCTCGAAATTTGAAACCGGATTATATACAAAAATAAGATATGTTTCAAAACACCTCATCATTAACCTCAAAATATTAAAAACAACGGTTTTACCAAAAGGCAAAGGGGGTGAAATCATGACCATGCAAAAGTGCCCTTGAAAGGGTTTTTTGCTCAACTCGCCTCCAAAGCTTCTCAAATTTCACTTAAAGCCTAGGAACACTATGATCAAGATCAAAATATCATTTTCAAAGAGAATAATATAAAAATTGGAGAATCTTCCTTGCCTCACAAGACGTATCAAGATCGAAACACTGATGACGTACATGGCCCAACAAAGTTACATTGTGCACGTGTAACTTCGAATTGGACACTGTTGGTTTTTATGATTGTGAGTTTGTATTTATATTGATTCAACGGTTGAAATCGGTCCCCCTCTTTTTTTTTCTTTTCTTTTTTCATTTTTTTGTACTCAAAAAATGCTCATCTAGATTTCGTTTATTAAGATTCAACATTCTTATTTGTTAAAAAACATCATGTTTCTGAATATATAATCTAGCCGGGAAACCTTATCCATGTAAAGCTAATAAATGGAAACCTAGAAATAGATGTACGTAGACAAAGTCATAACGTATCCAAATTAGGTTTCATAATTAATGTAAGGTTCAATATTATTTTTATCATTTTGGGATATCAAGCGTGCTTTACTCCTTCTGGAGACCACTGACCACTATTTAAAGAGTGAAGAGGGTGATAATGAGACTTGTTGAAAGAGGGAGAGGAGAGTACGGAGTGCTTTTGTGGGTTTCCGCTGAGTTCTGGAGGGAGAAATCTGTTGAGATACCGAGATTCAGAGTGAGCAAGTCTGGTTGTTCAGGTTTGAACAGGAGTTCTACCTTTCCAATTTCTTCTTATTATTGTAGCATGTTTATATATTATTTTTATATTTATTTTTTATCAACAAGGTATTCGAGGTTTTGACCTTGATTAATCTCTTGAACATATGCAGTCCTCCATCCCACATGCGTCAGTTATTACTATAGGTTATTTATTTATTTATTCATTTATTTTTAAAATGAGGTTTGACCCATGGGTAAGTAGGAGTGTCTTGCCACGTGGCACCATTTAATTGGCTCACCAAAGGATGGGGGGATAGAAAGTGGGGACAGAAGATGTGGATTCCTAACTTGCAGACAACGTGGAGCAGAGGAAGAGTCAATAGCACCCATACAAAAAATCAGGTACGTATGTAAAATAATACTCCCTCTATTCCACAAAGATAAACCAATTTTGTTATTTTTTGTGTTCCAAAATATTTATCCATTTTGAATAGTAAAATCATTTTTTTTTTAACCTTCCTATATCACCTTTCATTATTTTAATAATTAATCTCAACACAAATCCCAATACTAAATTAGAGAGGGTATCTCTGGAAAGATGGAGTGTCATAAATGACAAGTCAAGGTGATTATTGCTTTTCTTAAACTTCGTGTTTTGTGGAACTTGATTTATCTTTGTGGGATAGAGGAAGTAATTAATACATTTACCATTTTTTTTTTTTTTTTTTTGGGGTTCAAT
This sequence comes from Liquidambar formosana, assembly GCA_039720395.1. Taxonomy (NCBI): domain Eukaryota; kingdom Viridiplantae; phylum Streptophyta; class Magnoliopsida; order Saxifragales; family Altingiaceae; genus Liquidambar; species Liquidambar formosana. The sequence continues at coordinate 7,060,239 of CM077824.1, read as the reverse complement.
TGGAGGGGTTTGAACCCTTAACATATACTACTCCTAAAAGTAATCCTAAAAAAAATTGTCAAAACTTTTCTATTTCATTCAAAATGATATTAATGAACTTTAATTCCTAAAATATGGGATTTATGATTGAATGTCTTTTATGCCATTTTACTAAATTTTTTGCACCCCACCTAATTAAATTCCCTCTAGTCAAACCCTCCCTGACTCCTAATTCTTGATTTTTTATATCCTCTCTTTACTTTCACAAAAAACAACTGATTACGAAAGTACTTTCACATATTGAGTTGCCAGAGAGAAGTTTACTTGAGAATCCAACATGGTAAGACTATTTTGATGAATTGACAAAGAAAATAAAGAATGTCTGATCTTTGTATATAAGATCTGAGAATTTCTCATATTTTGCACAGATGATATAATTAAATTGTGTTGGCAAATTACATTATGTACATTTATTATTATTTTCTTTTGGAACTAGTGTGAACAGATTATATCGACCTTCTTTACTTCCTGGTGGGTTCTCTTAGCGTAACGTGCTTTGGATTGATTACGTAAATCATAAATTTTGGATTGCATGGGTTACTCTAATTTTATCCCAAAAAAAAAAAAAAAACAAAAGAATAGGGTCTCAATTATTTCTTTTCCTACCTTTTCTTTGTCTTTGTCTTTTTAATTTTGAAAAAAAAAATATTATAGGCATTAATTTTTAAGTAGTAGTCTTTCACTTACCTTAGATGCATTTAGATAATGTGTTTCAATCCTATTTGAAGAGAGAATATTTCAACATAAGTTTCCCATAATATAAATGATTATGGGACTAAACCATAGCCTCATGTTATAAGAGTTTTTTTTTTTTTTTTACAATAGCACCATATATAAATTCATAAACCCAAAACCCCTTGTGATACCAAACTAACAAAATTACCCCTATTTAGGTGATTTCAAGTTTTGGTCACAACCACTCAACTCACTGAGTCGACCCAATTCGCACCACTCCAACTTTCGTTGTCCACTCCCAAACCTTTGCCGAGAACCATGGGTCCATTTTTGTAAGGAAGAGTTAACATGTTATTATTTATTTAATACTCCATCCGTCCCACAAAAATATACGGTCCATTTTTGCTAATTTTTTTGTCACAAAATGTTTATCCGCTTTGAAAATTCAAATCATTATTTTTTTGAACTTCCTATACTACCCTTTGTTGTTTTAATAATAACTTTGAAAACAAAACCCAATACCAAGTAGAGGAGGGTACTTTTGGAAAGATAAAGTTTAATAAATGACAAGTCAATCCAATGATGGCTTTTCTTAAATTGCGTGTTTTGTCAAACATGACCTATCTTTGTGGGACGGAGGAAGTAGTAATATAACAAAACAGTAAAATTTTATTGTTTGATAGTATAATTTGCAAAATTATTGTTTTAACAGCAAAAATAGTAACATGTACTTATTCCATTTTTCTTCAAAATTGCCTAAACATAGTGGGTATTATTTCAAATATCATGGCAAGTAGATTCCAAAAATATAAGTTTTTTTTTTTTTTTTTTATATAAAAAATGGACTTGTATTTTGTAAGTTAGAGATTTTTAAAAATTGGAAAACTAAAAAACAAGTTAGTTACATAGAATGTCTTAAACAACAAAAAAGGGAATGCCCCTTTAAGTAAGTAAATTACGATTTTTTTTTATTTTAAAGATGGGGTTATTGCTAATAAGAATACTCAAATGTGAGTGTAATGGGCTAAGAAATCTTTTAATTGGGTTATTGTTAAAACCATTCTTCTAAATGAGGTTATTGCCAATTTCCCAATCTTTATTATTTTAATTGAAAATATATATGATAGGGTTTTTGGATTATTGTTAGGGATCCTTTGAATTCCCAGAGGGGAGAATCTTATGAAAGAGAGAGTATTTTAGATGGAAGAATAGAATAGGAATTATTGAATGGTAAACAAAAATCCTCTCTTCTGAGAATTAAAGTTCATTATCACCCTTCCAAGTGGAGTATGATAACTTTTACCTTTTTTTTGAGATTTACTTAATTTTATTTTGAACCTACCATGTTGTCATTCTCAATCAATAAATAAAACCAAAAATAAAAATAAAAATAAAAAAGGGAAAGGGAAAGGGAAAAGGAAGAGAAGAGACAAAATAACCAAACAAATGGAAAAAGATCCATGTACACTTGGAAAAAATTAAAAAATAAATAAATAAAGACTTTAAAAAAATAAGGAAAATTTGAAAGAAGAAAAAAGAAAAAAGAAAAGTAAGCAAGCAAAAGGAGAAAGATTCATGTAAACCTGATAGAAAATAAAAGGGGGAGAAAAATCTATCCTTTAGATCCAAAAGTATCCTGGCCGGGGTGAGTTTGCATTTATTTCGGTCATTAATCAATGTATTATTCTATCTATTGATTTTAATTTTTAAAACTACTTTTATTATTTATGGGTTATTCTTAATACAATATGTGTGTAAATTCTACTAGGGAGCAACATTTTTCAACCCCCCCTCCCTCCAAAAAAAAAAAAAAGAAAAAGAAAAAGAAAATGAATACTTGGCTCCTCACAATGGAGGAGCAATTTCCTCCTTACTCCCTACCCATATTATGCTACATGTCTAACAAAACAAATGAAAATTGATTATATATATACATGTATTCCCATGTTATGTTATTTAAATAATATTAGTTATACAAAATAATAAATACATAATGATTTTATATTTTTTTCATAAAAGATAAAGTTTGAAATTCAAAAGTACTTTTTTTTTTCTTATAATCAAAATTGTCAACGAAAGATAAAAAACTCCTTTGATATACATTCATAATTTTTTTTTCTTCATAAAACGGAATATTTAAATAATTTATATTCATATATATTATCATGCAACTTAATAGTTGCTTTAAGGAAAAAATTTGAGTAAGAATCTAACTTTAATTTGTTAAGAGTTTGAGTTTAAATCTAACTTTCATTTATTACCAAATGATAAGAATATTTACTATATGTTTCAATTAAAGGAATGGTAGATATGTATTTTTTTAAAAAAATAAGGGTATATTGGTCGTTTAAAATTTTTTCGGAGATTCAGCCTTTTATAAGTAGTATAGATATAGATATAGATATAGATAGATATAGATGCATCCAAATCAATATGAATATGTGTTTATATATTTGTATTCACATGTTCACATATCTATATCTACGTATTTATATTTTTTAGGGAAAATATCCAGAAACTCCTTCAAAAATAAATTCATATCCAAAAAATCCATTAAATATTTTTCCTATCCATTTAATTCAAATAAAAAAGAATCATATCTATTAACTCCAACTAGTTAATTTTTTGTTTACTGTTATTCAAAGAAAAGAGTGATCCGATTAAAATACCCTTCTTTGACATTAATGAGTTTAATGAAAAAATTGCATATTTAACTTAATTTCTACTTTTATCATTTTTAGTATAATTAGAAAAAAAATTAACTATCATTAATTAATTCTTCTACAATGTACAAATGGGAGAAAATGAGAAGAAAAAGAGAAGGTGGGAGGGCAGGTATGCAAGTTTGGGAAAAGAGGAGGCAAAAGGGAAAATTCACTTGAATATGCATTTTTGTTATTAAACATATTATTGCAAAAGAAGGACATTTTAGTCGGATTACTCTTTTCTTTTAACCGCAGTAAACAAAAATTTAACTAATTAGAGTTAATGGATATAATTATTTTTTATTTGGATTAGATGGATAGGAAAAATATTAAATGGGATTTTTAGATATGATTTTATATTTGAGGAGGGTTTTGGATATTTTTCTTATTTTTTAACATTAGTTATGACAAGTGACATAATAAATGAAAGTAAAGAAGAGTTGTTCCTCTACTGTGAAGAGCTTAAATATTCTTTTTGGAAAGAAAAAAGAGAAGTAAAGTACCTTCTTTGGAAACGCGGGAGAGAGAGGCTACGGCCGCCAAATACTCCTGAAGATTATTGAATTCGTGGGTCCAAATCGAACAATTATCATTACTCTCATCATAGCTTTAGTCTGTCCGTCTGGGTCTCCCACTTTCACGTTCTTCAGGCTCGTGAAAGTGACGATCGGTTTTTTGTTGCCACATATTGGCGTCATCCGTTTGCACCCATCTAAAAAATACCCCGATTCCCAAGAATCCGGAAAGAAAGGCTCGAACCCGGGCAAACATTTGCACTCCACCGCAATATTGCTTTTATTACAGATGCTAAAGTTTCCACAACGGTTCAACTCTTCGACGCATCGCTCTCTCGGCGTCTTCCATAATAGAAACCAATTTTTCTTGACATCCAATTTTAGATACTCTATCTCCCCGCTGAAACTTATCGCCAGCCTGCCAAAGCTGCTAGATTTAGTATAATTTCTCGAATTCGGGAATGGTAAACATCCAAGAGAATAAGCTCTTCGACATGTACTCTCCGGAATAATCTTTCTGAAATTTGATACTAACAAGTCGGATACTGATTCTGGTATTTGATCATGCTCACTCGTCCAGTACGGAATCGATTCATTTTTTCCGGATGATGAATTGGTCTCTCGCACTTTGATCTCTCCCAAACGTGAAGTTACCTTTCGCTAGATCATCGCCACTTGTCCACGAAGTCAACAGAGTCAACTGCAAGTCTTCGTCCATCTTCATACCTGGAAGAAAAGTATCGGTTGGGTTACGAAAGCTCTCCCACAAAGTCTCCTCCGTTGTAGCATCCCTCAAAATGAGATTCCCAGAATCCATGAGCTTGGCCGTCGTATTAAAGGACCATGATTCAAGAACTTCAGACCAGTATAAATTCCCCTTTCCATCCAATACTTTAAGGACTGCCATCATCTGTAATGGCAAAAGATCCACTACGATCATGAAGTGGACAATCGCTATTGGCTACCCATACAACCGTTTGCGGTGTGATGTTGTAGTACCATATCCCCACGTACCTTTTGGAGCTTGAGCTTCCATTAGGAGTAAAGAAGCCTAGTTCAAAACTTTCCCGGACAGAAACAAGAGTCTCTCCGCTTTCATCAGTGATCGAATTGTTGAACCATATAGTATCTCTAGTAGAACAATATAGAAGTGAAGAATAAAAGAAGAAGGCATACAAGGAAAAGATGGCAGCTGGTTGCATTTGATCAAGAGACGATGATACAGCGGATTTTCTTGTGATTCTTCTTCCTCAATTTGCTTAATTGGCATATATTATGGAAGGATGTTGACTGTCGAGTAATTATTTGCCACTCGTACGTCTTGTGGCGGCTACAGGCCGGGTCTATCTGCTGCTAAAATCTGTATGTTGGATCCTTTATACAAGAACGCCCCTGGTATTTTCTTCATTAACGAGAATGCCTCCCATTAGTTGTCTAGTTCTGAAAATTCCAAAGCTTTTAGAATTCATTGATTGGCATGGCCAACAGCCTTGTGGTCTAGTGCCACTTCTTTCCTCCATGCAGTGGTGGAGTTAGAAATATATTTTACTAGGGTTGACCTTTTTTTTTTTTTTTTTTTTTTTTTGCCTTATCTTATAAATTGAAGAATTATATGAAGTAGTCTTTTAGTAATGTTCTTCAGTTCTCCCAAAAAAAATATAAAAATAAATGAAAAAAAGGAGAGAAGAGAGAAGAGAGAAGAGAAGACAATAACTAGAACTACGAAAATTTTTTAAACAAATTCAAACAAAAACTTAAATATTTTTTTTGATGACATGAAACTCTCGACAACTTGACTCTACCTCGTTAACCGTTCGTGAAATGGGGGTAAACCTCATAATACCTGCAACCTCCCGCAAGTATCAATCAAGACTAAAACTCAAAACCAAGAGCTTGAAATAATACGCACCTAAGGCTAAGCTACCTCTATGAGTAAAACTTAAATATTCATTGATAATAAAAGGGTACAGTTAGAAATATCAATTTTTTGTGAAATAAAAGGAGAAGGAATTAACTATATGAAAGGAAAAATAAAAGGGGAAAAGTAAAATTAGAAAATGCGGGGGATCAAAAAAATATATCAGCAGGGTCAAATTCAAAATCTCAAATAACATGTAGAGGAAAAAGAAAAAATTTTAATAGATGAGGTGGGGTAGATGCCCCGTCTGGCACCCCCCTTGGCTCCACCCCTGTGTGTATGGGATGAGGTCCTAAGTTCAAATCATAGTATAGGTATTTGTTAATGTAATAAATTTTTTTTACCCATATTACCAAAAATAATCATAATCATAATCATAATTGATTGGTATGGAAAGGAGGTGAAGAAATTAAAGTTTAAAAAGAAACAATAATTTTTTTTCTCTTTTTTTTATTTTTTTTATTTTTACAATAGATAAAACTTTCCCATTAACTCCCAAGCCATCATGCCATTAGCAAAAAGAAACAATAATTTGAAACAAAAGAAATAAGATGCCATTAGCAAAAAGAAACAATAATTTGAAACATAAGAAATAAGATGCCATTAGCCAAAAGAAACAATAATTTGAAACATAAGAAATAAGAAATAAGAAAGTGTTAGACTTAATTGTCGTCCAATTCACACGCCATCCAATACCAATTAATTAAGCTAATTAAAGCTTGTTGTTCATCTTAATTTGTTACATGCATCGAAGATTTAGCTCCCTCTTCGTATAATAAAGTACACCGACTTTGGAATTCAGGAGAGAAAAAATTTATACTCAGCAACGTACAATTAAGTACATTGGACTGCGCAAGAAAAGAATATTGAATGGTACATCCAACACTTAACCAGTTGTGAGGGCAATGCCATAAAATTATGTAATTTGGAATGGCAGTTTTGCTATTACCCCAAGTTGATCAAATTGTTGAAAAGGCGGGATGGTAGTCCCAAGTCAAGGTCTTCAAATCTTGCATGGTTGCTCTATTTACTTCTTATTTATTTGGTTAAGCTTCAAAGCCCCTGCAAAGCTATTATATTACTTCTATTTAACTCATGGGAACAGCTATCGCAACCCCCCATTCTTATAACCCCACCTCTTTCCTTTTGGTTTTTAAGATTTCATGAAAAATATAAAAGGTTTTTGCAAAAACCGGTTATTTGGTCCACTAAAAAACATCATTTTGAACAACTTTGTAGGAGGAAGTATTTCCAAAATCTATCGTTTAGATAGATTTTTTGGCCAAAAATGAAAGAAATGTTATAAATGACTAAAAAGTATATTTAAACGATAGATTTTGGAAAAACTTTCTTCTACAAAGTTGTTCACAATGATGTTTTCTAGTGGACTTCATAGCCGGTTTTCATAAAAACCTTTTATATTTTGCATAAAACCTTAAAAACCTAAAAGATGGGAGGTGGGGTGATAAGAATAGGGGGTTGTAATAGCCCTTCCCTTAACTTATTCTTTGCAAATAAATTAAAATTATTATAATTGGGCCTGTTTGGATAAGCTTCTTGGAGGTGTAAAATCAATTATAGGGCCCAAAATAACTTTTTGGACTTGTTTGGATGATTTGTTCACAAGTGCTTATGGGTTGTAAAAGTGATTTTAATAGAAGTAAGGTCTTCCCAGCTTTGATGGAAAAGTTATGTGAGAATCAAATAACATTTTAATGAAATTTTTGGTAATGACAAACATGCTCTCCATGTTATAACACGTGAAACAAAAGTACCAGTCATATACTCTTTTTTTCAACTTTTGATTATCTTCTGATTATGCCTAAAAACTAAAGCTGCAACTAACCCATACAGGATTCCTCTTTTCTTGATTGCGATAAATTGGATTGAGATTTGTGCTACAAACCCTGTTAAGAGAAGTACAGTTGAGGGCCATTTCTACCCCCCATGATTTTATGACGCTTTCTGCTATTGTTTGCTTGACCTTTGGTTCAGCTTTTTGGTCTTGTTGCTCTATTTTTTTTTTTTTTTTTTGTTGCTTGCCTTTTAGGGGCGGGCTTTGTTTTTCTTGTTTGTTGTCTCTTTGGACTCCTTGTCCAATTTGTATTCTTCTCTTTTGATTAATACAACGGTTTATTATTATTATTATTTTTTAAAAAAAAAATAAAAAATAAAAAAGTAAGAAGAAGAAGAAGAAAAATAAAAAAACTAACCCAAACAGGGCCTAACAAGGTGACCAAATTGTGGCTACACCCATCAAGTCTAACAAGGTGACCAAATTGTGGCTACACCCATTAAGTCAGCCCAATATATATTCAAACAAGGTGACCAAATTGAATCGAGCCCAAGTATGGACTTGAAAGATTTGGCAGAAATGGATAAGATGGAGTTTTAACTTTTAATGGCGTGGGAGAAAATTGGGAGGCAAAATTAGAATTTCGGAATGTTGGTTCCAATAACCATAAAATAAAAAGGAAAATGACAGTCCAAACAAAAAAGGAAAAGAAAATGAGTATCTTGTTGTAAATAGAGCTCAGCAATTTTCTTTAACCAATTAAACGATGTGGGATTCCACCATACTTCATCGCAGCAAGTCCTCTTTTACCCCATTTTAATCTTCTATAAGCACCAATATCATAACCCACTGAATGGGATTCTTTACAGTGGTACAGTTTCAACCATGATTTCCGACGCAGCATGGCCATCTGCAAATTAGCCTTGCCAGCAACGTCAGTTTGAACCCACTCCCTGTATCTACCCGTAAGCCTGGCCGGTCAACTAGCAAAACTCCTTTTTATTATTATTATTATTATTATTATTATTATGAAGAACTAGCAAAACCCCAATAAAAAATTTAGTAAGTGAATAATCATATTAAATTGAATATGATTTTAAATAATTCGTAGAAATTTTCAAAATATGTAAGAATATGATAGGAATATAATTTAATGCTCTTACTAATTTATACATGCACTACCTAAGCCCAAGGGGTTGTTAGTCTAGTGGCAAGCCGAGCCTTAATAAATGCATCAGAGAAATAGGTTGAGTGTTTGAAACCCTATGAAGGTATTGATTCCTTTTGGGCTATTCCCAGAACTTGAGAGGGCAGGTAATTACTAGATGCATGTGAACGAGAAGACTACACGTGCCCAACTGATTAGTTGAAGTAAAAAAATCTCGGACACCCTGAATTATTAAAAAATAAATAAATTGTATAGTACATTTTTCTTTGCAAGTGATTCTTTCTACATGTCATATTAAGGGATAACAAATTTCCTTTCTTAACTAATTTTCCATTTCTTGAATTTCGCGAATTTGATGTGAATTGTAACAATGACATTTTTCGTTTTTTTACAAGTAATTGAAATGGTAATGGTCATATGACTTAAATGAAGAAAAATTATTGTCCCCACCATCCATGATAGTAGCGATGATTTTTTTTCCCCTTCCGAAAAGTCCAACATAATTATTTGGGTAAATTACATAAAATCTTCTTAAAGTTTAGCCCTTTTCAACCTAACCCCTATAAAGAAAAAATTGTTGCGATATCTCCTCAAACCACATTAATTGTTTAATAAAATAACCAAAATTTATAGATGTAACATAATCCATCCAAAAAATATGAAACCTCACATTTCCAACTTTCATGATACAAGTAAAAAATCCCAGCATTTACAAAAATAACATTATCCATTCAAACAACTAATGTAATTTGAAAAAGACTTAAATGAATGGCGAAACTGTCTTTCTCTTATTAAGAAGATGAATGTGGTTTTTTCTCATATTTACAGAGAATGTAACTCTGTTGCAGATAAAATAACTAATTTGACTCTCAATTTTACTGATCTTACTTGATGACATGCAGATTCTGATATTGTTCCTTTTGAACTTGCTAGAAATATGTTGAGACTTCCTTTTTATAGATTTGTTTCTTAAGTTCTTTTTTGAAGCTGGTTTCCTTCTTATTAGAGAGTCTCCGAGTGCCTGTTTATTTTATTTCTTCCTATGTGAGTTGGATTGTGGCATTATAAGCTATAAAGACCAGACAATTTGATTTTTGTTTCCTAGCCTTGTCTCCTTGTGTGCTTACTTATTTACTTTAGTTTTATTTTTTTAATAAAATTTCCAGTTGAAGGCAAATGATGATGAGTGCTTTGGGTGCCAACTTGGATTCTTTGTTCCTCTTTGATGCTTTTAGCTCTCTTTCGGGGAAAAAAATTTTTTAAAAAGACATTGCAATGATTTTTTTTTTTTTTTTTTTTTTTTCAAGGGGATTATATGAAAACAGGCTAAACTTTTTTTTCAAGGGGATTATATGAAAACAGGCTAAACTTTTTTAGAAGGCTTTCTTTAATCTACCCTAATTATTTATAGCATTCTGAGTGTCATGTTAATAATCTTTTATATACCTCATTAACAGGTCTCAAGTTTGTTTTTTTCCTTTTCTTCCGTTGGGTTTGAGTTTCTGCTTCCTCTTCTCACCTTGCGCATATTCAAATATTGGTTAGACCTATGGTCTAAATATCTTACTGGCAAAAACAAAAACATAGATTTAAAAAAATAAATAAATAAATAAAGAGAGGAATTATTAAGAATAAAAACAAATAAAAGAGAGGAATTAATTCACGTGCTGAAGTTCTCAAGTTCATATGATCTTGCTTTGAAAGGTTCAGCTGGGCTGAGCTGTATATGGACATTTTTGTGGCTAACCTGGTTGGGATTAGACAGTGGCTCCATCCAAGTTGGGTAGTCATCTGCTTAGGTGGGGGAAAAAAAAAATTAACAGTATTAATTGACGCTTTTGCTGCAACAAAAAATGACCTTGAAGTGGATCGTTTTAGGGGTTTATTTAATTTGATTTGATTTAATTTAATTTTCGGTTTTCAATTATTTGCTCTCAGCTAGCCTTTGACTTGTGAGTTTTTCTCGTTTGGCTTCTTGGGATACGCCTATCCTTTAGCACTTCTAGCTAGCTTAGCACCGGTACCGGTTGCCTTTCATTGAGAAACTAATAATAATACTCCAATATCAATATACACAACGAGAATAGCCAAGGGGAGATAATAATAACTTCTTATAAACTTCAATATTTTGAAGTACTAGAAACTTTGTAAGATTGTTCAAGTGGAGGAGGCTCATGGGATTACCCTCCACTATCGGCCTCCTTCTACTGTGATTGTTAACCCGTTATTTGAGTATTCTTCTGGTCTACTAGATGAGGAAGCTGTGCTAGATGGGCATTTTCGTGCTAAGAAAGCTGGTTGTCTAGGAGCTGGAAGTGTTGCAGTTTCACTACCAAGCACAGCAACTACATTCGACATGGCGGGACGATCACTAGGGTCATATTGTACACATAAGAGTCCAATATTTACGCATTTCAAAAACTCGTCCGCATTGCAAGTTTCACATAGTGTTTGGTCCATCAGATCCAACGCCTTATCTTCACTCCACAATCTCCATGCCTGAGAAAATTTAAAGTAATTAGAAGCTTTATGAAGGATAACATGACTACATCACTGATGGGTATGGAAAATTTAGCATACTTACATAACTTAGAAGGCTCAAACTTTGTTCTGAGTGATAAAACCCTGTGTTCCTTTTCCCACTGATAATCTCAAGTATAACCACACCAAAACTAAAGACGTCAGACTTGACAGAGAAAAACCCATCTAATGCATACTCTGGAGACATATAGCCACTGCAATATGTACGTACACCATATATATTAGAAATAGTCAATGATTAGGTATGGCATCATTGCCTACCATTTTCCTCAAACACTGTTGAGGAAGTGAAACTTGTGCAACAAAATGTAAACACTAAAATTTGATGATTGTACCATCAACACAATACTTACTAAGTTCCTACTACTCTCCTTGTGTTTCCCTCTGTTTGTTTGCCTTCAAATATCCTTGCTAAGCCGAAGTCAGAAATTTTGGGATTCATCTCCTCATCCAATAGAATGTTGCTTGTTTTCAAATCTCTGTGAATAATCCTCAACCTAGAATGCTTCATGAAGATAAAGAAGTCCTCGAGCGATTCCCAAAATAATCTTAAAGCGTAACTCCCAATTCAATGAAATGCATAGCGTTCGATCTTGCAAGGTTTACATTTTTCATTTCAAAGTGTTATTTTAGTGGCTATGCTCAGTTAAATTTTTATCAATCAAGATATAATATGTATATATATGCACCAAGATATGTTAGGAAAGCGAGTTCAAAGGCTTACCAAATATGAAAGAGTCCAAGCTTTTGTTGGGCATATATTCATAGAGTAACATCATTTCTTCTCCTTCAACACAGTAGCCTAAAAGTCTAACAAGATTCCGATGCTGAAGTTTGGCAATCAACACAACCTCATTCTTAAATTCTTGCAAGCCTTGTCCTGAAGTATTTGAGAGCCTCTTTACAGCAATTTCTTGTCCTCCTGGAAACTTACCCTGAGAGTAGAGCCCCCATCATGTTCTTTATCATTAACCAAAACCTAGATGACACGTACTTTAATAAATGTACTGACTTAAGGACTATTACCTTATAAACAGGCCCAAACCCCCCTTTTCCAAGCTTATTTGCATTTGAGAAGTTATCCGTAGCGGCTAGTATGCTTTCCAGATCAAAAAGAGGTACATCCATGTCATTTTTATCCTCTTCTTTAAACTGGTCAGAATCTATCAAGTCTTTGACATGTTTCTCAGTATCATACAAATGTAGTGCCTGATTTCGATGAACATATTCTCTGTTCTCTGCATTAAAAATGTCAAGTGTAAATCTTATTGACTTACGAATATTTTGAAAGAACCTAAACTATTTAAATTTTGTAAAAAATATATAAATAAGGGGAAAAAAATTGTATATGCAAGTACGTAGTGCCTTCTGCATTCTAGTTACCTCGTCTTTTGGCCATCTTTCTCCGCATATATGGATAGTGTTCTATTGCACATGAGACAGCAATCAAAACAATCAAAATTGTAAAGGCTACAGCAATGAGTGTGGGCAGTGGCCTGTTTCTGTGTGAAGGCAATTCTGAAACTGAAGATAACAAGACTCAGTTAAATATGTAAAAAATGGAAAGCACAGTAAGCAATCATTATGTTAATATGTATTGCTAGAGAGAAAAAGAGAACCTCCCACTGTTAAGTTTCTAACTTAAAAGTCTAAGTTTGTAAGTGAAGAGGCTAAATAGGTATATGAAAACATGTTAAACTCGATATTTAATTAATGTGGGATGTGGTGTATTTTCAACACTTCTTCTCATGTGCAAGCCTAATAAGATTTAAATAGCCTGTCATGTGGACAATAAAGACGGGCCCACAAGTGAAACAAGCTCAAGAATGACATGTTCTAATACCATATTAAGTTTCCAACTTAAAAGCCTAAACTTGTAAGAAAAGGGCCAAACAGGTATATGAAAACATGTTTAACTCGAAATTTAATCGATGTGGGATGTGACATATTTCTAACACTCCCCCTCATGTGCAGGCATAGCAAGGTTCAAATGGCTTGTCGCATGGACAATAAAAACAAGCTCACGAGCGAAATGGGCCCAAAAACGACATGCTTTTGATACCATGTTAAGTTTCCAACTTAAAAGCCTAAGCTTATAAGTGAAAGGCCTAACAAGTATATGAAAGTATGTCAAACCCAATACTTAGGCGATGTGGGATATGATATATTTCCATCACTTCCCCTCATGTGCAGGCTTAACATAGACCTGTCACGTGGGTAACAAATACGGGCTCAATAAGCCCAAGAACGATATGCTCTAATACCATGTCAAGTTTCCAACTTAAAAGTAAGAGCTTATAAGTGAAGAGCTTAAATAGGTATATGAAGACATATTAAACTCAATATTTAATTGATGTGGAATGTGGTATATTTTCAACACCCACTTAGGTAAAACATTAAGAGTCCGTTTGGCCATCCAATTGAAAATTAAACAATTTCAATGTATTTTACATAGTATTGATCGAAGGTAATTGATTTGTACCTTTAACACTAAGTAAAATACAATGAATTGTTGAATTTCCACTTACACTATTCAAACAGAACACAAGTGATTTCGCATAAGTAGAATAAAAGAAAAAAAACAGAAAAGAAAAAGCGCAAACTCCTGAAAAGTGGGATTTATCCAACGACGACATCGTGGGCTGAGCAAACTCCCTCCGGCAATAAGATCGCCCTTACAAGAATTGGATAAATTCATCTTTATCCAAAATGAAGTACCCCCACCTAGAGTACAGGTTAAACTAGAACCGTCCCATCAAAAGTTCGGATTGCAAAGGCGCCTTACATCTCGTATTACAATGCAAGTTGAATTTGGATAGTCCATACAATCTGTGGATGAAGTGCTGCTCGGCCCTGGCAGTTGATCCCTGTTAGCACATAGAATATATTGACATACACTTTCCTTGTACATTTGATTTCATGTATCTTTCCTTATTATATTCCTTGTATTCATTATAAATATTGTAATATAATATTCTAAAGGGTGAAGGGAAAACGTTGTGGTTTTTCACCCATCACTTTCTCAAGTCTCAAGTTGGTATCAGAGCCATCTTTTTCGTCTTGACTATGGCTTCTTCCCAACCCATCACCACCATGGCTTCTTCTACCCTCACCACCATCCCCTCTCTCTCCAGCCCCTCTTATTTTCATAACGCACATCACTATATCTCTCTCAAACTCTCTTCAAAAAATTTTTTGTATTGGAAAACTCAACTCCTACCTTATCTCCGTGGTTAAGACCTAATTGGCTTTATTGATGGTTCCAAACCTTGTCCTTCTTCTACCATCCTTTTCAATGATCAATTAATTGCCAATCCTGCTTATGCTGATTGGGTCCGCCAAGATCAACTCCTCATTAGTTTTCTTATTGCCTCCTTATCTGAAGAAGTTATCCCTCTTGTTGTCGGTCTTGAGGCCTCCCGAGCAGTTTATACCACTCTTGAAACCTCTCTCGCCTCGGCTTCTAATACCCGTATTATGCAACTTCACGAGTCTTCGAAACTTGAAGCAGGATGACAAATCTGTCTCCGTCTACCTTCATGAAGCCAAATCATATGCCGATGAACTCACTGCTTCTGGCCATCCGCTCTCTCTCACGGACCTTAATATCTACATCCTTCGGGGCCTTCGATCTGATTTTAAAGATCTTGCTACCACCATCATTGCTAGACCTGATCCCACTTCCTTTGCCGAGCTTCATAGCCTTCTTCTCAGTCATGAATTTATCAATGCTGACTCTCTTGCCAACCCATCACTTTCTCAAGTCTCAAGTATCCCAAGTTTACTTTGGATTTTGTGCCACGAGTCTCACAAATATTTTTAGTGGGGATTTTGCAAAAAAAGAATGTCTTGAATTTCAATTGATCGACCCTGACCAACAAAATTTAGCTTTGCGAGTATCAACGGGTTGTCGAGCGAAGGGCATCAAGCCACGCGAGGACAGTTGGATACCCTATGGGTCGGGTGGTCGAGTATTGTCTCTAGGAGGGCTGCCTTTTATTTTCTCCTTTTTAAAAAAAAAAAAAAGGGGGATTTGGCCATTAGTCTACCAAATAACACTTATTTAGCAAATAATCAACCAATTGTTTTTTTAACTTACTTAGTCAATTTAAATCATTACTGACCAAAATATCCTCACTTTCATTTCTTTTTTCCTTCTTCTCCACCTATCCAACAGCCATAAGAGAACTAGACTACCTATCCAACAGCAAAATGATAGAGGGAGACCATGGGATGATGGAGTGTTTTCTGGAACAGAGCAGATCTATTTGACAAGAGTTGAGGCAATTTGCTCAATCCAGATAGAGTATGATCGAAATGAACAATCTGTTTGGTCTGTAAAACATGGAGGTGATGGCGGAAGTACCACAACTCGGGTAATAAACGTTTTTATTACTTTTCTAGTCAAGAAAAAAAAATCATAAATTAGTTTTGCCTTTATATATTTCATGTCCAACATCACATATTTCATGTCGTATTTTTTTTGCAGATAAGATTGGATTACTCACATAAAGTTCTCATTTTTATATGTGGTTATTATAGCTCCATCAATAGAGACGAGGGATCAAAAGTTATAAAGTCTCTAACGTTTTATTCCAGTTGGGGAAGTATGGTCCATTTGGTGAGGAAATCGGAACTTTCTTCACTTTAACTACAGCAGAAGGCAAGGTGGTTGGTTTCCATGGGAGGAGTAGCTTATACCTGGATGCCATTAGAGTCCATATGCAACATTGGTTAGGAAATCCAACACCTGTGAAGTCATCTCTCTTCAAAATGTTCAGTTGATTGGCACATGGTTCCACCCTTAGGCAATGAAGCGGTTGTGGAAGGTGACATGGTTGGGGTAAAACAAGTAGGCATTAACATCGATGATGAATTGAGAGCCAACAGACTCATTCCCGTTTCATCCAATCCACTGGTTGTAAAAGACTTGGTAAAGTAGTAAAATTTTACTACTTCATTAAAAAATTTACTTCGTAAAAGTAGTAAAATTTTATTATTTCACTCTAAAATTTTACTACTTCACTATAAAATTTATTAATTCGTCAAGTAGCAAAATTTTACGGTTTTAATTTTTTTAATAATTACCTAATCAATATGGATCTTTTTTCGAAGATGCCAACGAGTAGGTTCCAAAAATATAATTTTTTTAAAAAATGGATATGTATATTATAAGTTATAAGCTTTTAAAAATTATAATATTAAAAGGTTAAGTTAGTTACATAGGGTTCCCTTACTAACAAAAAGGGGAGTGCCCTTAGTAATAATAAGGGTAAACCTGGCATTTTTAAAAAAAATTGTGACTAATTGATAAATAAGTTCAGTCTTCTTGATTAATTGACTTAGAAAAACTCTTACTTGATTAATTGCCAATATTTTACCAAAAAGTGGACTAATCGCCAATTTCCCCAAAAAAAGAAAATCTTTTTTTGCCTATAGTAACATCTAAACCTCCAGTCTCACTAATCTTGAAATTGGAAAAAGCCAATATTTACTCCTACTTCGTTAATGTGTTAAATAAACTCATTTAATGGCTGTCTTCAAAAGAGAGTAATTAAAAAGTCGAATCTAAAAAGGGACATAAATTTTAAGAAGCACTATTCTATGTTTTGAGGTTTTATGGGAGATTAATTGGATCATGACAACTAAGGAGGTTTAATAGGTTAGACTGGGCTCAAGATTATCCTCTAGGCTGGGCTTGGCCTATTTAGCCTTGATCCTGCAACAATCTAGAAGAAGCCCGGGTTGGGTTAATACCACTAAAACTTTTGCTATGTTTGTTTGGTTGGAATGAAATGGATGGAATGGAATCCCATTCCATTTCATTCCAAATAACATGTTTGGATGAGATAATTAAATAAGAATGGAATCAAATAGTAGTAGTGAATTATAATGATATTCATTCTGCAATGTTTATTTCAATCTTATTTCATTCTAGACTATTTTGATGATAGAATCAGATTCCATTCCCACCCATTCCATTCCAACCAAACAAACATAGCCTTTGAGTAAATGGAATGAGGAGGGAATGGCATGGAAGTGGGAATGAAATGAGAATGTGAATGATTATTTCATTCCAATGTTTGGTAGGGGTGGGAATAGAATGGAAAAGATTAGGTGGAACCAATTTTTAATGATTTCTTTTTTTAAAGGGCATGGCCATTTCTCTTGGTTTGAAAAAGAATTACTATTCCTTTCTTAAAGGGAATAGACCCTCACAAGAAGTAGTCGTTTCGTTCCCTAGCTTGGTTACAAAACAATCACTTTATTGGATTAATGGAATCACTATTTTCATTTTTATATACTTATTTGGGTTGAGTTTTACAAGAGGTGTTGTACGAAGATAGCTTCGTTATAAAGAAAATGTTATAAAGAACCACTACTGACATAATACATGTCACAAGAAAATGATGTAGCCCCCCTACATCGTCATCTGTTAAAAAAGAAAGATGTCCTACCAATATCACTCATTAGGATATTCTTTCTTTTGTTTTTTTTATATCAAACATAATTACTAAAATGCCATTTTTTTTTCATTTTTTTTCCTTTTTTTTTTTTGGTTTTGCTGATGGAGGATCAAATCCTTTCTAAATCACCACATACCAGAATTTGTCAGAAAAATTTGTTAGAAAAATTTGACAAAATTTATTCGTCAACAAAATTTCAAAAAAGAGTTTTTTAGTGTGTACACATTTCAAAAATTTCGCTACTAACGTGCATATGCCATGTTAGTAGTGATTTGTTGATTGTGATTATAGAGCATTTTCAATGTATCAATGACTCAATGTATGGGTTATAAGTAAACAATAAGTGTGCAAATTCCATATATTTCAACGGAAGAAAAAGGGTCAGCCAATCGGAGAAAAATAAATATATAAAAAAGCCGATAGCATGCTTGACAATCTATTTGACATGCGTCCTCCTCAGCGGTCTCAGGTTTAACCTTCTTGATAAGCATTGATTCCATTTATTAATTAGGAGGATAGGGCCTAAAAAGGAAAAGTAAAGAAAAGTACCTGTATCGGAAAGGTTTACACGGAGAGAGATAACAGGACCGCCATCAGTATAACCCTCCTTAAGATTTGTGAGATCCTTGGTCCAAATCCAACACGAAGCATTACTATTACTATTATTAACAGATAAGCCTGGCAGTTGCAGTTGCTGAGGCAGTAGTCCTTTTTGCATTGGGTTTCATTCGCAGCCTCTTTCAGTCCGTCTGGGTATATCCCTTCCTTTATGAGCTCTAAGCTCAAGAAGGTGTCGATCTGGCCATTCTTGCCACATATTGGCGACTTTCGTATGCAGCCACCTGAAAAATCTCCCGAATTCCAGTCATCCGGAGAGCTGGGCTCGAACCCAGGCAAACATTTGCACATCAACCCATTGTTATTATTACAGCTGCCGAACTTCCCACAAACGTTATAGTCACCGCAGCGGTCGGTCGGCGCCAACCAAATTAAGGACCAATTTCTTTTACTATCACTCCATCTGAGATACAGTATCTCCCCAGTATAACTCATCACCAGCCTGCTTTTACTATAGCGCTGCAGGGACTTGGTTGGTTCAAAATTCCCGGTGAAATTTGATAACAAGTTGGCTATTTCACGAGGCATAAGATCAGTCTCAACCGCCCAGCGATATTCCCTTGTTTTTTCCCACATGATAGTGAATTGTTCTTGGAATACTAATTTATCTCTCCCAAACCTGAAATCACCTGTCGCGGGGTCATCGGGGTTGTTCCACGACCTCAACTTCAGGTTTTCATCCATCATCATGCCGGGAATAAACGTATCTGTTGGGCTACGAAAACTCTCCCATAAATTTGACATGTCACCGCTCAAAATAACGAGGTTCCCAGAATCCATGATCTTCGCCATCGTATTATTTTTAGAAGACATCGAGTTTGTAGACCAGTAAGACTTTCCCTTTCCATCCAACACCGAAAGGTTGCCGTCTTTTGTAATGGCGAAAACACCACTACCATCAAATAGCGGATTATCTCTATTCGCCACCCATACAACTGTTTGCGGCGTGGAGTTGTAATACCATATCCCCACATATCTTGGGGAACTCAAGCTTTTGTTTGGAGTAAAGAAGCCCAGCTCGAACCTTTCTCCGGCAGAAACAAGAGTTTCTCCTCTTTCGTCGCTGATCGAATTGTTGAACGTTATGGTATCTGTAGCAGAGCAACATATAAGGGAAGAACAAAACAAGAACGCATACAAGGAGAAGGTGGTAAGTAGCATCTGATCTACAGACCATGATATGATGAATTTTCTTGTGATTCTTCTTCCTTTCGCTAACCATTATGGAAGAATATTGTAGAGTAGGAATGTCCTTCAAAGGAGTATGTACTTTGCAACTCATCATGTGCTGGCTGTTGGGTCTGCTGCTGAAATTCATATGTTGTAAATCCTTTCTACGAAAATGCCCCGGTACCACTCTTCATTAACCAGAATGCCTTCCATAAGTTGTCTAGCTCAGCGAATGTCAGTCAGTGCTTTTAGTATTTGATAATTGATTGGTATGGAAAGGAGAGGTGAAGAAAAATTTAATCCCCTGTGTTTCATATCTATTGTCTTCCTTTTTATTTTGAACCTTTTCAAAATTATTACCCTTGTCAAAATGTCAATGACTTTATCTTAATCAATTTTCCAAGAAACTCATATTCATAATACTAATTACATGATATAGACAAAACAAACCGAATTAGTGATTGTTCTACACTTGATAGCAAGATTAGAATGATAGAATATGAATGTGGGTGTAGGTGTGAAAGCATTTAAAAATGATTCCTAAAATAAGTTTTTTTTTTTTTTTTTTCCAAATAAGACAAACAATGTGAAACAGATGGAGTATAAAGATCGAAAAGGAAAAAAATGGAAGACCGTTTATTAGATAATTAAATATATATTTCTAATTAATATATTGTTAGGGAGCTACCTGGTTCGAAGATTTGCCAAACGTGAAAAATAAAGAGAAATGCAAAAAACAAAAGCAAAGACACAACATAGATTTATGTGGTTCACCCAAATTATGGTTACATCCACAAGGTTGCAACAATTTTTACTATGTTAGAGAAACAATACAAGAGCGTTGCAACATCAAATAAAAATGAGCCCAAAGTCCTTGCCAATTCCCTTCAATACCTCAAGGTGGCTTTAAACACAAGTCATGATGATGGATGAAACGCCTTAGCATGATGTGGCTTTAAACACCTTGGGCCTAAGGTCATCGGGTGCTGTAAACCGGTCTAACGAAACACCAAACTCTACAAAGCCTAACATTTATTAGTAAGGGTCTTTGCCAATCCCTTCAGTACCTCAAGATGGCTTTAATCATTATAACAATAAATTATACTCCGTAGCAGTGATAAGATTTTTTTTTTAAAAAAACTTTTTATATCGATCACAGGTTCCCACTTTGATCAGCGTAGCTATCTCCTCTGGTTGATGTTTCAATTAAATGTGTTCATCATCACATGATGGGCTCAATCAAATCCTGCAATAAGAAATGAAAATCTTGACTTATCCAAAGCCTGCAGTACCATCCAAATACCAATTAATCTAAAGTTTCTTGTTCAGCTTCCCTTGAGTCTTGGACATTTTGATGTGGGACAAGCTGCTTTGACCAATCACCTACGCGGCGCGCCATCAACTGGTATTTCTCCATTGCCGAATCGTCTATTTTATTTACTATTATAATAATTATTTATTTATTTATTTCCTTGTTTGACTAAGATTAGTTTATTTTCTATTTCCATATTTTTCTACGTTTAATAGAATTTAATTATTTCTTATTACTAGTTTACTTAGAATTCATATATTAGTTCTCTATAAATAGGCTTGTAACCCTATGAATAATAATAATTACTTTTCATCAATAATAATACTTGAAAGTTTTCTTGGTGGTTTGTTTTATTATCGTGGATTCGAGTGTTTTTTCTTGTGGATTCGAAAACTTTAGGTTATTGAAAAGATGACAAACATGAACTCCAACGTTTACACAAAATGGCAGCTAAAATATGACAACCTTACGATATAATATACAGCCTTAAGTACATTGGCATGCACTACAAGAATATTGAGTGGAGATATATACGCCCAACACTACTCCAGTTGAAAGGACAATGCAACAAAAATTCTGCAATTTGAATGGTAGTTTTGTGAGAGTACTACGTTGGTCCATTTGTTGGAGAGGCAGGCTGGTAGTTCAGACCAATCACATGCAACGTCTTGGAATCTCGTTTGCTTTACCTGCTTTTTCTTTGTGTGGTCAGGCTTTTATCTTTCTTTAATTTCTCTTTTGTGAAAAGGATATGAGACATGGAACATGTGGGACATGATTACGCAGATTTCCATTTACCGACATTGTTAGAAATTAATTCTTGAAATATCGGTGGTCTCTTGGATTATCTCTAGAACTTGCATAATTTAATATTGTATCAACTATCCAAAAAATGTAAATGCAAGTCAGCACAAAGTTTTAGATTGTCATTAAAATATTGCTTTTAAAATGAATACAATAATTTCAACACAATGTTTAATTCAGATCGTCACAATAGTGAATTTTTAGACTCCTAACACCAAATTCAAACTCCTTCATATTGTCCCATTGTAAAGTATAAATAAGATATGCATTCATTTCAATCAATGGAAAAGGCAGATAACACAATAATAGCTTCCCTTCTGGCCACTTTTTACTCATAAAATAAGAAGGATTTGTCCTTTCCTCCTCTGTTATTGCAGCTTTTTCCTTCAATAGATTTCTATTCTCACGATATCACAGAGTCCCAACAGTGGCATTAGCATCAGTGCCTTTTTTTTTTTCTATTTTTCATTTTTAAGTCATTTTTTCTGTCGCTTTGGTTCTTTAATTGGGCAGGGTCCCATTGCCTAAAATGGGACTTTCCGGGTGGAAGGCCAAGACTTTTTCTTTGGCAGGGAGAGTTACTCTTATTCAATCTGTGACTACCATTATTCCAATTTATTCTATGCAATCTTTTATGCTTCCTTTTAGCACTTGCAATAAGTTGGACAGAATTAAAAGAAATTTTCTTTGGGGGATAGTGATTCCCATAAGAAAGTCTATCTTGTTAACTGGGACTTGGTTTGCAAAAGTAAACAAGAAGGGGTCTTAATATTCGTAAATCTAGAGACAACAATATTGCTATGTTGTCCAAATTGTGCTGGAATCTCATGCACAACTCTGAAGCTATTTGGGCCAAAGTTCTTAAGGCCAAATACCATAAAAGACTCTACCTTTCTCACTATGCACTGATTTTTTTAGTGGCAGCTCGCCTGTTTGGAGAGGTATTAACAAAACTAAACCTCTCTTGTGTAACAGTGTGAAATGGAGAATTGGTGATGGCACTATGGTTCCCCTTTGGGATGTTTGGTGGACCGGAGATTCACCTCTTTCCCTTCATTGTGTTGGGCCTATTCATCTTTTGGAAATACATTGGAAGGTGGCTGATATTATTGATGGAAATAACTGTTAGTCCATTGATGGGCTGCGCACTAATCTCTCTGAGGAAGCTAAGAAAAATATCATTGACACCCCTTTGACCAAAGTTCTTAAGGCCAAATAACATAAAAGACTCTACCTTTCTCACTATGCACTGATTTTTTTAGTGGCAGCTCGCCTGTTTGGAGAGGTATTAACAAAACTAAACCTCTCTTGTGTAATAGTGTGAAATGGAGAATCAGTGATGGCACTATGGTTCCCCTTTGGGATGTTTGGTGGACCGGAGATTCACCTCTTTCCCTTCATTGTGTTGGGTCTATTCATCTTTTGGAAATACATTGGAAGGTGGCTGATATTATTGATGGAAATAACTGTTGGTCCATTGATGGGCTGCGCACTAATCTCTCTGAGGAAGCTAAGAAAAATATCATTGACACCCCCATTCCCCTTTACTCTACTTTGGAAGACAAACCTTGTTGGGCGCATTCTTCGAATGGCAAATTCTCCACTAAATCAGCCTTTGAGACTATCACCAAAAGTGATGTATCTAACAACACCCACTGGAATTGGATATGGAAAATCAAAGCCCCACAAAAGCTAAAAATGTTTCTTTGACTGGTGAGGCAAGACAAGATTTTATCCAATAAATTGCGTGTGCCTACAGATGTCTTACTCATGACCCCTTTTGTCCTAGATGCAAAACACATATGGAAGATTCCATCCATATTTTGGGGGATTGTCCCAAGGCTAGATAGGTCTGGGATATTCTCATTGCCCCCATTGAGAGGGTCGACTTCATGATTTCCCTTCTTGAGAATTGGCTGATCACCAACATCTAAAAGAGGCAAAAAAGAATCTGATGACATATCTTCTTGGGCCACGGTCTTCATTTCCACACTTTGGCATCTTTGGAAAGATCGAAATTCCTTCATTTTCTCCAATGTGTCTCTTTCCTTTTCTTTTATCGTTGAACAATCCATCACTTATGCCAAAGATATCACTGCTACTTTACACACACACCCCCCCCCCCCCCCCTCTTTCTCTTGAAAGCAAGATAAGTCCTAAGCTAGTGGGATGGATTTGTCTACCTATTGGTTTCTTTAAACTTAATACTGATGGATATTCCTGGGGAAACCTGGGTCTGCAGGTATTAGAGGATTTATTCGGGATTATGCTAGGTGTTTGGCTTTGTGGATTCATGGGTAGCTTGGGTGTATGTACAAGCCTTGAAACTGAGCTTAGAACTATCCTTGCAGGTCTACAAATGGCATGGAACAAGTCCATTCCAAGAATCCAAATTGAATTTGACTCTCATTTGGCCATCAACCTTATCTGTGGAGATGACGATGATCACCCTCTTGCGGCCATTATCCATGATTGCCAGAGTCTCATGACTCGAAATTGGAATTGCTCCATCAAACATACTCTTCATGAAGGGAACTCATGTGTTGACTTCCTTGCTAAAAGAGGAGAAGACCAAAGCGAGTGCTTCATGCAACTTGAACATCCCCCATGGAGCTAACTAAACTTCTCTTAGTTGATATGGCTTCTGTAGCCATTGTTAGGCCTTAGCTTAGGCCACTATCCCTCTCACCAAAAAATAAATAAATAAATAAATGGGACACCATCCAAATGCATGTCCTTTTCACTGTTCTCAACCTTCACCATTGTTTTTTACTCCATTCCCTCCATCTGATAAGAGTAGTTCATATTTGACAAAACACACAATTTAAGAAAAAATATATTTACATTGACTTGTTATTTATTAAACTTCATCTTCCCAAAAATAACATATGTTACTTGGTATTGGGTTTTATGTTAAAAGTAATTATTAAAATAACAAAGGGTAGTGTAGGGTAGTTCAAAAAATTTTGATTTGACTTTTCTTGGTAGACAAACATTTTGGGCCAAAAAAAGTAATAAAAATAGTCTATCTTTGTGGGATGGAGAGAGTATAAAATTATTAGTTCTGATGCTAGAAGGGTCCTTTACCTTAGACATATGAATGCTTTAACTTTTATTTTAATGCATTTCCATCTCTATAAACCACCCCCCACCTCTCCCAAAAAAAAAAAAAAAAAAAAAAAAAAAAAAAAATGGAAGAAGAAGAAGAAGAAGTCCCATTTGCTAGCTTCTCATTTGTGCCTAAGCTAATTAATAAGCTTGTACATGCATTAGAGCATTTGTGAATGATGTTTATTTCAGCTCTTGTATGTGACAACATGCAGTCACTCTCTTACAGAGTTCTATATTTGATTATTACTATTTTGTTAAGTGGATACAATCCTCAAAACTAAGGTCTAACAAAAGAGACAGTAATTGATCATTTTGCAAACTATGCTAGGGAGAATAATTTTGTTAATCTTTTTGTAAATTTTCTTCCCAGTTTTTTGGACAATTTATTGTATATGGATAGGATAGGCTCTTCTACCCCTTGTAGGGTAAAGAAATATTTATCAAATATGTATGTTATGTTACACTATTTAATAAAATTTCAACCTCCATTTTTTTTTTTTTTTCCTTTTAAGGAGATTGAGAGAGATAGATGCCATGTTTGCTAATAGGAGGGAGGTCATCGATCTCCATGAGTGGTTGGTCAAGAAACACCAATCTCGTAGTCTAGGCTTCGCCTTTGTCAGCAAGAAAGTCTACACATGCATTGCCTTCCCTAGCCTCAAAGTGTGTCCAATAGAGCAGTTCC
Organism: Liquidambar formosana; assembly: GCA_039720395.1. Classification (NCBI taxonomy): domain Eukaryota; kingdom Viridiplantae; phylum Streptophyta; class Magnoliopsida; order Saxifragales; family Altingiaceae; genus Liquidambar; species Liquidambar formosana. The sequence goes on along the minus strand of CM077824.1, from coordinate 7,034,716 downwards.
GCTCTCTATTCATGAGGTTCTTGTAGTCCTAGATGATAGTAGCCATTGGGCGTTCCTCATCATCAATGCCCAAAATACATCTAATGGCATCTTCAGAGTCCAACTATACCATGATTCTAGGAATCTTTTATCCCACTCAATCTTCAAGCCTGCCAGAATGGCCCATAGCTCTGCTTCCAGAGCAATGCACACTCAGAGTGACCCATGTAGCCGCGGAGCCAAGCGCCCCAGTCATTTCTGATGACTCCACCTATACCTGCAGATCTAAGGTTGCCCTTGAAACACCCATCAGTATTAAGTTTAAAGAAACCTGCTTGAGGAAACTTCCAATTTACAAGCCTTGGTTTCCTTCTACATTGGACTTTATCCAATGTTGACAATGCAAAGTCAATGTCCTTAGCAAAAGAGATTGCTTGCTGGATGATAATGTGAGAGAATAATAACTGTTTTGGAAAACTTTTATATTTCTATCCTTCCACAGCCATCATAAAGTAGAAATGAAAACCAAGTTCCAAGGATCATTGAAAACTCATCATTTTTTTTGGATTTGCATATATTAAAATGAAGCCATTCCTCTAAAGGGGAGGACAAAAATCTGTTTATATCAATCAAATCAACCAGAGAAGCCCAAACCCTTTGGGCTTTAGGGCAATCCCTTGAAATATGTATGATGTCTTCTTCAATTTTTTTTTTTTTTTTTTTGTTTTTTTGGGAAAGAATCATCAGTAAGGCACCTGGTAGCACGAAGCTTATTGGATAGAATCCTTTCTTGTTTAACAAGCCAAAGAAATATTTCTATTTTTTGAGGGATTTTTAGTTTCCATATCCACTTCAGGAGAATGTGGAAACGACGGGATAGCTGTTGGTTAAAGCTTCAGAAGCTGATTTGGGGGAAATTTTTTATTGAAATTATGGGCCCAAAGAGGCTTGTCAACAAGAGAACTATAGATAGGGATGGGTGTACGTTGAATCTCAATCTTTGTAGCCTCAGAAAGAATCGTGTGGATCTCTGAGAGGTTCCAGCAATGATTGCTATCGATAATGTCGGCCACCCTTAAATTCAAATCATTGGGGTGGATGGAACCAGTCAATTGAGAGGAAATTGGAGACTTTCCAGTCCACCAAGCATGCAGAGGGGAATGGTGGAACCATCACCCACTTTCCATTTAGTGCTGCCTTTTAACAGAGGTAAAGTTCTAGAGATACCTCTCCAGGTGAGAGAAGTGCCTTTCTTCTCCATAAAATCAAACAAATCATTTTCCTTGAGGTTTTTAACCTTATGAACTTTGGCCCAAAGAGCCTCATTATATTGGATCAATTTCCATCCCAGCTTGGAAAGCATAACAAGATTGTTATCTTTGCTTTTCCGTATACCGAGTCCACCATTATACTTGCTTTTGCAAATGGAATTCCAGTTGACAAGGTGAATCTTTTTGTTGTTATTTATGTCACCCCACAAGAAGACTCTATTGATTTTGTCCAGAGTTTTGCAAATTCCTTCCGAAAGGAGGCAGTCTGCATAGTGTAAGTGGGAATGGTGGCAGTAACAACTTGAATTAAAGTGGCTCACCCAGCCATAGTGAGCATATCAACTTTCCAGCTAGGGAGCTTTTTTTGGACATTTTCAATCACAAAGTCAAAATGTTTCCTTGATACTTTGGAGTGAAATAGAGGTATGCCAAGGTATTTCCCGAGATCTTTAGTGAGAGAAAAATTGCACCTAGCCTTGATTTCTAGAGCTTCTGATCTCGAAATATTAGGGGACACAAAAATTTTGGATATATTCTCATTTATGTTTTGCCCCGAGGCATTGCAAAACTGCTCCAAGATATTCATAATGGTATTGCATTGCCCTAATATCCGCTTTAACAAAAAGGAGTAAGTCATCTGCAAAGAATAGGTGGGTAATGGCTGGTCCACCTCTAGAGGCTTTTGTACCAACCCAATTACCATTCCTTCACCCTTCAGAAGCATAAGCCCATGTCGACTTTGCCTGTCGATGCAGATTAACTAATGGTTGAAGACCCAAAAGAAATTTGGAGGGCACCCCACAAGATGACCCCTTCAATTTGTTTTACTAGTAAACTAGTATGAACCCGCGCGATGCGCGGGAATCACAAACAATATATCCGCACTCACATATAATGCATGCTTGACTGCTTGTTGTTTTATTAAATACACGTTTATGTAAAGATGGTGCATGCTAGGAAAGGGGTTTTTTTTCATTCAATGTTAACAATGTTAAAATCGAAGAACAAAAAAAAAGAGAGATGAGAGGTTTGAAATTTGAATTGGGTTTTGCTGTATGATGGGAGGGAAGGAGGCAGAAGAGAGGAAAGGAGGAGAGAGGAAAAGGGGCCGTATGGAAATGGAAGGAAAGAAAAAAAAAAAAAAAAAACAACAACAACAACATAAGAGAGGTGGGTTTGTTGGTGGGTGAACGGATAAGAGAGGGGAAAGGGTGTGTCCTTGGAAATTCGGAAGGAAGCAAAATGTAAAAAAATAAAAAAATAAAAAAATAAAAAATAAGAGAAGTGGGTTTGTGATAGCTGATGGGAGAGGGAAGAACGGAAGAGATTGAGGAAGGAGAGAGAGAGATAAATGGATAGGACTGCTGATGTCATTTTTGTAGGGCCAAAGTGAATGAGGGTGGAGGATTTTGGAGGGAGTAATTGTGAGAAAGCCAACTCACTAATGGATGAGGTAAGCATAACTCTTAATTATAATATAACAATAGATAGTAAATCTGGGTACACACTGACACGCCAGTAAGTACACGATTTGAAATTACATTGTACAACCTAAACTCACTTTTTTGAACAAACCAAAATACCCTTTAAATGTTTCTAACCTATTTAAATTTCAAGCTTCAAAATATCATAACTTTAACTCAGTGAGTCTAAATCCACACCTTTTTTTTATTAAATCCACACTCCTTATGTTTTATTTTCATACATCTTTCCTCATTTTTTTCTCATAGAGGTGTAGATTTAGCAAAAAATGGTGTGGATTTAGACCCACCGACTTTTATTCTACATGTTTAACTTTTTAATAAAATTTATTTATTTTTTTGAAATTTACTTGTCTAGACCTTCAAAATAAGACCGATAATGAATAGAAAATGTCAAGTTTAGTTTCAAAAATCAACTTAAGTTTTACTTGAATTTCAAATCAAGTTCTACATGCAACAGCATGTTAGGCCAAACAAGTGTTGGAAATTTGCATAAAGTGACCTTCCCCCCCCCCCCCCCCCCCCCCCTCCTTTTTAATGTTTTTAATTCTGCTCTACTATATACTAACAATGATATATGGAAAAGATGTTTGGAGAATCATTCTATCGATCGAGATTAGCGAAAATAGTTATGAGATGTTAACAAAATTTACCCTTGGCTAGTGGAGCCGGCTAACATATTCGTCCCATGTATAATTTTCCTTGTTGATTTTTTATTTTTTGTTGTTGAATCTCTCCTCTTCCTTCTTCTTCTTCTTCTTCTTCCTTTTTATTTTTATTTTTATTTTTTTGGATAAGTAAGCTGTTGAATCTCAATAGTAAGAGACTAGTTTATTTACAATAAAGGGAAGGTGTGGTTTTTTTTTTTTGTTGGGGGGGGGGGGGGGGGGGGGGATACACCAAACCAGAGGGCCAAAAAAAAAAAAAAAAGGTTTTGGGGGTGGGGAGACATATGAACCTTAACTCTAAAATGCAGGCTAATACAAAATAAAAAAGGTTTTTGAATTTATACTACGCTAACCTTACCATTCATTTTTGTTGACTAGAGCCTTACCTCTAAAATGCTATGCTTACATCCACACAGATTGACATATGAGATAAATGACGTCATTTCTTCATAAATTACATGACTGCTTTATGCATCTGTCTCAAAGAAATTTTTTTGTAAAAGTAGTATTTTCAAACTAAAGCTACCAATAAAATTTTCCTAAAGATTATCTAAAATTTCTTTAGAAAAATTAGAATCCCAAATCAGATGGCATTTAATTTTATGCTCTAAATAATGCCATCTTATGCCCTAAATTAGCTAAGAAATCAGAAACTTTAATGGAAATGGCAATGTTATTGTCATCCATATGGATTATCCACATGCTGAAATTCATATGGTCATGGTTCAAAAGGTTCAGCTGGACTGGGCTGTTTATGGGCTTTTCGTTCTTAATGTGGTTGAGCTTGGACATTTGATCCATCCAAGTTCTTTTAGTTGGCAAGTTGTGCACTAGCCTAACCAGCTGCTTCACTGGTTATTGTCTTCGTAGCCATGGAGGAACTTCCTGACCCTCTAGGCTATGGCAAATCTCATTTCTGATGTGAGAGCTTCGTTGCAAAATGTGCAGCAATGGGGCTTTGTCAAGTTCTCTCTCTCTCTTGTTGAGTCAAAAGGATGGAGAGTTGGTGGGTAACCGTTAGGGCAACCAATGGAAAGATGGGTACACACTCTTTCACCCCCTTTCCACGAGTGAGGGGATTTTTCATAAGCTCTTCTTCTAATTTCAAGTCGAAGATTCCTATTTTATTCGCTGTTACTGGAACCTCTTTTATTTTTGGTAAAGCGGGTTGTATGAAGGTCGCTCTGCTCTGCAGCAATATCATTCTTTTATTCATGCACTCTCTGCTAAGACTAGCCTTTACAAGTGAGGATCTGCAAACAAAGCAGATGCATTGGCTTAGATGGGCTATTGGTAAGGCATTTCTCTGGCCTTTTGAGTGTGGGTTGTCTCCCTGGCCCAGCCCTTGATGCATTTGGACAAGATAAGAGGGCAGCTACTGCAAATCTCTCTCGACTTTATTTACAAACCCCACTTATTTGAAGCTTCTCAAGGTTTCATGAAAAATATATATAAAAGGTTTATGACAATTGTTCGCATAGTCCACTAGAAAACATCATTTTTTAAAATACTTTGTAGAAGAAATTTTTTTCAAAATTTGTTATTTGAGTGGACTTTTTGGCAATTTATAATTTTCGTTTCTGTAAAATGAAATAAAAACTATAAATGGTCAAAAATCCACTTTATTGATAGATTTTGGAAAAAATTTCTCTTACAAAATTGTTTAAAATGATGTTTTTTAGTAAATAATATTGCCAGTTTTTATAAAATAAAAATAAAAACCTTTTTATTTTCTTTCATAAAACCTTAAAAAGTGAAGAAAAGGAAAAGTGGAGTGCAAATAAAGTTGTGGGGTTACAATAGCCACCCTCGCAAGATAAATTCAAGTTGGTGGGCTTGGGTTGTTAGCTTAATTTTAGTTGGGTCCTGTCTCCGTTTCTTGCTTCCTTTGTTTATGTGGAGAGGGTGTCAAGCCGCAACACCCCCCCACCCCCAACACAAAAAATATAAAATAAAATAAAAAATAAATAAAAAAGAAGAAGAAGAAAAGGAGGTTCATAAGGATACATCTGAAAAAGACCTTCAATTCTTAATGTATAGGAAGTGGCTATTGGCATCCCAAGACTTGCTCTTTAACCTCCACTTGTTTTAAACTTCTTAAATTTTTATGAAAATAATAAAAAATTTTCATGAAAAATGATTGTATTTTTCCCTATAAAATATTATTTTAAACAACTTTAAAAGAAAATTTTTTTTCAAAATCTATCGTTTAAGCTAGTTATATATTTTCTCCATGGTCATGGAGGAACTTCCTAACCCTGGGCTATTGCGAATCTCATTTATGATGTAAGAACGTCTTTGTAAGACGTAAAGCAGTGGAGCTTTGTCAAAGTTTCCTCGTTTCGCAACGGAAGCAGCCTATGCATTGGCTAGAATGACTAGTGGTAATGCATTTCTCCGGCTTTTAGAGTGCGGGTTCTCTCCCTGGCCCAGCCCTTGAAGCAGTCGAGCCACCTAAAGGGAACGGTTATTGCAACCCTAAAAAAGGTTAAGTTGCACCCCCCAATTTTTTAATGAAAATAATGATGCTGCAAAATGACCAAAAAGGGCTTTGTTTCTTTAACCAAAATGCTGAACCCACCCCTCTTGTTCCACTCTCCGACAACTCTCTTCTTCCTTCCTCTCCGGCGACATTCTCCGGCGACTCTCTCCGGCATCCTCTTCTTCCTTCCTCCTTTTCCACACCCTCTTCTTCCTTCCTCCTCTTCCCTCTTCTTCTCTTCTTCATTTTTTTTTTCTTTCCTTCCCAGAAACCCTCTCCCGCACCCCTCTCTCGCCAGCGAAGCTCCCTCCCTCCCCTCCCTCCCGTCGGCCTTCCTCCTCTTCCCTCTTCTTCTCTTCTTCTTTTTTTTTATTTTCTTTCCTTTTCTTCTCCTCTTCCCTCCCGTCGGCAGTAGATGTGGCCAAATCTGACTGTCACCATCGCCGGAAAAAATGGAGGTTTTGAAAAAAACCTCCCTTGCCTCACAAACGGATCTGACCAGAGCAAAAAAAAAATAAAAAAGAAAGAGGAAAGAAAGAAAGAAAGAAGAGGAGAAGAGGAAGAAGGACAAAGAATGGTCACTCGCCGGAAAAAATGGAGGTTTTGAAGAAAAAAAAAACCTCCGTTGCCTCACACACGGATCTGACCAGAGCAAAAAAAAAAAAAAAAAAAAAAAAAAAAAAGGAAGAAAGAAAGAAAGAAAGAAGAGGGGGTGTCGGTCTGCTTCAAATCCGCTTCAGATCGGACGAAATCCGACGATCCGCTTCAGATCCGTCGCCGTCGACGTTGCTCGCCGGTCTGCTGTGGGGGTGCCGGAGTTTTCTTCCTCGTCTGGGGAGAGTGGGGTGGGGTGGGGTGGGGTGAGAGGGGTGGGTGAAGGGTATTTTAGACTTTTAAAGGGGTGGGCATATACTTTTGGGGGGTGGGGATAACAGGTGGGGGTGGCTTAACCTTTAGGGTGTTGCAATAACCGCTCCCTATGGTCTTTGCTATAAAAGGTTCAGCTGGACTGGGCTCTATATGGCCTTTTTGTGGTTAACCTGGCTGGGCTTAGACAGTGGCTCCATCCAAGTTTAATAAGCCAGCAAGTCGTACACTAGCCCAAAGGAGCAGGTTTTATATCATCTCCGTCGTCATGGAGGAACTTTTCAACCCCTAAGGCCATTGAAAATCTCATTTCTGATGTAAGAGCTTCTTTGCAAAACGTAAAGCAGTGGAGCTTCGTTAAATTTCCGCGTTTGGCAACCAAAGCAGCTTATGCACAGGGGCATGTAGGGACGAGCCTGAGGGTAGGCTAATGAGGGCTCCAAACCTTCCTCTCTTTTTTTTTTTAAATTTATTTATTTATTTATTTATTTATTTTTTCATACCTGTATTAATTAAGGGGCCTCTATTTGCTTTTCATCCCCCACTAATTTCGTATTTTATGATTTTATAAAAAATCCAAAAGGTCTTTATGAAAATTGACCATGAGGTCCTTTAGAAAACACAATTTTGAACAACTTTGAAAAAGAAAGTTTTTCCAAAATCTAAGGTTTAAATGGACTTTTTAGTCATTATAAAACAAACGGTATGATCAAAAAATCAATTTAAACGATAGACTATGAAAAATATTTCTTCTATAAAGTTGTTCAAAATGATGTTTTTTAAAGGATAACGTGACCGGTTTTTATGAAATTTTTTATATTTTTCATAAAATCTTGAAATGTAAAACTAGTAGGGGATGAAAAGCAAGTTTTGGGGTACCAATAGAGGCCCCCATTAACTAATGAAGGCTCCAAACCAAGTGAGCTTCAACCCAAATCCACAGCCCAAAAATCTACTCAACTCAAGGGCCCCTATTTTAGGAGGTCGTTTTCAGCCTAAAAAAAAACTCAGATCTTTGACCCGACTAATCTGTATATGAAACATTAATTAACACTTAGAATAACTTCGCTTGGTGGTTGCCAAAAAATTAATCAGCTGGACTGGGTTACTCCTAGCCTAATTAAGAAGCCCAAATATCAGAGTGGTTGAGTCCCAGACATTTAGCGAACGTGTGGTGAGGTCAGTATAGTAGCATCCTCAAACACTTGAAATTGGTCCCGACCGTGACCTTTGATTGATCGGCTTCAATAACTTCTCGGAGGATCAAATCCCATTTTGTCCCATTGGCAGTTGAATGGAAGAGGGACAAATCCATGTCTAGTCCTCTCAACCCATGGCCACCATCTAAACAGAAAAAGGTTCAAACAATTTGCCATGTTTTCTTTGCTTGCCACTGCCTTTTATAAATTACATATTGGGCTTCTATTCAGAACACTTTTCATTATTTGTAATGCTAACAAATAGTTATCCATATTTTATTAGGATATTAGCAATTGTGCTAGTTGTATAATATATTCACATTTTTATACCCTTTAGGTTGTTCTTTTCTTCATCCAATTTGTCTTAAATGAGGCTGCCCTTAATCCCCTAATCCTTCCCGTGGGCTAGCTCTCCCATTTCTTCGGCCATTTTGAACAAACGATTCAAGATTCGAATCATGTCACTATATTTATCACGTTAAATATATCAAATTGGTACCATTTCAACAAATATGAAAAAAATGGTTATCTTTATCTTAACTCAAAATGACTATGCAGTATAATTTTTTTTTTGCATTTTTTTCCTCTTTACAACCACAAGACAAAAGAAAATTTTTTGAACTAAGAACAAGTTTTTCTTGTCGATAAACAACAAAAAGAAAAATATATAATGATAAAGAACTAAATTTTTTACATAATGAGAATGGCGCAGCGTAAATCTTGTACATTACTCATCAATAATTGAAAAGAATTGAGATCCTCTGCCTCTTCAGTTCATCATTCATCTTTCTATGTCTCCTTTATATAAGTGGGTGGCAGAGCCAAGAATTTGGTTGAGGAAGGTCAAATTTTGATTGATTTTTATATCTTTATCTTAACTCAAAATGACTACGTAGTATATTTTTTTTTTGCATTTTTTCCCTCTTTACAACCACAAGACAAAAGAAAATTTTTTGAACTAAAAACAAGTTTTTCTTATCGATAAACAACTAAAAGAAAAATATATAATGATAAAGAACTAAATTTTTTACCCAAATGAGATGACAACTTGGCCAATCAATCAAAATTTTATGAAGAGAATAATTGGCCATAATAATTGATATGGCAGCTACAACATTATTTGGGCAAGTTTGTTTGTTTGTTTGTTTTTTTGCTAAATGATAGGAGAACACACACCTATAAATGCATCTACGCGGAGTCAAAATCAAGACCTTTGCAAACTCCATACCCCTATTGGGATGAGACATGCCACTAGACCCGAAGGCCATTGGCTATTTGGGCAAATTGTTCGGACAAAAAGTTTGGACTATATAACATTGTTCATCTATATGAATAAATAATGGGTAAATTGCACTTGAATGTCCAAAGTTTGGGTCAAGTTTCATTTTAGTGTCCAAAATTTAAATCGCGACAATTCAGTTCCCAAATTATTAGTTGAGTTGCAATTTGGGGTCTATCTTCAAAATTTTCTATATTATCCTTACTTTGTCCCTTTTATGGGTTTGAAAATCCTATTTTACTCATATCAACATTTAATAAACCTTTATATTTTAACAAGATCTTAATCACTCTACCGTCAGATTTGTGTTTTGTAAATGGAAAATATAAATGTTTATGAGATGTTGATAAGGTAATAGAGAAGAGAGAAAAAGATAAGACTGATTTAAATTTGATTAAAATATAAAAATTTATTAGTTGTTGATAGGGGTAAAAGTAGAGTTTTTAAACTCATAAAAAGGGCAAAAAAGGGATAATATAGAGAAGTTTGAGGATAGACCTCAAATTGCAACTCAACTAATAATTCGAGTACTGAATTGACGCTATTTAAACTTTAGACCCTAAGGTGAAACTTGATCCAAACTTTGGACCCTTAAGTGCAATTTACCAATAAATAATAATAATAATGAGTTATGACAAAAAAAAAAAAGTGATGAAGACAAGAAAATATGTGGTAAAAAATAAAATTTAACTAGGGATAAAATCAAGAAATTCATAAAAATAAATGAGTAAAAACTAGTTATAAAGGGGCCAAAAAATTTTGAGAAGGGCCAAAAAAGATTGACATTGGCTAAACCTATAAATAATAGAAAATTATAAAAGTAAAATATAAAAAATAAAAAATTCAGCGGAACCAACTGACCCCTCTCGAGTCTTACCAGCTCCGCACCTGCTCATTATAATAAAAATATATAAATTGAGACCTGTCAAATAATGGATAGTACTAATACAAGTATATTGTAAGCCCCTAAAAATCAGCTTAATGAACAATGGTGAGAGTTTTTACAATGTCTTACAAATAGTGAGTTTTTTCCTTTATAGAGATAAAGCTTTTTCTTTTCTTTTTTTATTTATTTATTTTTTTTTTTGATAAAGTTGGAGGAAATCGAATGCCTAACTTATCATAATCCAACCATTTTCCTCACCTTCCTTCTCTCACCATTATGGTAACCCTAGTAACTTTAAAGGTATGACTTTTTGACCTTTTACCTCCAATATACAAGGGTCTTCACCAATAGGAATGGCAATGGCGCGGGTCGGGGGCGGGTTGACCATATACCATCCCCGACCCTAACATTGAAACTGTAGTACCAAACCCGCCCCTAAACCTGACGGGGCACAGAAACTAAAACCCATCCCCGACCCTATGGTTTCCTGGGAAAACCATCCCCGCCCTGCCCTCTGCCCAAGCAAAAAAAAATTTTCCAGCCTAATTTGTACAAATATAAGAATATCAAATAAACATAGGAAAAAAAAAAATGTAAAAACATTAGCTCTAGCTCCAGCAATGCAACAACCATAGATTTCAAATATTACAAGCTCCAGCCAGGCAACAACCACACATTTCAAATATTCATACACAACCACATACGTTTCAAATATTTGTACAACCATGTTCCAACAAGGCAACAACACTCAACATAAGTTCATCAGTTTCAATCTTAATAATCTACTATAAAAAAATAAATAAATAGCAGTAGTTAAATATTACTCTCAAGCCAAGCCATTCACTATTTCCATGATTCCATCAGCACAGGTCCCTCACTCCTCCACAGGACCACAACCTATTCCTATTAAAACCAAAAAAAAAAAAAAAAAAAACCAAAAACAAAACAAATAGAAGGCTTTCAATTAGTAATAAGATTATTACTTCATTATAACCATTCAAAAATAAGTCGTAATAAATTTAAGATAGTATTGTGAACATGATGCATGAAGAAAATATTACTCCCTCCGTCCCTAAAAGATAGGCCAAATTCCCAACTTTTTGTGTCCCAAAATGATAGGCCATTTTGAAAAGTCAAACCATAAAATTGTTTAACTTTTCTATTATACCCTTTGTTTTGTTAAAAATTACTTTACCATTTCAATTTCATTTCATAAAGGAAGGGTATTTATGGAAAACAAAATTTAGTCAATGCATTTATTAAGTTTTCTTAATTTGCGTGTTTGGTCAAACTTGGCCTATCTTTTAGGGACGGAGGGAGTATTCATTTGTGCCAATTAAGAAGCTGGTTTGAAATTTCATAACAAAAATAGATTGTTATAAGATTCCAAAACAAAAAAATGAAAAAAAAAAAATTTCTATCTTCTCGGCAATAAATGGAGCACCTAAAACAAAACCAAAAAGAAAAAAGAAAAAAGAAAAGAAGGTGAAATTCTTTGCTCCTATTTTCTTGCCAAGAAAACGACATAAAATAAAAGAAAAAAAATATTTTGTATCAAATCAAATAACCCAATTCAATTCAAAAATATATTATTGTTCCATTAAAGCTTGGTTTTATGAGGGTTATATAAGTATATGTACATATATAACACAAACAACAAAAAAAAAAAAAAAAAAAAGTTCGGCCATGGCCCCCTTTGGCCCTAACATAGTTCCGTCCCTGAGTTCATGTAAAATATATATTGAAATTGACAGAGAATAAAATTATAAAAGTGCAGTTAAGTGGCTTACAGTGGTGAGAGGAGAGAAACAGAGAGCTAAGAGACGACGAGAGAAAGTGAGATCTAGTGTAAATCTGGTGTAGATCCGGCAGATCTGGTGTAGATCTGTTGCAGATCCGGTGACGAACCACGGCGAGAGACGACGAGGTCCGTGAGAGACTAAGAGTGGTGAGTGGTGAAACCGTGACTCCGTAAGGGTGATATACTGAGGTTACGGAGGCCGTGAGGGTGAGGCGGGGACCAGCGTCGGCGACAGCAGATGGCGGACGACTGTCGCACTGTCGCGTGAAGGAGGGACGAGGGAGAGAGTGACTGAAGAAAGGAGAGGTCAGAGGCGGCGAGGGTTTATTCCTTAAGGCTTTAAGTCTTTAACCCAAAAAAGACTTAAGGTTATATATATATAAGGGTAAAAATGTAAAAGGACATGTGGGGCGGGGCGGGTCTATGGTTCGGTTCGATTCTACAGGTCGGGACTAGTAAATACCATCCCCGAACTGAACCCGATGAAATTCAAAATCTAACCCATACCCGAACCGAGAACCGAAAATTTTCAAAAAAACCTGCCCTTATGAGGGTGGGGCTCCTATGGGGCGAGTCCAAATTGCCATCCCTATTCACTAAAAGCCCTACTGCCCCACCTTGAGGGGGCTTATTTTATACAAACAAAAAATAAAATAAAATAAAATAATGTTTGGTCTGAACTCTGAAGTGTGAATAAAATTAAAACAGTGTAACAATCCTCCGGCCAAAGAGGAGCGAGGTCTCCTCTAAATGATGATTATACCCGTAAAAGAATTCTCTCAAGGAGAAGATAGTTGCTGAGGTCTGCAGATTCAAAGCTAGCCGACCAGCTATGAAGCACGAATACGGATACGGGATTCAAATACAATACGATACGGATATGCCGATTCGGCAATTCTAAAAAAATGTAGGATACGATACGACTGGGATACATTAATAAATAAATATTTTAAATATTAATATGTTATCTAAAACATAAATAATAATTACTAAACATTAAAAAAAAAAGTTAAAGCATCTACAAAACAATTAATATACCAAAATAAATGACCAAAAAACATATCCATAATTCCATAGGCATCAAGCCATCAACCATGTTCATCATTCAAAAAACCATTCACAAAGACATCAACATTACAAAATAACTATGAACCATCTAGTCATCTAGTATTCTAGTAATCTATGACTCTATGAGACTATGATGTAAGAGAAATGAAAGATGGACATCAATACATCATCAATAATGTCCATCTTTCATTTCTACAAAAAAACCAACTCCAACTTCTACTAAAAAAAATTAAAGAGAGAGATTGTTTCAACTTTCAAGTAATAACACATTAATAAGTAATAACATCATCTTCATCATTGTCATCCCTTTCATCGGTAAAAAGCACGGCCTCCATATCCGGTTCATCAAGTGAGAGACTTGCAATCTCAAGGATCCCAGCACCTTCAAATGGATCAAAGGCATCTCCTCCAACATCCCACATCTTGTTTAGTCCTCGCATATATTTTCCACTCTTCCTTGATAGAAGACGAAGATTAGTATGTACAAATACTAAATCTTCAGCACGTTGTGGTTGTATTTTGTTCCTCTTTATTGAATGAATAAAGGAGTAAGTACTCCAATTCCTCTCACAACATGATGATGAACAAGGTTGCCCAAGTAGCTTTAAAGCTATATTTTGAAGTAATAGTGCAGCAGCCCCATAAACCATCCTACCAAGCCTTTGGATCCAAGACTCCTCTATCATGTAAGGAATCAAAGGAAGAAAACCCCTCACCAGCTCCTGAGAATCTAGCATGCTCAAGAATTGCTACTCGCCGATTCTCTGCATTTGGAAAATATTTTTTTCAAACATTTATTTCTCTCCTCTTGAATTTCCAAATCCTTATGTGGAGGAACATTGATTTGGAGCCTCATTAAGCCATTCTTCGCTATAATACCTAAATGTTAGAAAACAAGATTAAATTTGTTCATAATTAACCATAAAAGAATAAAGAATGTTATATTCTTGTATACTTGTATAGTTATATTAAATTTCAAACCTACCTAGTAGTACCTACTTACCTAGGATTCAAGGAATGGGCCAAACAATGAAGTGGAATGCTATTTTTGGTCCACCGATCAATAAGTATGGCATGCACCACCGAATAGAAGGTTAATTCCTCATTTTCTTCCTTCCCCTCATGTTGGTAAATAGCCATCTTCACATTTTCAACCATTGAATCCCACATATCATAAATCAAATGAAGCGCGGGCTTATCGGTATCGGCATATCGTAACATGTCATAGATGGGCCCTGTGAAAGAGAGTATATACTCAATCTTGTCCCACCAAACATCATTCAAAACTTTTTCTTTCATAAATCTAGCTTTTCCAACATCATCCTCCCTATAAAAAGACCACCGGTCACTAATGACCATTGCTTGAAGACCATGCTTTATGAGCTTGAATCTTCTAAGCATAATAATCACCGAAGCAAAACGGGTTTCAGCAACTACAAGTAACTTTAAAGTCACAAATTCACTAAAAATTGCCAATCACATTTGGCGATTCATAATAAAGTTCCTTATCATTATAGCATCCCCAGCAACCTCGGTAATCCAATGACATTCGGTATATGTAGCTTCATTTCTTTGAGAATCTACAGCTGCACAAATATTTTTGAGGGCAAGGTTAAGAGTATGAACCACACATGGTGTCCAAAATACATAAGGATATTGGCTCTCAATAAGCATCCCTGTAGACTTGCAAACTGAGGCATTGTCAGTTATCACTTGAACCACATTTTGGGCTCAAACTTCTGCAATTTTGTCTTTAATGAGACCGGCAATATAAAACTTGTCTTTATATTCACCTTCACAATTAATAGCTTTTAAGAAAACAAGGCCACTTTCTGTCACAGCCATAAAATTAATTAGTGGCCTCCTTTGTGCATCAGACCACCCATCAGTGACAATGCTTACCCCTTTTTCTTTCTATGTGCTGTTTATTGGCTCCAACAATTGTTTAATATTAACCCTCTCTTTTTGGAGTAGTGTTAGTCCTCAATGCATTGTAACCCGGAGGAACAAACCTACTAATATTGTTGTTAGCTGCAAAAGTGTATGAACTAACATAATATGGGTTTCTAGCTAAATGGAAGGGCAAGCCGGATTAATAGAACATCCTAGAAATTTCACTTTTTAATTGGTCTCGAACCTCAAGATTAAAAGCTTTCTCTAAGGGGGAATTTCCAAAACCCTTCCTTTTCTTTAGCTCAAAACCTTCCTTCCTCAACCCCAAACACGCATTTGCAAATGATGATTGTTGGGCCCTGCTAGAAGAAGAAGGTAAAGGGACTTGGATGGGTTTTGACCTCATTTCAGCTTCTTCCACAACCTTTTGCATTTCTGCAAGATGTGTGGATGTCACCTTGGAGCATGCTCTTATCCCCTGCCCGGAAATTCTCATTAAATGGGCTTTAATTCGAAAGTATGATCCCACAAAAGTATTTTGACAGAAGTTACATTGAAATCTTGTGTTCCCACCCCCTTCTCCTACTTTTTCTAGCTTTTTAACATATTTCCACAAAGGTTTAGAATCATCTTGATCACTAGGAGGAGCACTTGTACCACAAGAAGTCACACTTCCACTTCCTGAAGTCATTTAACCTATAATGAATAACTATTAATTATATCAACCAACAGTCAACAATATGAAGAAAATCAAAAATAAAAAATCAAATCAAATAAGAAATTAAACCAATTAAAAAAATATATATACAAATTGCATATAAAAGAATTATAAGTTTATAACCACATACTAACTTTATGGTTATAAAAGAATAAAACATAAGGCCATAATAAGATACACATATTCTTTTATGGTTTATAGAATAATAAAGCACACTATTCAAACAAAATGGGGGAAAAAAACAGAATAAAGCATGGTAGCATGGTAGCACAATAGCACACGCATAAAATAAATAGAACATGTCATACTTCCGAAATAAAAAACCCTTAAAGCCATAATGCTAACCTTATAGTTTATATATAAACATTGACTAACTTTATGGTTTTATGCATATAATATGAAAGATACTAACTTTATGCATATAAAATGCATACAATTACTTGAAAAAAAACTAACCTTTCAGAGAGAGCAGAACTGCACCAGTAGAAGAGAGAGACAACGAGAGAGAGAGAGAGAGAGAGAGCGAGAGTGAGAGAGTAGGAGAAAGCAAGAGAACGAGAGCAGCACAGCCTAGACGAGAGTACCGCAAGACGAGAACACTGTAAGACTAGAACACCGCAAGACCAGAGCACCGCAAGATGAGAGAAAGGGAACTCAAATCGAGAACCAAAACCCATCATAACAACAACAGTGAAGTCGAGTGAGAAGAACACCCATGATAGCGCTGCAACTCGAGTAGTTCTCAAGGAAGACGACGACAACTCGAGCCTTCCTCCAGCCGTGACAAAGGTCTATGGTTCATCCATCATCCAACACCTTTGGAAGAGAGAAGAGAACACCAAACGTCCAAGCCCTAGGAGAGAGAAGGTGGAGGGAGGAGAAAACCCTAGGAGAGAGAGAGAGAGAGAGAAGAGTTCTCGCAAATGGGTTTCTCTGAGTTCACCATTCGTCTGATCGCAAAAATGGGTTTCTACTTTTCGGTGAGGGGGTGGGGAGGTAAGTACAAGCTACCAATATTTTTTCTTTTAATTTGACCTCTTAATTTTTTAAATTTCCTTTCAGTACCCCATTTTTTTAAAAAATATTTACAAAATATCCCTTTTACGTATCCATTACGTATCCATACGAATCCAAAGCATATCCTTGGCGTATCCCCACGTATCCAATCCATTTTTTGAATTTGGTACTGTTCCGATACGTACGGAACGTATCCTGTGCGTATCCAACCATATCCTGAGCGAATCTACATCCAATACGGATACGATACGGATTCTTGGGGGGTTTTGAAGTATCCGTGCTTCACAGCCGACCAGCAATTAATGCTGTTTGCTCCTTGATTGTCTTCCTTAAGCCCCACATTTCCAAAACGTGAGACAACCCAATGCCATCCTAGTTCATTGTTACGATCGAGAGGTGGAAGATAAAGGTCTTATTCTTGTTAGGACACATAAGATTCATGCCAAAAATAATCAGTCATGAGCAGGGACTGTGGATTGCTCTCTTCTGCGGCTGCCTAACATTAGGGAGCTAGTCAATTTACGAGAAACTATTATGTTCATCCCGTTTTGAAAAAATACCAACATGGCAATCATTTGAAATTGTACAAAATTCTTGGCGGTCTCAAAACCACTTACATCTGTCTGCCATTAATTTCGTTTAGTAGAAACCCAGAGAAAGAGAGAGAGAATAAAAAACAATAAAGAATCACCTTCTGATGGGTCAAAAGCCTATGCCTTCAATGTAACTTATAGTTTAGATGGCGATGAACTTTATCTTACTTGTAGTGTCTCAGAAAACTTGGTTAAATCAAGGGTCACGTTGGTTCCAAACGGGCCAATTGCTCTGCTGGTATAGCAGGACCGCAGGAGATTGGCAGTACCTGGGATGTCATATGGGAAGCACCAAGAAATAAATGCGATTTCTATGGTCATTGTGGCCCGTCTGGTTGCTGTGATCCCCATGGCTCCCCATCTTTGTGTACGTGTTTGAAGGGTTTTGTGCCCAAAGCTCAGGAAGAATGGGGTAAAGAGAATTGGACTATGGGTGTGTGAGGAAAAAGCCGTTGAGATGCGATAAGGGAGATGGGTTTTCAAAGTTTGAAAGGATGAAATTTCCAGATCATTCAATCTTGTTGGGAGACGTGAATGTGAGTGAAAGTGAACTGAAATACCTTCAGAACTGCTCCTGTACAGCTTATGCTTATGTCAGTGTGGGCAAAGCAACGGCAGTGAGATGTTTAAATGGGTTTGGGGATTTGATTGACCTCGTCAAGGACCACACCACTGGCAGAGATCTTTATGTTCGCATTCACAGCTCTAAACTAGGTATGTTTGACTCCTCACCTGGTTTCTTAATGACATATTAAAGTTTTAGCCAATCACAAGTAGCCAGCATGGGCTTTTTGAGCTTTGTAATGTAATATTAATTCAAATGAGCTTTCATCCTACTCATGATTTAGGCATATGGGTTATTTTATATTCCTTTGCATGCGCAGCTGGTAATGGTGAGACTGGTACCCCAAAGATAAAAAATGATTACTAGCAATCACAGCGGCCTTAGTTTCTATAGGATTGCCTCTTGTCAGTATTTTAGGCAATTTATGGTGGCCGAAAAGGTTTCGAAATGAAGGTATACTCTCTCTCCCTCATGCACAAATGCCTGCATAGGCAAACACAAGAATTGCTAATAAACTTTTTTCTGATTTCCATACATGCTTGTGTTTTCAAAATTACTCTGCTTTAAAACAGGGGAAGTAGAAGTAACAATGCCTGAAGCCTTGAAATCAGTCACAGTATTTATAGTACAGCTGGAGATGGACAGAATGAAACAGAGATATTTTTATTTACTTTTAGCAGTATATTATCTGCTACAGACAACTTCTCTGAAGCAAATAAACTGGGAGAGGGTGGATTTGGCTCTGTTTAGAAGGTAACATATCTCCATGTATGCTCTAGGTGCAAAAAATACCTACTGTTTTTTTTTTTTTTTTATTTGGTAAGTAAAATGAAATTATAATCTGTCTTATTTTCTTCTTGATGCATTTCAATTTTTGAAAGGTACTAAAGTCTTACATTTGGTTATTCATTCTCTAGGAAAATTTTCCTGAAAATCAAGAAGTAGCCATAAAAAGGCTTTCTAAGAAATCTCTACAAGGAGTTGAGGAGTTTATGAATGATTTGAAACTTATCGCTGAACTCCAACACACTAATCTTGTTAGGCTTTTGCGTTGCTGCCTCCAAGGAGATGAAAAGATACTGATCTATGAGTCCATGCCCAATCAGAGCTTGGACAAATTTTTATTTGGTAAGGTCTTTATCTCTTATGAAACGTCGAGAACCCCATGTGTGATATCCACTTTTCCTACATTTCTAAAGGCTTTGTCCTGCAATCCTCTGAAACTATTTCAACATAGATTGGTACATTTGCCTAATCCTTTCTAATGGTGTTTTCCATCAGACCCATCTGAAAAAGCAAATCTGGATTGGGGTAAACGCTTTCGGACTTTTGAAGGGATTGTTCAAGGACTTCTTTATATCCATAAGTACTCTAGGTTACAAGTTATTCACAAGGACCTCAAAACAAGTAATATTCTACTGGATGGAGCAATGAACCCCAAGATTTCGGACTTTGGTATGGCAAGGATTTTCAGAAATAATCGAACTGAAGCGAGGACCAATCGATTGGTTGGGACACTGTAAGTATGGCAAATATCATCAATTACATGAACCTTCATGAGAGTGAACTTATTCCTCTGCTGGTACTACTATAGTACTATTATTGTCTACTTGTTCATTGACTACTACAGCTACATTTTCATTTTTTTTTCAATTTTTTTTTTCCTGTGCTGGATAATGATTAAATGTTAGTGAATTAGTATGAAGATTGGTTAGAACCTAGCCTCCAATACCACACTGATCAGTCTTTTATTTTTCTTTGGTTGCATTGAAGGGATAAGATTCGACCCTTAAGACCCTAGACTTTACTACTACATGTACTAATACTGTTATTTTTGAAATTTGGTGCAGTGGTTACATGCCAACCTAAATATGTGCTATATAGGCACTTCTCTGAGAGATCAGATGTATATAGCTTTGGAGTGTTATTGCTAGAAATTGTGAGTGGTAAGATGAACACTGATTTCTATTGCAGGGAATTTTCTCTAACCCTTTTAGAATGGGTAAGTATAATTTACAATTCACTCTTCCTATTATTTATCCCATATTTATTGAAAGAAATCAGTTAGGGCATGTTTCTATGTCACATGGAAATTAAATTATTTCTTCATATTTTGCATATAATTTTGTGAACAAATTCATCATTACTTATGAAACAATTTAATAGAATGGCAGCCATCATCACAAATGAAATGGAAGCGTTTGATAAATTGTTAAAATGATGCAATCCATCATTTATGGTGATAGCTCCATCTTTTTCAAATGACCCCATTCACGATGATTGACTAATTTGTACCTTCAAAATTCTATGCAAAATAGCAATGAAGTCATTTAATTTTCAGTGGACAAACAAAAATGCCATGAACATATTAATTTAACAAAATTGAAGACTAGCTTTGAGATGGTTTCAGGCATGGGAAGTTTGGAAAGAAGGGAGAGGGTTGGAGCTAGTTGATCCATGGATAAGGGAAACATGCTGGCCACATGAAGTTACCAAGTGCATTCATGTAGGCCTTCTGTGTGTTCAACAAGCTGCAGTTGATCGACCAACAATGTGTTCAGTGGTCTTCATGTTGGGCAAAGAAAATGCATCATTTCCCTCTCCCAAGGAACCTGCTTTTTCTACCCGCAGGAGTTCTACTGCCATTGATGCTTCTTCTGCAACATCTACCAGTTATTCCAACAATGAGCTGACAATTAGCATGATAGAGGCTAGATAGATTTTATCAGATTTTCTTCTGCAACACATTGCCTGTGCTCCTTAGCATGTTTTTTGGTCGTGTTTAGCTTTTTGCTGTGTTTGGCTTTTTGATTGGACTCCTTGTCCAATTTGTATTTCTTTCTTTGATCAATACAATATGTTATTTATCCAAAAAAAAAATTACGTGTAACATTTTAGGAAAGAAAAGCAGGGCATGTGTTTGTATATATTGCTGGTGACCAAATAAAACAGTGCAATTACTTAATGTCAGTTCCGTGTTTTTTTTCTTTTATTTATTTATTTATTTAAGAAAGAGTTGTTTTCACAAAAATAAGCAACTCAAAATATTATTAAAATAAAGAAAACAATTACATAATGTTGGTTTCTTTAACCGGCAAGGGTTATGACTGATAAGAGTAAGTTAGATACAATCCCTAGGGCGAAGCCAGCCTGGTACCCCCACCTGAAAATTTCAAAAAAAAAAAAAAAAGAAAAAAAAAATCTCTTAATCTTTTGCTCTTTTGATGATCATTTCTCAACTTAATACTAAATAAAGGAAATTAGTAGTCATTTTGAAATAAATGTACAGTCAATTTATAATAAGTTGACAAACAATATTCTTTATATGGTATTAAGTTAAAAATGGATCACTAAAACATAATAAATTGCAAAGAATTGCTTCACCTGAGATAGTTTCTTGGCTTCGCCCTTGTCAATCATAATCTTGAATTTTTTTTTTTTTTTTTTTTTTTTTTTGTTTCTTTAAAAATTTTAAAAACAATCACTTTTTTTTTTTAATTTTTTAATTTTTTTTTTTACAATAAGGGAACCTAACCCTTATCTTGACCGCCATTATTATTATCACGGTATCTGACTATCTGTATACAGGTGGTGGGGGTAGCCATACGCGTCTATGACACGTAGTCACGTATGTGGCATTCGTTTACACTCTTCGTTTCTCATGTCATTGCAAAATGTCTTTGCTTCCATTTCCCATTAAGGGAACAAGTAAAAGTCCTACTTTCAATCTCTTTTCTGAAGTCTTGACTCCTATTTCCCAGAAGGAAAAATAAAGTCCTATTTTATCTCTTGTAGCCAATGAAAGAGAGCTTTGACAAGCTCATGCCTTGTTGAAGTGTGAAGGTCGACAGGTTGGAATCAAGGACTATTGGTGGGGTGGGGTTCATGGTCATTTCACATGGAGAGCAGAAATGATAAGCCCATCTTAACGCAAGAGGTTTTGAGTGGCAGATATGATCACCTCCCCTAAGATATGTGTAATAATAATTACAGAGGTCAGTAGAGGCCAGGAAATTCCATGTCTTCTAGATAGAATTCAACCCCAAATTCCAAGTTAAACTTAGAATTTTTAAATAGAATTTAATCCCCTAAATTCCAAGTTGAAGTTCTGGTCAGAATTTACAAATTCCAAGTTTAGTTAGCCCAATAAAGAATTTGGTTCTTAAAATTTGACAAATTTCATTTAAAAATCTCTTACCCAAACACAATGTGAAAGGCGTACCCTCAACTTGATTCCAAGTTTTTGAGGACGCATGTGATCCATCGGAAAATCAGCAGTGGAATTGCACTTCATCGATCAAAAGGGTTTGATGGGTTAATCTAATTTTGCGAGTATGAAACTGTTTCCATACATTGAACATCAATTAGCTAGGAGTGGGGATTGACGAAGTGAAAATAAAAACTACTTGTCTTTTTAAGGACATTTTCAAATTTATCACCTAAAAAAATTATGGTAAACTATAACAAACTTCCATAATGTTTGGCCTTTTTTGTTAGAATATAATAGATCGATAAATTTGCTAAGTTCATAAGCATGCATAAAAATTTAAAAGACTTCTTGCATACCTGAAGACTCCATTGATGCGCCATCCAGAGTTTTGAACCATCAAATCCAGTAGTACAGCAATGGTCTTCCACCCTCTCCATACAAACACTCTTTGTCTTTCAATGGGGCAAGACTATACTGAATAGAGCTAACAGGTATGTGTGAGGGTGGGGACCAATGCCCTATTTATAGAAGGATGGAATAGGATAAGCTTTCCATCATGACTTATCCAATAAGAAAGCTATTTCTTGTTTACCAAGAAATCCTTTTCTTATCCAGCAAGAAATCCTTATCTTATCCATTAAGAAAGTCGATTTCTTATTCATCAAGAAAGGCATCTACACATTCCTATCCATATCTCAATACACGTGATCACACGTGACTAAGGTGCATCATAACCCATATGAACTTTATTAATCACAACCTTTATTGGGAATCTGGTACATCACGTTATCAATTTCTCATCAATCCGAGTTTTATAAAATATTAATTTTAATTTAATCAATGGCAGCCCACATGAATTTAAATAAAATTCTTACATTCTCCCACTTGGGCAACATTAATTGAAAAAACACAAAACAATTTTCCGGATTGGATAACTTTAGTGGCCACAGAAATTGAAAAGTGAATAACACCTTAGTATCATGATTCGGTCAAACAAGATCACCAATATCGAATCATAGAGGTAAATACACCCCTGTATAGCGTATGACCATTCTATGGTTACAAATATTAGGATACTTGTCCACATGAATCGCCAACAAATATGGATTGTGTAGTATGGAAGATAGCATACTGAATGTGATTAAATTTATGCTATATCCAATTCGGTCCTCCTTTATGCTTCTAGCATGAAGCTAACTTTATGGTTTGCAAGAACCTTATGCTTCATGGAAGCCCTTAAGACGGGATCTGAATGTCTTAAGTTAATCGCACTCATAGGTGAAAAACTTGATACCATATGAGTTACTTAAAGCGATTGCACTCATAGGTGAAAACTTTATACCGTATGAGTTACTTAAAGCAAAACTGAATGCTTTAAGCCTGATATTGTATGCCTTTAATAGAAACCTGCCATAAAGAAACAAATATATACAAAATACATGGCATAAAATAATCATAGCATTATGAGTTTTCATGTGAAAATAAATTTTATAACAGCTACACCCGATAACTGTATAGGTTGCCTATGTATCTTTAGTGGGATTAAGCTAAAACATTATTCGTTTTCCATAAAACAACTCCCACTAACTTTTACATGAAAACTCCCACTAGCCAAAAATATCAAAAGACTCAACTATCCCCATGTTAGTGACATGATTCTTGAACATCAGCATATGTAATCCTTCAGTAAGGGGGTCTATCAACATTGCCTCAATTCCAATGTGTTCAATCGCAACTTCCTTATTGTGTACTTTATCCTTAGCAAGCAAACACTTAATTTTCATGCGTTTGGAACCAAATGACCTTTTATTATTCTTGGAATAGAAAACAACAGAATTGTTATCATAAAATATCTTTATAGGTCTCACAATAGAATCCACTACCTAAAGTCAAGAAATAAAATTCTTGAGCCAAATAGCCTATGTTGTAGCCTCATAACATGCTGTAAATTATGCTCGCATGGTTGAAAATGCTACAGTAGTTTGCTTCACGCTCTTCCAATAAATTACATCTCCAACAAACATAAAGATATGCCTTGACGTGGATTTCAAATCATCCCGACATCCACCAAAATCCTAATCTGCATAATCTACCACCTCAAGATTCTCACCCTGCCTTACTGTAGGTAAGCATAAAATCCTTGGTTCTTTGCAAATACTGCATAACTTTCTTTAAAGCTTACCAATGTAATTCATTAGGATTAGCTTGAAACCTATCAAGTACATTAGTAGCAAAAGCTATATCTAGGTGAGTACAAACTTGAGCATCTCCCAAATGCTGAATCATAAGGTTTGTCATTCATAAGTTCTTTCTCCATATCAGTCTTTGGGCACTGATCTTTAGTAAGTTTATCTCCTTTTATATTAATTGGGTACCTCATGAAGAGAACAATTTAACATATTAAACCTCTTAAGCACACAGTCAATATACACTTTTGAGATAATCCTACAACACCACAATGTATATCTCTATGAATTTTAATTCCAAGAACATACAATACTTCCCCAAGATCTTTCATCTTGAAATGTTTGGATAAAAGAGATTAGCTGCTCAAAGTAAACTAATACTACTATTAGCCAATAGAATGTCTTTAATATAAAGAATAAGAAAATGAATTTACTCCCATTGACCCTGAGGTATATATTCTGATCAATAGTATTTTCAACAAAATCATATGACCTCACTATCTCATACCACTATCTTAATGCTTGTTTCACACCATAAATAGACCTTTTCAATTTACACGCCAAATGCTCCTAATATGAGGATCACTATTTGTGAAAAGTGGTTAAACATCCATTTGATGCAACTTCAAATCAAAATTAAATGTGCTATAAGTGCGATAATGATCCTAAAATCTATAACCTCTAGGCCTTTCAGGAAAATTAATGAAATAACAACTAATGGTTCTAGGATTGAACTTCTTTTCTTGTGTATTATAAATCCTAGTTTAACCCTACATCCCTAAACACGAAAGCGATTCAAACTAGGCTTCCTACCAAGCTACCAGTCCAAAATTTTAAAATATCTTAAGTACAGATTTACTTGGAACCATATTGAAGATGTAAACGGTCATTTTAAGAACTTCTTCCCATAATGACTCAGCTAAGGATAAGTTGCAAATTATACTTCTCACCTTGTCCTTTGAGGTACGGTTACACCTTTCAGCAACACAATTCTATTATGGTGTTCTAGGCATGGTGTACTGTGCAACAATACCACATTAAAGAAATAATGCAAAAGGACCTGGGTTACAACCAAAATCTCCCTTTTTACCATATTATTCACCACTACGATCAAACCTCATAACTTTAATATTTCTCTCCAATCAATTCTCAATTTTAGCTTTGAAAACTTTAAAGACATCAAAGGCATTAAACTTATCTTGAATTTAAAAGACATGACCATAACGAGAAAAGTCATCAATGAAAGTGATGAAGTAACGATGAACATTTAAAGTTGAAGTTGGGAAAGGACCACAAATACGTATATGGTTAATTTCTAAGAGCTCTTGACTATGAGTGGAACATTTCTTCCTAGATTTGGTGAATTTTCCTTTTATACAATCAATACAAAAACCATAATTCCCATAATCTAATTGATTAAGAATAGCTTTTTTTTAATACTCTGTCAATCATTTTTCTTGAAATATGAACAAATCGATTATGCCAAAACATAGGATCACGTACTGTATAACCCATCGATCAAACAACCATTTCCAACCTCACAAGAGTTGTTAAACACGCTAAACCATTTTCATTAAATGTGAAGGAAAATCCAAACATGACAAGTTTAGAAACATAAACTAAATCAAATGAAAAAACAGACTCTCATCGAATTCTAAAGTCTCCTATAACTTTGACTTCAAATTTCATGCCATTCCCTATGAACACATTCACCTCATCTTTGGTTGGTACCTTCTTGGTAACAAATCCCTTTATTCTCTTCTCAAGCTAAGCCTTAAACCTATGACATTCCATCCTTATGTACCCAAACTTCTTGTAGTGATAACACTTAATCTTTCTTTTAACAACTTATAGGCCTTAAGGTGCATTAGGATTAGGAGCAGGCTTTCTATTATTTCCATTATTCCCACTGGTTTCCTATGTGGGTTAGAATGCCTATTTCCTTGTCCCCGATGTACAAGAATAGCATTCTCACTTTTCTCACGGTGGAGTTTTTCCTATTCTTGCACACAGACATAATTGAATTCATAAAGGCTCCACTTCTCCTTTGGGCATTGTAGGTTATATGAAGGAAGAGAATTAAGTCCCAAGTGAGCAAGGAAGGAATCTAATATGGGTACTTCTAAGGATTTCAATTTAGAAGTTAGGTCAACCATCTGCAAGATATACTTATGCACATTCCCATAAACATCATATCTAAGATTAGTCAAAATGCTCATTAGGTTTCCTATTTCAGCCTTATCAGATTCTAGAAATTTCTGTTCCACTGCATCTAAGAATTGTTTCGCAATTTTGCAATCAGGAATTCCACCATAAATGGTGTTAGAACATGGATCTCTTCATAATTAAAAGACACATATGATTAGCCTTTTCCCATTTTTCATATTTTAATTTCACATCCACATAATTACCATATGTGGGTTTCGGAGGTACATCCTCTCTTGAGGCTAAGTCAAGATCCATAAGTCCTAGAACAATTTTTAAATCTTGCTACTATTTCTTAAACTTGGTTCCGTTCAAAGTCACAATGGAAGATAGTTGGCTAGAAACAACTGAAGTGTTCAAAACTGAAGGTCATAAATAAAATGCTATGTTAAACAAATTGTACTGAATTATTAAAGGCATAACTTTACGCTCTAGTTTCTTTATGAGCTCTTGTGGGGGTATAAGTCACTCTATTGTAACCTCTCCTTTGGGTGGAGATCACAATAGGCACAGTCCGCCCAACTGTATCACACTACTAACCAATAAAAAATATGCGAATTTTCAAAAGATTCATCACCTTTGGGCAGAAGAACTTTATCAATCTATACATTTTTATTGATTACAATGTGCCATTATTTGGATTTAAACAAGCAAAAATTTCCTTTGGGTCAATTATCACTTGTTAGAACCCAAATAATGCAGCTGCAATCCAAAAATACTATAAACCAAAAAAAACCCTACAATCTTCATGAATGGACCACTTTGACGGCTACCCACCCAATCAACCAATAGGATCCCCTTAGTATGGGATTGCAATATAGGCCAACTATAATTTCCAATATCCATCATAGGGTATGAAATTTAATTATAATCACATGTTCATTGAATAATAGAAATAAAAAAGGTATAGTCATAATCACATGTGAGTATAAGCATTATAACATAACCTAGTCATGATACTACATGATATGGTATAACATGCTGAAAAATTAAGTAAACAATTATTATTTTTATTATTATTATTATTATTTTTTAATAAGGAGTCAATTTGAGTCTAAGAAAAATTTAAACCAGGAGTCAATTCGAGTCTAAGAAATTCAAACCATTGAGCCAATATATTGGGTTGATATTATCACGTGGGTTACGATGACCCGAAACCAAACATGCTTGCTATATGGTTGCTTGCATGAGTTCCAAGCACAGGTGGCTGTGGGCAAATGCAATTCACTAGATGGAGTCATCTACTTTCTCCCAACAATGATTAGTGTGCATGGTTTTGGTCCTAGTTTTTGTATCCACCAAATTGTCCATCCAACAAAATACATAAGGGTGGAAACTATAGGGAAGCTAATTCCCTTTTTTTTTTTTTTTAAAAAAAAAACCTGAGTTTAATATTGTAATCAATTTGGAGAAAACAATCAGAAAATGGTTAGACTCACACGGAAGATCTATTAATGGTGTTCATCTCCTCTTGTACACAGTGAGTAAGTAAGTTTCATACCGAATACCAAAACAAACATAAGAATCAAAATTACCTATTCGAGTGGTCAAGTTTTTGTGAATTTGAAGAGTTATAGTTTACGGGTTCCATGGTCAATGGTAGAACATAGGACTCCCAACGTTTGATTCCATAGGTAATATTCTAAATAAAACATATATGGTTGAAAATATAGTTATAGAGGATCAAACCCTTTATAGGATTTAGGCAAGATAGAAATTCAATCGTATCTAATTCAGGTCTACAAATTTCGGTTCCTCACGGTTTGATATTTTATGCAATTAAAATTCTAAATATTAAACTACATAATTGCAGCCTATGAACTTAAAGCAAATTGGCTCTGATACCAACTGTTAGAATATAATAGATCGATAAATTTGCTAAGTTCATAAGCATGCATAAAAATTTAAAAGACTTCTTGCGTACCTGAAGACTCCATTGATGCGCCATCCAGAGTTTTGAACCATCAAATCCAGTAGTACAGCAATGGTCTTCCACCCTCTCCACACAAATACTCTTTGTCTTTCAATGGGGCAAGACTATACTGAATAGAGCTAACAGGTATGTGTGAGGGTGGGGAATAATGCCCTATTTATAGAATGATGGAATAGGATAAGTTTCCCATCATGACTTATCCAATAAGAAAGTTATTTCTTGTTTACCAAGAAATCCTTTTCTTATCCATCAAGAAATCCTTATCTTATTCATTAAGAAAGTCGATTTCTTATTCATCAAGAAAGGCATCTACACATTCCTATCCATATCTCAATACACGTGATCACACGTGACTAAGGTGCAACATAACCCATATGAACTTTATTAATCACAACCTTTATTGGGAATCCGGTACATCACGTTATCAATTTCTCATCAATCCGAGTTTTATAAAATATTAATTTTAATTTAATTAATGGCAGCCCACATGAATTTAAATAAAATTCTTACATTTTTCACATAACCTCCTAAAAAATCGGTTGCAATATATCCTTAAATAGTTTACAAATTTAACAATTAGTGCCATCGTTAATCACAGTTCATAATACGTTATATGACAATTTTCCATCTAATTTCATTAAAAATGATTAATGGTGCCATTAATTGCAAAATTCGTAATGAATCTGGATGCACATTGCAACCACTTCTTTCATAGAGGGTCACATGAAAATTGGCCAAACATTATGAGGGTTTTTTATAATTTACCTTTTCTTAAGCCACTATAGTTTTGTTTTTTTTATCTTCCGTCTCAAAATAGGTTTTATATCTCGATCCAATTTCACTAACCTTATTTTTTAAAATTTCTTTTTTAAGAGATGCATTTATTTGGGATCAGTATGCAAGACAGGGTAATAACGTGGTGGTGCCTGTGATATTAACTAGATGACATTGCACTGGGAAGAGGCAAAATATTATCTCCCAACTTTTCTTCCAAAATGTCCAGCTTATACTATTCATTCAAACATATAATAGAAAAGCACTATTGGCAATCCCCCATGAGCTTTCCACACTCCCGCACAGCGAGAGAGCAAGGAGTGTGCCCAAAACTCATGGAGGAGAACCAATATCATTTCCCTATAGAAAACCTATCAACTTTTAAGCTTGCATTTAATTAGGATGACAATGCCCATCAAAAGAATTGTGATTATTTGTGATGCGACAATTTCTTGCATGACTTTTGAATAAGCATTATTAAACTCACAATTTCTCCGAAAGTGCCAAGAATAGTATCCTTTTTCTTAATTCATGCATCTTCCACTAATTTAATTTGTTTCCTTCAATCTCACACGAAACTTCAACCATTTGGGAAAGATAAAATTTTCAATATGGCGTAAAACCCTCACCCCAACCAAGCAGAAGCTTCACAATAAATACAAATTTCTTTTGCCTTTTCTTAATGTCTAGATAACAATGCAGAGAGAATTAATTTATAAGAAGACAAAATGTTCAAGGATTGTGATGCGGCAATTTCCTAACTTGTCAATAGGATTAAACTTGTAGTTTCTCTGAGAGTGCAAGACCATTTACCCCTTGTTTACCGGCATGTGTCTTCCACTAATACTTTTTCCTTCAAAATCTCAAACGAAACTTCAAAGATTCGGAAGGATTAAAAAATAAATAAATAAATAAAAATGTTCAATTTGGCCTACACGTCTCGTCCAGAAAGTATAAAAAATTTTGCCATCCCTTGCCACCTTTGTCCCAAACCAACCAGATTCCTCGTGTGAACCTTAGAAAAAAATTAAATAAAAATAGACTTTCCAAAAAATTAAATAAATATATACTTTCCTGTGAACGCTGTTAAAAGCTTGTAATTAACCCAGTCCTCCAGCCAAGACCGGTGCTAAGTCAAAAGGGCACGCAAAAACAGAAAAAAAAATTCCTTAAAATGACCATTATACCCCTGGCCCATTTCTACGAAAGAGATGGGCAATTGCTGAGGTCTGCAAGAATCAACGCCGACCAGCTATACCGGCCTGTTCCTTGGTTGTCATCCATTGCGAAACCTCACCCCCTCCTCCTTCCTCGAATTCCTTCCTCCAATCCCTTCCAATATATATATATATATACATACATCTCTCCTGTCTCCATATCCTCATCCTCTCTCTCTCTCTCTAGAAGTCTCTCTCTGTCTCTCTGAAAAGAAGCTTAACTGCTAGTATAATGGCAGGCAAAAATATGGCTGATTTTGAAGATCTCTTGCCGTCTATGGCTGAAAAATTAGGTGGGGAGGGTTTGATTAGAGAGCTATGTAATGGGTTCAGGCTATTAATGGACAAGGACAAGGAGGTCATCACCTTGGAGAGTCTGAAGAGGAACTCTGCGCTTTTGGGGTTGCAGAATCTGAGGGATGATGAGCTTCTGTGTATGTTGAGAGAAGGTGATTTGGACGGTGATGGTGCTCTCAGTGAGATGGAGTTTTGTGTCTTGATGTTCAGATTGAGTCCTGATTTGATGGAAGAGTCTCAGCTTTGGCTTGAAGAGGCACTGGAACAGGAGCTCATGAGGAAGGCTTGATTTCGGTGGGAATGTGATGCTGTCACGGCAATGTTTGGTGGGTACAAGGCTAATAGTGGAAGAAACGACGTCGTTTGATTTTCTTGAAAAAGAATGGGACCTACCTGGGTTGCTTCTTTCCTTGGTTTGCTTTGTTACAGGATAAATTGCCTCGACATGATGTCACATTTTTTTTTTTGTTTACCATTTTTTTTTTTTTTTGTCCCTTTGTTGATGTTATTCATGGTGAATTATAAAGGAAATATACATTAAAATTTTTTTTAATTGGGATGCACTGTTAATCAATATTTTTGAGTTTGGTGTTTTGGGCATTTTTTTTAATTTTATTTATAGTCGCTTTTACTCTGTACGTGTTTGGATATTGAAAATTAAAATAAAATATAAAAAAAATGCTCAAAATTACATAAAGAGAACCATTTTTTTTTTCTTAACTAGTATAAGTAATCCTTTTCTTTTACCTTTCGTGGTTCTTCCTGCGATCAAATCAAACGTCTAGTGATTTTACATTTGGGTTTCGTTACTTGTAGTTTTATTATGCGTGCAGAGAAAAATATCTACGGGTACCAATGAATTTTTATTTCCCCCCCATGTTGGCTGTTGGAAGGTGATCGATTCACATGTGGAAGCATCCACAAAAGTGGGAAATGGAAATGATGCTTTTAGTGGCGGAGTTTGGAATTTTCTCTAGTAGTGTCGATTTTTATTCGAATTTTTCTTTCTCACTCTATATATAAATTAAAGAATCTTGTGAAGTAACTTTCTATTGATTGATTTTTTTTTCCTAGTAGACAATAAGAAGAGGCTATTATTATCACAAAAACTCATTTATACTCCCCACTTAGTTTATATTTTTTTAGGTTTTATGAAAGAAATAAAAGGTTTTCATAAATATTAATTATGTTGTCTACTAAAAAACATGATTTTGAACAATTTTGTAAAAGAAAGGTTTTTTTAAATCTGTCGTTTAAGTGAATTTTTTTTTTTTTGTCATTTTTAATAAAATATTCTATAAAAAAAAATTAAATAACCAAAAAGTTTATTTAAACCACGGTGGAGCCACCTTAGATCAAGGGGGCACATGGCCCCTCCAATTTTTTTTAAAAAAAATATTATACTTAATCCCTCAAAGTTTTAAATATTAATCTTGGCCTCTTCAATGTCACTACCTTTCTATTCTAACAATTCATTCAATTATTTGTTCAATTTTTTGACCAAATGAGGTAAGGAGTCTTCTTATGAGAAGCTTATCTAAAACAAAAATATTCTTATAAACCATTTAAAACAATTTGTTAAATATTGATAGATACACATACTTTATTCAGTATATTTTTGGAGGGAAGAGGAAATGAAATAGGAAATAATTATAATAAAAAAAATTGTTGATAAGTGAAAATTTCTGACTCTACCCCTAACTTAAACGACAAATTTTGGAAATATTTTTTTCAATAAAGTTGTTCAAAATGAGGTTTCTAGTGGAACACATGGCTAGTTTTCGAGAAAACTTTTTGTATTTGTAATAAAACCTTAAAAAGTATAAACTAAGTAGTTAGAGAGTATAAATGAATTTTTATGGTGGCAATAACTTGGTTCTAGATAATAACAAGAACAAAGAAAATTTTTTTGAACTTACTAATTTATACAAAACATAAATATTTGTTGATAATAAAATGGGTACAATTAGAAAGATTTAACTTTTATGAAATAGAAGGGATAAGAGTTACTCATACGAAGGAAAAAGAAAGAGGGAGGGTTACGATTAAAAAAAGTGAAGGACCAAAAAAAAAAAAAAAAAATAGCAGGTTCAAATTTAGAAATACTAAAATTTATGTGTAGTAAAAATCCTTTATTAAATGGATGAGGAGGGTCAGGTGGACCCTCTAACATCCCCTCCATCCGCTTCTAGATGCTTCAGAAAAATGGGAAATAAAAAGGATGCTTCGTTCAACGTATCGTGTCCAAATAGACATTTACACATTCTTAAGTTTTATTTTGTGAGTTTTCTATGGTATGATTAAGTATCGATCTTGAAATGCCTCAGTCAGGTGCATTGAATTAACAAACCTTAGGTTATATGGAATAAGTTTTATATCCCTTGGCACATATATGTCACATTGTACTAATGTCCTTTTTTTTTTTTCTAATTACTCCCCTAAGTAAACCTCGTTTTTCATCAAGGCTTTTTCTCTTTTTCCTTTTTCTTCTTTTTTTTTTTTTTTTTTTCTTTTTCGGATAAGTAGTTTTTGTCAAGTCGATGATGTGGTCACTTTCTCTTCCAAAACGTATTGTTTAGGGCACTCTTCTTCTTCTTCTTCTTCTTCTTCTTTTTTTTTTTTTTTTAAAGTTATTACAATATCAACTGCCGACAAAATTGTGACCATGCTAAGGTTACCGTAACGAGTAGCCGTTGCCATTTTTGAAATCTAATCTAACTCTTTCACCCTCGCATCTATCTAAGAAATATTTTCTTAATTCTATATAAGTTAGGAGGAAGAATATAACGACCTTGATGTTGATGTGTTAGACTGTTAACAATTTGCATAGAATTTGTTGTACCTTGCAAAATAAATAAATAAATTTTGTACTCGAATATTTCGATTGAGTATGATGACTTTTTGTGTTTTTGTTTTTGGTTTTTTTTATTTTGCTGCAAAGACCATTGGACTGAGTATTGATAGCTAACACTAGCTAGCTATGTGATGCTATAATAAAAATAAAAGAATTTGAAGGGAATATATTACGTGCTGAAACCATAGGATACTTTGTAACAAAAAAAATTAAAAGAAGGGTAAATTAGTAACAAAATAAAATAGTAAATTATAAAGTAAAATAGACAAATTAAAAAACCTAATGTGTAGTCCATTTTTTTTATATGAAATTCTCATAAGGACAAAACAAAAACAAAAAATAAAGATAAAATAAAATCATTGCAATGTTCTCCTGAGCCACATTAATTGTTTGTTTAATAGATAAACCAAAATTTAACGAAATTACATAATCCTGTTAGTATTTTTTATGTGGGCTTTACATTGATTGGGTTTTCAGATTGCTAAAAACGGGTTGATATGTAGCCTGACATGATATACGGTATAGCCCAATAAATTGTGTGATCAATTAAGTATTTGGGCTCTAGTGCATCTTGGTCCATGATGAGGGATTATAAAGTGTGGGCCTATTCCTTGTACATCAAGGAGTCCATAATGGGAAAGACTCCATAAAGTTTCTTTATAAATAGGCCAGGTCCCCTCTACACTTCATAAGTTGAAAACCCTAGTAGCCTGTCCCATTGGTGGCTGCATAAAGTAAGAGGAGCAAGTAGAGGAAGACCAGCCTTCTGACAGTTTCTTTTGCAGAGAATTACTAGCGTGTTATTATGGCTTCCACAGGTACGCGCTTATTATTTAATTGTTATTATTATTTTGTGTTCTAGTTTTCTAGTATGAATTTAATATTATTCTATCAAGTGGTATCAGAGCCATCATGCTAGGGCTAGAACCAATAATTGAATATTCATGTTTTTTGTATGATGTTCTTATTTGGAATACAACATGTTCTTATTTTTTTTTTTAAAAAAGAATATAGTAATTACTGCACAAGAGATCCTTTTTTTTTTTTCTCAGAACCTTTGCCCCGCCGCCGATCAATTTGTTGATGGATGAAAACCCCTATTAGATTCAATTGTTTTATGTGGAATCATGTGGGTTGTTTTTTGGGCTAAACACGTGGTCCTACGCACCATATAAAAATAAAAAAAAACAACCTGATACACTAAGTCCACATCTCACCCAGACACGTGTGGGATATGGACTCAAATTTGCTTTTTTTTTTACAAGCCTTTTTCTTACAGTGGGTTCTACGCACCATATATATATATATATATATATATATATATAAAGGGGTTGAGGTTAGTTTTAAGTCAGAAAGCTTTTCTGACTTTTTCATTTGGTTTTGTTTTAAACAATTAAAATAGTTGGACCATTTTTTTTTTTAAAGAACTATTATTTAATTGTTGTTACATTTTATTTATTTATTTATTTATGTACTCATTATTATTTTGTGGAAGTATATACTTTCCTAGATAGCATAAATAAATAAATAAAAATATGGAATTATTCTCAAATCACATATAAAGAAATTTTAGCATGCAAAAAAATAAAGAAACTTGTGATTGAGATTTTGAATGGACATAAAGACTATCCCAGTTTGGAGAATGCCGTTTGCCAAAGTGGGTGGTAGCTGCCAAAGTGGCCCATTCGTAGAGGTTGACAAAATTTTCTCATTCAATGTATTACGGGATAGGATTGCATTTTTGGGTTGTTACATACAATCACCTACCCAAAGGAGGTTATTGTGTGTGTCAATTCAAGGATGGCATGGGGTGACTAATAGGAATGCATAGATTTAGATGGTACTTTCTGCCTAAAGGTGATGGACTTTTCGAAAATCTGTGTAGTTTTGTTAATCAGCCTTATGATAAAGGATTTGGAGAGCACCTATTAGCATGTTGTATTCTCTGCCCAAAGGGGAGTTTATGATGATACACCCAGGGTTCTCACCGTATAAGACTCATAAAGGTTTATTCGAGCTTATTTACGGGCATATCTAATTAATTGTCCATGTTGATTAGATAAAGAAGTTAATCATCTATTATTTTAATTGCATGCATTTTGTTTGGATGATTTATAATTTTTGTTTATAAATTGTTTCTACAGTTTTCAATTCCTCTGCTCTTACTAGCCAAATGTCTGCAATTGAAACTTTGACTGGAAATAACTATGGGAGATGGAAACGGGATGTTGAGATTGCACTTGGTTTAATGGACCTAGACATAGCTCTTGACCCAGAGCCTACCAAACCCACTGATAGTAGCACTGCAGAACAAAAGACATATTATGAAAAATGGGTGAGGGCTAACAAGTTGAGTCTGAAAATTATTAAGAGGTCCATATCTGATTCTATTTTGGGTGCTGTTCCTCATAGTGATAGTGCTTTACAATTCTTTGCTGCGATTGGGAAACGATTCCTAGAATCTGACAAAGCTGAAACTGGAGACCTAATGGATAAACTCATGAACATGAAATATGATAATCAATGTGGGGTTAGGGAACATATTATGAAAATGATCAATATTGCATCAAAGCTAGAAGCCTTAAAAGTGCCTATAGCCGAACCTTTTCTTGTTTATCATGCCCTTAATACACTTCCCCCTCAATTTAGCCAACTTAAGGTTGCCTATAATGCCCAGCGAGATAAATGGGATTTGAATGAGCTTATTTCTGTGTGTGCCCAAGAAGAAGAGAGAATCCGTCGTGACAATGTTCAGAGTGCGAATGCTGTCTATCAGCCACAACCAAATAAGGGACCTTTCCACAACAATCAGAGGCCTAAATCTAACAACCGTAATGCTCATCGCTCCAATCAGCACCACAAGAACACTGGTCAATCTCACCATCCTCCAGGTCCTAAACCTAACATCAGTAAGGATCAATGTCGCTTCTGCAAAAGGAAGGGTCATTGGAAGAATAATTGTACAAAGTATAAAGCTTGGTTAGAAAAGAAGAACAAATCTGGAGGTAATTTCTGTACCAATGTTTGTTTGAATCTAGTTTAGTAGATGTTCCCTTAGATTCTTGGTGGATTGATACTGGAGCGTCTATTCACATAACTAATTCTTTACAGGGGTTCATAAGCAAATGGAAACCAAATAAGGATGAAGTCAAACTGTTCGTAGGCAATGGAGTTCAAGTTGAAGTTGAGTTCATAGGAATTGTTAGGTTGTCATTAGAGTCTGGTTTTTCTGTTATTTTGGAAGATACTGTTTTTGTACCGTCCATGAGGCGGAATTTAATTTCAGTTTCTAGACTTGATAAATTTGGGTTTTCCTTTAATTTTGGTAATGGAAATTTTCAATTATTTTATGATTCTCGACTTGTTGGTTGCGGTTGCCTATGTGATGGTTTATACAGGTTGACTTTAGCCTCTCAAAATGAATCCCTACATGTTGTGAATGTTGGAAAGAAAAGACCATTAATTAAAGAAACTTCTTTTACCTTATGGCATAGACGTTTAGGTCATATTTCTAAGCCAAGGATAGAAAGATTAATAAAAGATGGTTTTCTTCCTTCTCTAGATTTTAATGATTTTAATACTTGTGTAGACTGCATAAGAGGAAAATTGACCAAAACAAAAAGGAAAGGGTCTATACGTAGTGAAGGTATTTTAGAAGTCATTCATACTGACATTAGTGGACCTTTGTCTTCTACCTTGTGTGGGAATAAGTATTTCATAACCTTTATTGATGACTTCTCACATTATGGATATGTTTACCTCATAAATGAAAAATCTGATGCTCTTGAAAAATTTAAAATTTTTAAATTGGAAGTTGAAAAACAATGTGAGAAGGAAATTAAAGTTGTGAGATCAGATCGAGGTGGTGAGTACTACGGTAAATATGATGAATCTGGCCAAAATATGGGACCTTTTGCTAAATATTTACAGGATTGTGGAATTGTTGCTCAATATACCATGCCTGGTACTCCTGAGCAGAATGGTGTGGCTGAGAGACGAAATCGCACTCTTAAGGACATGATGAGGAGTATGATGAGTAGAACCAATTTACCTGAATATCTTTGGGGGGAAGCAATTAAATCAGCCTTATATCTTTTGAATAGGGTTCCTAGTAAAGCTGTATCCAAAACTCCTTTTGAATTGTGGACTGGGCAGTAAACCTAGCTTATCTCATCTTCAGTGTTTGGGGTTGTCCTGCTGAGATTAGAATTTATAATCCACTAGAAAAGAAATTGGACCCTAGATCCACTCCCGGTTTTTTCATTGGGTATCCAGACAGATCTAAAGGATATAGGTTTTACTGTCCTAATCGCAGCACTAGGATTGTTGAATCTATCACTGCAAAATTTTTAGAGAATGATACAAGTCATAGTGGGAGTTCCACAGTGAGAGAAGTTGTTCTTGAGCCAGAAAGAATTGTAGTACCTGTACCTATTGTACAAGAGAGGATTATTCCTCAAACTGTTGAGAGGGTAAATGTAGAACCAGTTCAGCAGATTGATCCTCCAAATCCTCCAGAGCATGTTGAGCCAGTTGTTGCTGCACCCGTTAGGAAATCCCAACGAGAAAGGAGATCTGCATTGCCTGATGATTACATTGTTTACTTGTTAGAGAATGATTTTAATATAGGTCACCGTGTTGATCCTTTTTCATATAGTCAAGCCATTGCTGGTCTTGAATCAGAAAAATGGCTTGAAGCAATGAAAGATGAGATGCGGTCTATGGAGCATAACGATGTTTGGGATTTGGTGGAGATTCCTTCAAGTGTTAAACCAATTGGGTGCAAATGGGTATTCAAAACTAAGATGGATTCGAGAGGGAAAGTTGAACAACATAAGGCTAGATTAGTAGCTAAGGGCTTCACTCAACGAGAGGGCATTGACTACAATGAGACTTTTTCCCCTGTTTCATCAAAGGATTCTTTCAGGATTATTATGGCAATAGTGGCTCATTTTGATCTAGAGTTGCATCAAATGGATGTCAAGACAGCTTTCTTGAATGGGAATCTTCATGAAGATGTTTACATGCGTCAGCCTGAGGGTTTTGAAGTGAAAGGTAAGGAAAGTATGGTGTGTAAATTGAAGAAATCCATATATGGGCTCAAACAAGCGTCTCGACAGTGGTATTTAAAATTTGATGAGGTAGTGACATCACTTGGTTTTGTTGAAAACATTATGGACCAGTGCATTTAACTTAAGGTCAGTGGGAGGAAATTTATTTTTCTTGTGTTATATGTTGATGATATTTTGCTTGCTAGCAGTGACTTGGGATTGCTTCATGAGACCAAACACTTATTGTCTTCTCATTTTGAAATGAAAGATCTTGGTGAGGCTTCTTTTGTGCTTGGTATTGAGATTCATCGTGATAGGTCTCGAGGGTTTTTAGGTCTTTCTCAAAGGGCATATATTGATCGTGTCCTTGAGAAGTTTAATATGAAGACTTGTGCACCTGGTGATGTTCCCATTGTTGTAGGTGATAAGCTTAACAAGAACCAGTGTCCTCGGAATGAGGTGGAAAGAGCAGCAATGAAGAAATATCCGTATGCTAGTGCTGTTGGGAGTTTGATGTATGCTCAGGTTTGCACTAGGCCAGATATTGCATATGCTGTGAGTGTGCTTAGCAGGTTTTCAGTCCAACCCGGGTAAGGAACATTGGCAAGCAGCAAAGAAAGTTATGAGGTATTTGCAGAAAACAAAGCATGTTATGCTTACATATAAGCGGTCTGATAGACTTGAGGTAGTAGGTTATTCAGATTCTGATTTTGCTGGTTGTCGAGATGATTTTAAATCTACCTCAGGTTATGTTTTTCTTTTGGCTGGAGGAGCTATTTCTTGGAAAAGTGCCAAACAAACTCTTGTGACGTCTTCTACTATGCAGGCAGAGTTTATAGCTTGTTATTGGGCTACAATACAAGCTGTTTGGTTGCGAAATTTTATTTCTGGGCTCAGAGTAGTTGATTCCATTTCCAGACCCATCACCATATTTTGTGATAATAGTGCTGCAGTGTTCTTTTCAAAGAACAATAAAAATTTGAATGGTTCTAAACACATAGACATTAAGTATTTGATAGTCAGAGAAAAAGTTAAGGAAGGGCAGACACTAGTAGAGCATATAGATACAGAGGAAATGATTGCTGATCCATTAACCAAAGGTCTTCACCCTAAATTTTTCAAGAAACATGTTATAGCTATGGGTATAGTGGATGACTTTGATATACTTGGTTAGTGGGAGGTTCTTTTATTTTGTAAGGACCCATTAAGTTTTGATTAATAAAATAATTTTTGTTCTATGTGTTTTATATTATTATGATTGTGCACATAAAGTATGTTTGTTGTCAATTTTGAGAATATGATTTATACCATGTACTTATGTCTTATTGCTGTGACATCAATAAAGATCTCGAGATATAAAGTAAAGACATAAGAGTCTCATTGGAGACATGTGGGCTTCGATTAGAAGCATAAAGGCTTCCTTGTGAGGCATAAAGAAGTTTTATGAGAAACCATAAAGAGGACCAAAAATGAATTTAGCAAAATTTTGATCACTTTTAGTATGCTATTTTCATGTCACACTTACTCATCATTTAAAATCCATGTTGATAGGGATATTAGCATTCGTGATCGTGGAGTGGTCTTATATCACTAAATGATGTAATGGCTTCCATGATTCGATGTTCGTATTCTTATTGGACCGGATTAGAATGCTAAGGTGTTTTCATTCAGGCTATATGTATATGTGGCCACTTAAGTTATTCAACCCGAGAGTCATTTTCAAATAAAATATATATGTATGTATTATTTTATTGTTATAAATCAAATAACAATCAATGTAGCCCAAGTGGGAGAATGTTAGTATTTTTTATGTGGGCTTTACATTGATTGGGTTTTCAGATTGCTAAACATAGGTTGATATGTAGCCTGACATGATATACGGTATAGCCCAATAAATTGTGTGATCAATTAAGTATTTGGGCTCTAGTGCATCTTGGTCCATGATGAGGGATTATAAAGTGTGGGCCTATTCCTTGTACATCAAGGAGTCCATAATGGGAAAGACTCCATAAAGTTTCTTTATAAATAGGCCAGGTCCCCTCTACACTCCATAAGTTGAAAACCCTAGTAGCCTATCCCATTGATGGCTGCATAAAGTAAGAGGAGCAAGTAGAGGAAGACCAGCCTTCTGACAGTTTCTTTTGCAGAGAATTACTAGCGTGTTATTATGGCTTCCGCAGGTACGCGCTTATTATTTAATTGTTATTATTATTTTGTGTTCTAGTTTTCTAGTATGAATTTAATATTATTCTATCATGAGACTTAACATTTCCAACTTCCATGAAACAAGTAAGAATCCCAACATTTACAAAAATAACACTATCTATCCAAATAGATAATGTGATTCGGGGGAAACATTGCAATAGATTTTTTTTTTTTTTTTTTTTTTTTGGGCCAAATGATAGGAGAACACACACCTACACGGAGTCGAAACCAAGACTTTCACAAACCTTACATCCTTATTGGGATGAGACATGCCATTAAACCGGCCTTTGACAAGATCAATTTCATTCACAAATTTTTTTCCTCTAAAAATAATGAAGTCATTAATTGACCTAGTGAAATAAATAAAAAATAAAAAGGGTAACGGAGCGTTGGAACCCAATGACAACTATGAACCGATTTATTTTCAAGTAAGAAAATATATAGTAACTTTTGCAACCATTGGACTAAGAGTATTATTAAAAATTTTGACCATTTTTTCTGAAGATGAAGAGGGTTAGGCATGTGTCAAAAACCATTGGACGTTTGACTGGGTAGGTTTATTGCATTCTTTGACTCTCTCTCGTATCATCTGAATCACTGAACCTCCAAGAGCCTGGGAATTTCCTATTTTACCTCCCTTCTGACTTAGCCGCATTAAAATCTCGACTCATTCGTGACCTCTTTCCATCCCTTCTTCATCTAGACTTTTTCTATTGGCCGGTCAAAATGAACCAAAGTTGGTCTATCTTCCACTACTCCATGCCTTATTAGGCCCATTACCTTTCACATCATGTTACCCTCTCTGAGTGGTTTCTAAGAATTTTATTTAAAACTCATGATGTGGGCTGCCATTAATCGAAATATTAAAATTAATATTTTATAAAATCTGGGTTGATGAGAAATTAATAACATGATATACTGGATTCCCGATAAAGGTTATGATTCATTAAATTCATATAGATTTTGGTGCATCTTAGTCATGTATAATCACATGTATTTGAGATATGAATGGAATGTGTAAAGCCTTGGTGATCAAATTTATATATGGTTATTAAGGCAAACGGATTCATGAACCTAACAGATTGATTTAAAGAGTTCATGAATCTAGATGATGGATTGGTAAGTCATAATGGGAGGACTCATCCTATTCTACTCCTATATAAATTAAAGGGTTTGGTCTCCACCCTCACGTATGGATATTAGTTCTATTTAGTTTAGTTTTGTGCCATTGAAAGACAAAAGAGTACGTGTTTATATAGAGAGGGTAGAAGACAATTGCTATGTTATTATGTTGGTGATCAAGGTTATGAATAGCACATAAATGGAGTCTTAAGGTATACATATGTTAATTCTATGATTATATATGTTTTTGAACTTAGCAAATTCTAGATATTTTATTCGTTATCTAATTTATATGCTAACATGGTAAACTAAGCATTTAGACTCTTTCAAAATTTTTTGTGGAAATTACCTTTTAAATTTACTTATTCATTAATCACCAAAATCTTATTGGAAAATGTCTCACTTATTCAAATGATAAGAATGAGTTATTGAGAGTCAAAGCCTAGCTAGTCAAAGCTCTATTGGCATTTGATTGCTCCTAAACTTTTAGAAAAATGATGTTCAAGAGTCACGAACCACCGATTGATTGATTGATTTTATTTATTTATTTTATTTTTTTTATTGACAATCGCTGAAACCTATATACTCATGCCCCTAATCAACAAATGGATATCAATATTTCTCTATAAGCTTAAACCCGAGATTACTCACTTAACAAGTAAAGCAAATGTCTCTACATGCACTATCATGCCATTGACGGTTAAGAGATACGATTAATGACCCAACATTAAGATAGACAAAAATAAAATAAAATAAAAAATACTTGGAGGGTTCAGCACTAATCCCTTTCTAGAAGTCTAATTAATCTAATTTTCTAATATTTGCTCTCAAGCTTGAACTTGTGTTCTTTATACTTGGTGTCCTGGGGTTTTCCTAAGCCCAGCAATACTTCTCGCACTAGACGCTTTCATTGAGTAAAAAATTATAATAACTCCAGAATATTCAAACTAATGATACTTTCCTATAAAGTTTAGTCTTTGATGCACCAGAAACTTCATAAAATTGTTAAAGTGGACAGCACTATAAAAAAAAAAAAAAACCATCTAGGGTGGACAGCACTATCGGCCTTGTTCGACAGTGACCGTCAAGTCATTAATTGAGCAAGCTTCTGGTCTGCTAGATGAAGAAGCTGTAGTAGATGGGTCTCTTCGTGATACAAAAGCTGGTTGCTTAGGAGTTGGAAGTGTTGCAGTTTCACTTACAAGCACGGCAACCACATTTGACATGGTGGGCCGATCACTAGGGTCATCTTGGACGCATAGAAGTCCAACATTCATGCACTTCAAAAATTCATTCGTATTGCAAGTTTCGCATACTGTTCGGTCCATGAGATC
The DNA here is from genome assembly GCA_039720395.1 of Liquidambar formosana. NCBI lineage: Eukaryota > Viridiplantae > Streptophyta > Magnoliopsida > Saxifragales > Altingiaceae > Liquidambar > Liquidambar formosana. The sequence continues at coordinate 6,991,561 of CM077824.1, read as the reverse complement.
CAATGCTTTATCTTCATTCCACAGTCTCCATGCCTGAGAAAAATTAAATCAGAAGTGCTAATTGTGAAGCATAGAATGACTAAGGGATGGGAAAAATTCAACACACTTACATAACCTAGAAGGCTCAGAGCTTGTTCAGATTGATAAAATCCTGTGTTCCTTATTCCGCTAATAATCTCAAGTACAACCACACCAAAGCTAAAGACGTCAGACTTAATTGAGAAAAACCCATCTAATGCATACTCTGGAGACATGTAGCCACTGCATGCAACATGCCACATGTTAAGAATAATCAATGATTAGATGTGGTATTGCATACCATTTTCCTCAAACATTGTTGGAGTAAAATTTTTGCAACAAAATCAAAACACTAAGATTTGATGATAATAGCATCAAACAATACTTACTAAGTACCCACTACTTTGTTTGTGTTTCCTTCAATTTGTTTCCCTCCAAATATTCTTGCTAAGCCGAAGTCAGAAATTTTGGGGCTCATCTCCTCATCTAGTAGGATGTTGCTTGTTTTCAAATCTCTGTGAATAATTCTCAACCTAGAATCTTCATGTAGATAAAGAAGCCCTCGAGCAATTCCCAAAATGATTTTGAAGCGTAACTCCCAATCTAATAATACGCTTGACGTTCGATCTTGCAAGGTTTACATTTCCAATTGAAACATAATTTTAGGTGTTACACTAAGTTTTTATCAATCAAGATATAATGCATACAACCATACCACCCCCCCCCCCCCCCCAAAAAAAAGAACATAAAAAAAAAATAAAAACACACACACACACACAAACATATATATATATATATATATATATATATATAGGATTACGATCAGGAGACAAATTTTTTGACATAATATCTTGCAACTATATTTAATATTAATTCTCAATAACTTTTTATGAGAACTATATTTTGCGAAATCCACTATTAGATCACTTAATCCTCTTTTACACTTCATGCTTGCTAAATCAAGTTGATCAGAGATTAATAGAAAATATTTTTCATTGATTAGAAAAGTGAGCATTTGGATTGGATGGCAATAGAAATTTGATCGATGTGAATTTTGGTGCACATAGCATGCATGAGGAATGTATCTAATCCGACGGGGGATAAGAAAAATATGGATCACACAAAATTGTTATTTAGAATAGTATAAAGTTGTTCTAGAAAAACTTTTCAAAACTTTTTTGCCCCAATCCTTTATATGTGTGTGTGTGTTGGGGGGGGGGGGGGGGGGGGGGGGTTTGTGTGTGAATGTGCGCACTCATGTGTGTACACACATGCATTAAGATATGTTAGGAATGCAAGTTTAGAGGCTTACCAAATATGAAAGAGTCTAAGCTTTTGTTGGGCATATATTCGTAGAGTAGTATCTTTTCTTCTCCTTTGACACAGTAGCCTAAAAGTCTAACAAGATTCCGATGTTGAAGTTTTGCAATCAATATGACCTCATTCTTAAATTCTTTTAAGCCTTGTCCTGAAGTACTTGAGAGTCTCTTTACAGCGATTTCTCGTCCTGGAAACTTACCCTAATAGCAGAGTCTCATCGTGTTATCCACCATTAGCCAATAACAAGATGATGTGAAATTTAATGAGTGTACTGAACAATGACTTTTACCTTGTAAACAGGCCCAAATCCCCCTTTTCCAAGCTTATTTGCATTTGAAAAGTTATCTGTAGCAGATAATATGCTTTCCAGACTGAAAAATGGTATATTTATGTCTTTCTTATCCTCTTCTCTAAAATGGTCAGAATCTATCAAGTTTTTGAGACGGCTCTCAGTATTGTACGAATGTGGCTCCTCATTTTGCTGAAGATCTTCTTCATTTTCTGAATTAAAAAATAATTGTAAACCTTGACATGCTATGTTATGAAGTAACCAAAAAACTTCAACTTCATAGTAAGAGGAAAGAAGATGTATATGCTTGTGTGTAATGTCTAGTGCATTCTAGTTACCTTGCCTTTTGGCCACCCTTCTTCTCCGTAAATATGAATAATAGACAATGGCGCATGAGGCAGCAATAAAAACAACCACAGTTGTAATAGTTACCGCAATGATTGTAGTCAATGGCATCTTCTTCGGTGGAGTCACTTTTAAAGCTGAAAAAAATTGACAGGTCTGAGTTAAATATGCAAATTGTAAGCTCAACAAGCTATCATAAGGTTTTTCTAGAAAGGATAGGAAAAGCTCCCACTGAGGTAAAACGTGCTGTGATTTTACATTAGGGGAGAAGAAAACACTCCTAAGAAGTGGGATATATCTTCGGGCCAGCTGAATAAATTCCTTTTGGCAATAAGAGTTCGGATGTTTAGGCAAATTGAAGCATCCTCACCGTAAGTGCAACTTAAATCATCTTCGGCATGCTCGTTAATTTCTTGTCCGTTAATTTTGTTTAATTTGTTCTTAAACTAAAACGTTCAAAATTTGAAACCGGGTCGTAAAGTAATAAGATATGTTTCAAAACACCTTATGATCAACCTGATCAACCTCAAAAAATTGAAAACAATGGTTACAGAAAAGCAAGGGGGTGAAATCACCAAAAGTGCCCTTGAAAGGGTTTTTGGCTCAAGTCACCTCGAAAGCTTCTCAAGTTTCGCCCGAAGCCTAGGGACATTATTATCAAGCTCAAAATACCATTTTCAAAGAGAACAGGGCTGGTCCCAAGTTTTTTGGAGCCCTAAGTGAACTCTTAAAATGGGACCCCCTATACATATTCACATGTATAACAAAATTTATACCCAAAATTTTTTTTCCCTAATACATACAAAATATGCCTGCATATATGATTACTAAAATTTGCTTCTATAGATTAACATAAAAAATAAATTTTTATAAGCACTAAAAATAAATAAAATCTAATGTTATTCTTTTATAATTTAGCAAAATTCACATATGCAAGAAGAAATGAAAAAGAATAAACAAAGTATCACTTAAACATTACTCTTGTCGCATTTTTAGCTGTAAAATCACTAATTATGCTAGCATAATCAAGCTCTTTTACCATTTGTTGATGCTACGCTGAGCCAGACACTCGGACTGAGAGTAAGAGGCTAAGAGCACAGAGCACAGAGCACTAAGAGAGAAAGAAAGAGAGGAGGCGAGGTAGAGGTGTGAGAATCTTAGATCTGAGATTAGGTCTCAGATCTTATTAAGGTTAAATGGTTTTTTTTTTTTTTTTTTTTTTTTTTTTTTTTTGTGTGTGTGTGGTTTTGGGTTTGGGTTGAGTAGATTATTTGAGCTATTCTTTGTATAGTTGGGTTAGGAATAATTTGGGACCTTAGATTTGGATTGGGGCCTTTACTAAAATAAATGTGTGTTTTTTCCCCTTTTTTTTTTTTTTGACCTACTACAAAAATAACAACTAAGTTGCAGTCCTAATTTTTTGCTAAAAATCCGGGGCCTCAGGTTGGTGTCTGAGTGGCCTCCCATCAGGGCCAGCCCTGAAAGAGAATGAAATAAAAAATGAGCCCTTTGTTCTTCCTTCGAAACTTCTCAAAACTTAATATGCACTTCAAAACCATGATGTTTAGCCTCAAAATCATCCCAAAAAACCTCTCAAGCAAAAATCCATGACCCTGGTGCTCATGAATAAAAGGGTAGTAAAAATGGGATATCGCACTTGTCTTCTTTGCTTCATAGAACCTGTCAAGAGACATTGATGATGTGGCCCAACGAGGTACGAGTACTGTAGGGATGCATAGCCTCCCTTAATATTTTATGCCATGTAACATATAAGACGACACAGTACAAGGATTTAAGATTGTGTTTGATACACTCGAATGGAATGGTTATGGAAGTAGAATAAAAAAGAGAATAAAAGGAATGGTCATTCTCAATGGCTAGTCCATGCCTTTATTTAATGCAATTGATGAAAGGAATAGAGACAAGTCTTAAGAATTGATGATGATGATGAAAAAAAAAAAAGCGTCCCATTGGAGTGTGGCAATCAAAAGAGGAAAGAGAAGTAAAAAGATAGATGATCGAGTAGGTGTCACAGTCATTATTGCTTTATTCTTTGAGGGAATGAATGGATATTCATTTGTATATATTGAGAAATGAACGCTTATTCTATTAAAAAAATGAATAATGAGCTTTGAGAGAATATAGATTTATTTCCTTTAGCCAACCAAATAGTCCATGTTTTTTGGACCAATGGAATGAGGATTCCATTTCTTCCTCCTTTCCCATGTACAAAACGTAGCCCAACATCTTTATTTGTTCAAACTTCAAAAAAATCATATTTCTGAATAATTGAGAACCTAATCATGTAAAGCAAATAAGTGGAAACGTAGACATAGAGACAAAGTCATAACATATCCAAATTAGGTTTCATAATTTAAGGCTCAAGATTATTTTTATCATTTTGGTATATCAAGCGTGCTTTACTCCGTTTGGAAATAAATTGTGAGAGCATTGTTTTTTTTCTTTTAATTTTATTTATTTATTTATTATCAAGATGACAACCATAAACACACGAAGAGTGGCACTGTGGCAGGTAGGAGAATCAGAGTAAGCAAGTCTGCTTGTTCAGGTTGGAACAGTAGTTATACCTCTCCAATTTGTTATTATCATTGTAAGTTTCTTGTTTATTTATTTGTATTTTTAGAAAGTCTACAATTTGACCCATATAAGGGTAAGAGTAAGTATAGGCCTTGGCATCGGGTTGGGCTTGGGCTTTTTTTATCGAGTCGGGTCAGGCCTCGGGCCAAGCTTTTCGGGCTTCTACTATTCATCAAGCTGGGCAGCTCAGGCCATGAAGGAAAATGTGAAGCCCAGGCCCAACATACGGGCTTGGGCTTAAGCCATAATACCTACAGTTAATGTGCAACAAAAGAAAAAAAAAAGGTGAAAAAATTACATTTTGGTGATCACTTCCCATCATAATACCGAAACAGAAGACATTTATAGTCACTTTGTAGTAAGTTAGCTGTCTATTTGTAGTAAGTTAACATAAAATGCTCTTTTATTGGTATTAATCTAGGAAGTTATCACTAAAAAGTAATTTTTTGAAAAATTGGAAAACATTCATAGTGCTACTGTGTTGGGCTTCGGGCAAGGCTTCGGGCTTCAACTAAAGGCCCATGCCTAGCCCAAGGGTATCCGGGTTGGGGTCAGGCTCAGGCTTTTTCAGGCTTGGGTTGGGTTTTTTCCTTCGGGCTTCGGGTTGGGTTTTGGGCCGCCCATGGGCCTTGGGCTTTTGATGAGGGGTAAGTAAGTAGAGGGTCGTGTGTCGTGCCAATATGCCATGTGGCACCATTAACTGGCTTGCCAAAGGATAGGATAGAAAGTGGGAGGTGGGGGCAGAAGATGTGGATTCCTAATAACTTGCAGGCAACGTGCAGCGGAGGAGGAGCCAAAAGCGCTAACACACAAGAGTACTGGTAGGGAAAAGGGAAAAAAAAATTAAGACGAGATAATAAAATAAGCAAAAGATTCATGTACACCTGGAAAAAAAAAATTTTAAAAATAAATAAATAAATACATGTGAAAAAAAAGTGGCAAATATGAAAAAGGAAAAAGAAAAAGAAAAGAGAAAAGTGAGAAGAAGAGTTAAATAAGCAACCAAAAGGAGAAAGATTCATGCATGTAGAACGTGAAGGGCAAAAAAAAAAAAAAAAAAAAACCGTAGGGGAGAAAAATATATCCTTTACAACCAAAATTAAGGAAATTTTATGGTATTCATAAAAAAATTTAGGTACTATATCTTATGTGGTAATTGATAGGGTTTTGTAGTAATTTAGTCATATTTTATAAGAATTTGGTCATATTTGTGGTAATTACTAACTTGGTCACATTTTGTGGCAATTGCTCATATTGAGAATACAATTGCCTTGCCACAAAATATAATCATATTGTACTTGTTGCAGTCATATATAATTCTATCCATTGATTTTAAAACTACTTTACTATTAATGGGATTGTCTTAATACAATAGATGCGTAAATTTTGTTACTTCATATGTTCCTAATTAAATGTCCTTTTTGAATAAAAAAAGGAAAAGAGGATAATAAAATATAATATGTTCCTAATTAAATTTTGTTATTTCATATGTTCCTAGTATAATATAATTCATTAACTATTTGGGTGAAACAATAATTTTTTAACATGCAAAAATGGAAAAGAGGATAATAAAATAGAAATGGTTGGAGTAAAAAATTTATAAAAAAAAAAAAAAAAATGTACCTTTGTTGAAAGGGTTTACGCGCAGAGAGAGGCTACGGCCGCCATCGGCGTACTCCTCCTGAAGATTATTGAGTTCGTTCTTCCAAATCAAACATCTATCAGTAGCATTAATATCATATGAATAAGCTTGGCAGTCGCAGTCTGGAAGGCAGTAATCGTCTCTGCATTCGGTTTCACTCCTCGTACTAATCCGTCCGTATGGGTTTCCCACCTTCATATTCTTCAAGCTCGTGAACGTGACGATTTGGGTGTTGCTGCCACATATTGGCGTCTTCCGTTCGCACCCATCTGCAAAACTCCCCAAGTGCCAAGACTCCAGCGAGCGAGGCTCGAACCCGGGCAAACATTTGCACTCCACCGCATTGTTTTTATTACAGATGCCAAAGTTTCCACAAGGGTTCGACCCTACGACGCATCGCGCTCTCGGCGCCTTCCAAAATAGAATCCAATTTTTCTCGCCATCCCATCTTATATACTGTATCTCCCCACTGAAACTTATCACCAGCCTCCTGAAACTCCTAGATTTAGCATAATTTCTCGAATTCGGGAATGGTAAACATACATCATAAGAAGCTCCTCTTCCACATGAACTACTCCTGTCAAAATTGCTGAGATTTGATACTAAAAGGTCGGATACTGTTTGATCATGCTCACTCTTCCAGTACGGAATCGATTTTTTCCGGATGATGAATTGATCTCTTGCACTTTGATCTCTCCCAAACGTGAAGTTACCTTTCGCTGGGTCATCGCCACTTGTCCACGAAGTCAACTGTAAGTCTTCGTCCATCTTCATACCTGGAAGAAAAGTATCGGTTGGTTTACGAAAGCTCTCCCACAAAGTCTCCTCCGTTACAGCATCCCTCAAAATGAGATTCCCAGAATCCATGAGCTTGGCCGTGCTATTAAAGGACCATGATTCAAGAACTCCAGACCAGTATAAATTCCCCTTTCCATCCAATACTTTAAGGCTGCCATCATCTGTAATGGCAAAAGATCCACTACGATCATGAAGTGGACGATCTCTATTGGCTACCCATACCACCGTCTGCGGTGTGATGTTGTAATACCATATCCCCACGTACCTTTTGGAGCTCGAGCTTCGATTAGGAGTAAAGAAGCCTAGTTCAAAACTTTCCAGGACGGAAACAAGAGTCTCTCCGCTTTTATCAGTGATCGAATTGTTGAACGTTACAGTATCTCTAGCAGAACAATATAGAAGAAAAGAACAAAAGAAGAAGGCATATAAGGAAAAGATGGCAGCTGATTGCATTTGATCAAGAGACGATGATACAGCAGATTTTCTTTTGATTCTTCTTTCTCAATTTGCTTAATTGGCATATATTATGGAAGGATGTTGAGTAATTAATTTGCCACTCATCATGTGGCGGCTACAGGGTCTGCTGCTGAAATCTGTATGTCGGATCCTTTATACAAGAATGCCCCTGGTATTTTCTTCATTAACGAGAATGCCCTCCCATTAGTTGTCTGGTACGGCCGTACGGTTCATCTAATTTAAGTGCTCTTAGAATTAATTGATTGGTATGGCCAACAACCTCGTAGCACAGTGGTACTTCCCTCCCTATGTGTATGGAGATTCTAAGTCCAAGTCATAGTTTAGGTATCTGTTAATGTAATAAAATATTTTTGGGAAAATTAGTTAGAAGTGCAATTCCAATGTTGCATAAAATGATAAGTCTTACCAAAACTCTTTTAAAGTTTTAAGTCCACTTAAGTACCATATTAGGTAATTTATTGATTTGTTATGTTTCACGAATACTAACCTTTTTTTTCGCTTGATATAGTATTCTAGCAATTTAAAATTAAACAATATTCTCTTTGATTTTATTTTTCACGATTTTCGCAACAATCAATCGCAATCATAAGGTTAACATGAAAAATACCCCTATCAAATAATCACAAAATCTTTCCTTATTTTTTTCCCATAATTCTTTCTTTATTATTTTTCTCTTCCTTATTTTCTTCACCCAAGATTCTTTCCTAATTTCTCTCTTATAGCAATTCTCCCATAACTGTACCTTCCTTATTTTTTGTTATTTCTCTTCTAATTACACTCCTTTTTTTTCTCCGAGGATTCCTCTCGTATTTTTCTACCATAACAATTCTCTTATAACCCACACCTTCCTTACTTTTAAAAATAGTATGTAACTAGTTGCTTTATGCTAGCAAAAAATAAAAAATAAAAAATAAAAAATAAAAAATACATGGAAAAAACATGATAAAAAATTTCATGTCACTATTTTATTTTATAAATGATTTGTTGACGTGTATTTGATTATTTTATTTCATGTCACTGTTCCTTCTGAATATATATATATATATATTTTTTTTTTTTTTTTTTTTCTGTGGATGTAACTTATATTTGATGCTTGTAGTTTCAATGTAATTGAAGAGTAACAAGTTTTTGATAGAAAAGCATTGTATCATTTGGTGTCATTTGTTCTAAATAGTTACTTAGTGATATAGTTACTTTACATTTGGGTGAATGTTTAGGCATAGTTACACAAATATAATTTGTGTAACTATATTGGGTGCAATAAAAAAAAGGAAGTGTTTATTTACTGTCAGAAAATATTGGGAGGAAAAAAGGGAGCAATAAATGTGAGGTAAAATCCATTTGGGTGCAATAAAAAAGGAAGCTATTATTTATGTTAGAAACTATGAGGAGAAAAAAATGGAGCAATCAATGTGGGGGCATTTTGGTCTTGTCATCTCTTAATGGGACTTGAGGCTTTATCATTTTTTAAGTGAGACTACTACCCATAAAAGTTTGCCAAAATAGACTTCTGGCCAAATGCCCCAATTTTTATCCATGTTACCAAGAAATAAAAAATAAAGATTTGATTGGTATGGAAAGGAGGTGAAGAAAAGTTTAAAAAGAGACAATAGGTGGCTTTTTTTTTTTTTTTTTTTTTTAATTTAAAAACAATAGATAGAATTTTTCCAACAAATGGGTATCAATGTTTCTCTATAAACTTGAATTAGAAATCGTCTATTCAACAAATAAGGAGGCTGTTACTAAGTTATCATATAATTAATAAAAAGAAACAATAATTTAAGACGTACATAAAAAAATAAAAAATACGAGTAAGAAATGAAAGTATTAGACTTATTGTCCAAATCCCACGCCATCCAATACCAATTAAGCTAATTAAAGCTTGTTGTTCAACTTTGTTACATGCGAGTATGCAACAAAGTTTTAGCTCTCTCTTCATATAGCAAAGTACACCGGCCTATCAAAAAAAAAAATGCCTATAAAAAAATATAATAAAGTACACCAACTTTGGATTTCAAGAGAAAAAAATATATGCAAAATAATGTGCAATTAAGTACATTAGACTACGCTAATAGAATATTTAATGATAAATTCATTAGAATTAATTTAGTGATGAGAGAGTGTGGGATAAAGTGTTAAAATAGGATAAGTTAAAGATTCAAATATCTTCATTATACAAGCAAAAAACAAAAATTAATAATGATGCGTCCAACACGTACTTAACCAGTTGAGAGGGCAATGCAATAAAATTCTGCAATTTTGAATGCAGTTTTGTTATTACTCCAAGTTGATCAAATTATTGAAAAGGCAGGACGGTAGTCCCAAGTCAAGGTCTTCGAATCTTGCATGTTTGCTTTATCTACATTTTTCTTTTATGTGGTAAAGCTTCACCTGTTTTTTTCTCCTTCCGATAAGGGAAATGATATGAGAGATGTGGAACAATCTAATATATATATAGGATGATGATCAGGTAAGCACGTGCTGACATAATTTACATCAATATCTGTATTGGGAATTGTACCTTGTGCATTATTGGGTTAAGAGGTACATTAAGCCAATGCAATGGGTACAACCACCAATGCATGATACTGATATAACTTATATCAATACGTGCTAAAAGGAACATAATCGTATAAATATAATATATATAGTGTTCACAATCGTCACGTGATAATTTCTTATGCAATTATGTGGCATTCTCTTTATTTTTAAGTGTTTTAAAAGTTGTTTTTAAAAGTTGTATCTATAATTTTCAAAAGTGGTAACTGTTCAATTATTTTTAAAAAACACAATCTTTTTTTCAAATGTTGTAAACATTTGTTTTAATTTAAAAGACACAACCATTTTAATTGACATTTAAGTTGTATCTCTAATTTTCAAAAGTGGTAACCGTTCAATTATTCTTAAAAAAGACAATCTTTTTTTTTTTTTTTTCCTAAAGTTGTAATCATTTGTTTTAATTTAAAAGACACAATCTTTCCAATTGACATCTATATATTAGGATTACAATTTTAGTTCAGGAGTTGGAGGTTGACGAGGTTAAGGCTAATGTATTGGCACAAGTAAGATCTTACTATTACGTTTTTTTCTTTTCTTTTTTCTTTTTTTTGAAGGGTTTTTTCCTATTAAATATCATGCACTTCTCTTTGTCTAGTGCAATGCACAGACTCACTACTAGTTAATAAATAAATCAAGAATGGACCCACGTTCAAACAGGGGGGCGCCACAGCCCATAGCCCCTACAAAGCTATTGCTCCGTATTACTTTTATTTAACTCTTCTTTGCAAATAAATTAAAAATAGGGTAAATTGCATTTGAAGGTCTAAAGTTTGGATGAAATTTCATTTTAGGGTTCAAAATTTAAATTACGTCAATTCAGTACTTGAATTATTAATTGAGTTGCAATTTGGGGTCTGCTATCAAAATTTTCTATATTGTCCTCACTTTGCCCCTTTTATGGATTTGAAAACCTATTTTACCCTATTAACAAGTAATAAATTTTTATATTTTAACCATATCTGAATCAGTCTTATCTTTTTTCTCGTTCTATCTTACCTCTATCAACATCTAGTAAACTTTTATATCTTCCATTTATAAAACACAAATTTAACGGTAGAGTAATTCAGATTTGGTTAAAATATAAATGTTTATTAAATGTTGATAGAGGTAAAATAGGAATTACAAACCCATAAAAAGGGCAAAATAGGAATAATACTGAAAATTCTGACAACAGACACCAAATTACAACTCAACTAATAATTCAGGTACTGAATTGATGCGATTTAAACTTTGGATCCTAAACTGAAACTTGACCCTAAACTTTGGACCCTCAAGTGCAATCTACCTTTAAAATTGGGGTTATTTTTTTTATTTTATTTTTTTTGTATCATCAATTTTAGGGGTAATTTCAATTTGTTCACGAACTTGATATTGACTCAATTTTGGAACAACTTTTAACTTTCTATTTCAATGTGGGACAGGGGGTGATGGATGTTAGTATTTTTTACGAAGGGCTCACATGCCTCGCACGTGTTGCTGATGTGGATCCGATGTAGTATCTACTTGTGTTATAGTCGACTATAAGTTATTATAGTCGATTATAACATTTAGTGAAACATCACTTTAACTCTCAATCTCTTTTAATCGACTACTGTATGTTATAGTCAACTATAACATGCAGGAAATGAACATAATGGCTAGTTTTTTGAACCACCATTTGAGCACTAAATGTATTCAAATGGTTCTTTCCTAGTATTAAATGCATTCAACATAAACATTGCCAGGGTTATAAATACAAGCATTCAACATAAACATTGTCAAGGTTTATATTTCTCATTGATTTGTGTTATAACTTAATTAACTTAAGAAAGCACAATTCCCCCTCAATGAACCCATCTAGGCATTTTTTGTAATTGGCTTTCATCGAATACAATTAAAGTAGAAAGGTTTTTGAATTTATCCTACGCTTACCTTACCATTCATTTTTGTTGACGAGAGCCTTGCCTCTAAAATGCTGTGCTTACATTCACAGTAGGGGTGCTCATAGACCTGCATGATCCGACAAATCTGTCTAATCCAACCCCACTCAATAATGTATGGGTAGATTCAACCGATAGGATGGGCAAGTACTTGTTTAGGATTTTATTTTTTCGTGGTTTGGTAGGCGGTTGGCGGTTCTAGAAAAAAAAAATCCGACCTTAACCCGCACGCCCGCCCAGCATGTATTTTAGTACTTAATAAAATTAGATATTGACTCTCTTTTCTTTTTCTGCTACCTTACAATTAGTGTGACAAATAGTCTTTTGGATCATATTGTCCATGATCTTTAGTAGGGTATAATTAGTTGTAATCATGCTAAATCAATTTTTTGTATCTTGTTTGGGGTTGTATCTTTTTTTCTTTTTTCCTTTTTTTTTTCCCCTAATTTTATACTATTTTATATTTTTTCAAGTTAATTATTATTTTATGTGACATGCTTTTACCAAAACAATATATATAATTGAAATGCTACAATTATATATGACTGAAAAGCTCACTGGATCAAAATAGTATGGACAAATTTAAAGAATAAAGCAAGACTTAACTAAAGCTTGATCCACCAATCCACCCACAACCCACCCGTCAATCTAAAGTGGTGTATGGGTTGAAGCCGCCCGATCATGTAGGCGGAAGTGGATGAGAATTTTATTCACCTGATAGTCTATGGGTAGATTGTGGGTGAGCCCCAAATTCGATCCAACGCAAACCCAAATACCCATAATTCACACAGATTGACATATTAGATAAATGACGTCATTTCTTCATAAATTACATTATTTCTTTGTGCATTTGTCGACCTTAAATAAAATCCAGTTAAATTTTTTTGTAAACGTAGCATATTCAAACTGAATCTACTAATGACGTTTTTCTAAAGATTATTTAAAATTTCTCTAAGAAAATTAGAATCCCAAATCATATTGCATTTAATTTTAAATCCTAAATTAACTAAGAAATCATCCACTTTAACAGAAATGACAATGTTATATTCATCCATATGGATTATTCACATGTTGAAGTTCATATGGTCATAGTTCAGAAAGTTTAGCTGGACTGGGCTATTTATGGGCCTTTTGTTCTCAATGTGGTTAAGCTTAGACAGTTGATCCTTCCAAGTTCATTTAGTTGGCAAGTTGTACACAAGCCTAAGTAACTGTTTCACTGGTTATTGTCTTCGTAGCCATGGAGGAACTTCCTGACCCTTTACGCTATGGCATATCTCATTTCTGATGTGAGAGCTAGCTTTATTGCAAAATGGAGCTTTGTCAAGTTTGCGATATATATATATATCTCCTGACCCTCTAGGCTATAGCAAATCTTATTTCTGATGTGAAAGCTAGCTTCGTTGCAAAATGGAGTTTTGTCAAGTTCACGATATCTCTCTGATGCAGATTGCATCGGCGTACGCATGCTCACATTGAGTGTTCGCATTCCTTGGCTATGTATACGCACCACGAGCCGTTTTGGCTAATTATTACTGCTGATTCGAGACTCTAGTTTATTTTAGCTATTTTAGGAGTTTTAATTATTTTGTTTTATTTAATTATTGTTTTAATAGTTTCCTAGTTATTTCTTACTTGTTCTAGTAGAACTAGGTCTTTTTATTATAATAGAACTAGGTTTTCTTATTAATTCTCTATATAAGGGGATGTAAGCCTTATGGCAAACAGTTTAGACTTTGATTATTTTGAGATTAATAATATCGAGGGAAAGAGTTTTTTCTTTATTTCCTGCTTTCGTGTTCTTGAGTGAATATCGATTGTGGTTGCCTACTATTTGGCATTGTTCTTACGACAATCAACAGATTGGTGGACGCTTGATTGTTTTTTGGTTAGCTTCATTTCGACCGTGTATTTTCTACTGCATCGGTTAGTATCAAAGACCAGTTCGTTATTGCCGTCATGCTAAAACGAGGAGGAGTATGTGCCAGACGCCGTGAAGCCAATCTAAAGGACGTGTGTAATCACGAGGACAAGGCCCAAATACAACAAGATATAGACGAGCTACTAGCCCAATTCGAGAAAATTCGTCTTGAGTAGCAACGTGGTCGTCGACCAATGTTTCCATGTTTTGTGGAGGAGTTTGAACGTGTACGAAGAGCACAACAGCTTGACGTGATATATCAAAAACTTTATACATTTAAAGTTCGTTTAAATTCAGTTTTTGTGGAGGATGAAGATCGATTTGGATGAAGACGAAGCAGGTAATAATTTTGAATTCATTAAAAAATTTTCTTTTAATAATTTTAGGGATGATGAAGTTGAAAATTTAGTGAAATTTAATTCTCCGCCTATTTTTTATGAATATGATGATAATGATATTGCATGAGCCAAATATTATTGAAAATTTAGAAAAGCAAGAGAATGATATAATCTATGAGACACATAATAAAAATTGTTCAAGCAATAATTTTTGTTGTTGTGTTAAACTACTTGGTGATTTCCAAGAGGATGAAGTTTTTGACATTGAAGAGCTAAAGCGTTATGATTTTATTGGAATTGAAAATATGTGTTATGTTGTTAATCCTCTACTGCTGAAAATTTTGAATGAGATAAGGGGTGCAGAAAAAAAAAATTTTGTTGTGAAATTTTGGGAAAATAAATTTTGGAGGCAATTGAAACAAAAAAAGTCTTCAAAATATTTATTCAGATGGAGTGGTCGACATCAATACTTCTGTGAAGATAACCCACAGAGTTCAAGGACGAACTCTCTCCAAACAGGGGAGAATAGGGAGAATAATGTAATGTGTAAACGATCACTTTTGTGCAACCGAACTTTTGCGGATCAAGCAATGAATCCACAATATCAGTAGCTGGAAGCATAGTGGTAGTTTTATTGGGGACCGAACAATGTAAGTCTTTAACGTCAAGCACTTGGTTCCTTATCATGAAGATAGTTTCGAGAATGAGGCTGCGAATTCGAGGGCGAATTCTCTCCAAACAGGGGAGAATGATGCAGATTGCATAGGCGTACACATGCTCACATTGTGCGTACACATTCTTTGGCTATGCATACGCACCACGAGCTGTTTTGGCTGATTATTGCTGCTGATTCGAGATTTTAGTTTATTTTAGCTATTTTAGGAGTTTTAATTATTTTGTTTTATTTAATTATTGCTTTACTAGTTTCCTAGTCATTTCTTACTTGTTCTAGTAGAATTGGGTTTTCTTGTTCTAATAGAACTAGATTTTCTTATTAATTCTCTATATAAAAGGATGTAAGCCTTATGGCAAACAGTTTAGACTTTGATTATTTTGAGATTAATAATATCAAGAGAAAGAGTTTCTCCTTTATTTCCTACTTTCATGTTCTTGAGTGAATATCGATCATGGTTGCCTACTATCTGGCATTATTCTTGCAATAATCAACAAATTGGCGGACGCTTGAATGTTTTTTGGTGAGCTTCGTTTCGACCACATATTTTCCATTGCATCTCTCTCTCTCTCTCTCTCTCTCTCTCTCTTTCTCTCTTGACCCTCTAGGCTATAGCAAATCTCATTTCTGATGTGAGAGCTAGCTTCGTTGCAAAATGGAGCTTTGTCAAGTTCACGATCTCTTTCTCTCTCTCTCAAAAGGATGGAGAGTTGGTGAGTAACCATTCAGGACACCTGAATTTTTCCAACTCCTTATTGGAAGTGTAAAAATCAAATGGGATATGTGGGTTCTGCTAGAAATGATTTAAATTATTATTTTATCATTTTAGATAAGATCAAGTTTGGATAGGATCAAACTTGGATAAGATCGAGTTTTGGATAAGATCAAATTTTTTTAGATAGAATAGAATCTTTGTAATTATGACAAAGATTCTTGGCTTCTACTATAAGCCACCTATTCTCCTATATAAAGGGTAGTGGTGTAGAACTGTTTAAGAATCAACTGGAAGTTGAAGTTTTCGTTTTATGACTTCCTAACTACTTAGTATACATACGTTGTTTTACTTTTAGTTTTATTGGGTATCTTGAAAAGAGGTTGAAGGTACTTGGTTCCTGCCTTTTAGTAAGATCGTAGAGGAACAGGATTTGAGTCCGAGTTAAGTTGAATCTCGAAGATAGAGTTATCAGAATTTCTTGCTCGTGTGGGTGGTTCCAACTATCTTCAAGAAGCATTGTCACGCCTCTTAACTAGATTGGGATTGACTTTATTTGATGTAAGGTAACTCTTATTAATTCTATTATTTTGTTACTTTGCTAGTTGGATCAGAATTAACTCTATTTGGTGCAAGGTACGTAACTTCTATTATTATGCTATTTTGCTAATATTCCAACAATTAGAAGTTATTTCATGGATTTATTCCAACAGGTTCCCACTATAGTGTTTAATTTAGATTGAGAGTAAAGCCACTGTTATGGAGTTAAAACTATCAGCACAATTGTAGTAGCCCTTCGTAGACTAATAGTATCATATATGTTTCATAGAACCCTGAGGCACGGAAAGGAGGAAGCACACAGATCAAGTAAATGATTTCAGTTCTTATATATATATATATATATATGACTTTGTAGTATGTGAAGTGGGAAAGGGAGTGTTGACTTTCTGGACAATTGAAGCAACAGATAGACCACATTTCGTGTTAAGAGTTCTAGAGATCATTGTTGAACTTTCATGGTTTTACTCATGGCCTCTTACTCTGCCCCTATAGTCAAATGTTTGGCTGGGCAATGGTTAAATGTTAATGGGTTAGCATGAAGATAGGTTTCAAAGCCTGAGGCTGGAAGTGTGGACTTCCTACTCATCCTTTGTCAACTCTTCCCTTATCTCTATAGATTTATCCATCGCAAAATATAAAATCAAGAAGTGGATCCTTAATTAACTGATATTTCATTGCATATTTTGGCAAACATTTAGTAGGCTATGTTTCTTACTTCTCAATTGTGCATCAAGACAGGATTTAAGGCTTTCAATATAACAGGCCCTTTCAGATTCCAATTCTTTTCTTTCACCAGCGATCGAATTGGTGAACGGTATCGTACGTATCTCTAGCGGAGCAATATAGAAGAGAAGAACAAAAGAAAAACGCATACAAGGAAAAGATAATACGCAGCATTTGATCAACGGGCGATGATTCGACAATTTTCTCGTGATTCTTCTTATGCTTAATTGCCATATATATCATTAATTATATTATGGAAGAATGTTGAGTCCGAGTGTCCTTTATTGGAGTAATTTGCCACTTACCATGTGGTGGCTACTGGGTCTGCTACTGAAATCAATGTGTTGTATCCTTTCTACAAGAATGACCTCCAAGTGGATTTGAACTCAGCACCAGGTGACATGCATGGGCCGTTGGATCAGATTTTGGACTATTTAGAAAAGATTAAAAAAAAAAAAATTGCTCATTGAAGTCATTTGGATCATTTCAATTACAACTCTCTGATATTCTAATCTTAAACATCCAATATCCCTATGTTCGTTGTATCCTTTCTACAAGAATGCCTCCCATAAGTTGTACTACTGAGCAACCTTTTGCATTAATTGATTGGTGTGGAAAGGAGGTAGAAGAAAAGTTTAAAAGGAAAAGAGATAATAAAGTTTAATTAATTAAAGCGATTTTTTTTTTTTTTTTTTTGGGTTTGGGAATTCATTCAAATCACTCTCGACAAGTTTCTACTTTGATCCACGCAGATAAGCCCCACTCCTCCAGTTGCGTTCATGTGTCACTCATCGTATGTTGAGCTCCAATCAATTCAACGATAAGAAATTAAAATCTAGCCTCATCCAAATCCCATGAGACCCACATATATACCCATTAAGCAAATTAATTAGGCTTCTTGTTCGACCTGGCTTTGATTTTCCATAAACAAATCCCTTGCGGCATGTTGTAATAGCGAATGAGCGAAATCTTGTGACAGGCTTTTGGCCAAAAAAAAGGTTTTTAGCTCTCTGTTTAGTAAACAGTGACTTTGGAATTGAGGAAGTCAGAATATTTTCTCCATCACCATCACCTTTGATCTTCCAATTTCTAATTAATTACCTACTAATGGTCGGTACAAATATGAAGCAGTTTCACGTGGTGTACCAATATATATATATATATATATATATATATATTATTACGGAGTATTATTTTTTATTTAAATTCCTTCTTTTGGGTAAGTACTGATGAACCTAGACCCCCTTCGCACCCCTAAAAAAAATCAACGTGATCATTTAACATTTGATCAGCTTCCAAAATTAGTTGTAGAACTGTCAAGAAATAGTGATATATATGTGTTTACACTAAAATGTTGCGCAGGCGTGTCAAGGCTCGAAAGCCTAAAGATCGTGTGACCATGACCCGTCAGCACCTTCTAGGCCATTGGATTCAAGGCCGTTGGCCTAAAATGCCTATTTGGTCATTGATATAATTGAAATTGAGAAATTAAAAGTATCAAGCGATTGACGAGAGATAGGGGTTTCTTTCTCTTGAGTCTAGTATGAATGTCTAAAAAAAAAAAAAAATGAACGATAGTAATGATTGAAAGTAAACTTACAAACACCGAGAATCATTAAAAGCAAACTTCATGAATTACGACGAGTAACAAGAGTTCACAAACACAGCTTGAAACCAAATCAGAATGAGGATTGGAAAGTAGAAAGAGAATTTAAAGTAATCTGAACTACTCTAAAATTGGAAAGCTATGAAGCTAATTTGAACTCAATTTGATTTCCTGAGAAGGAGTCGTGGTGGTTGTGGAACCCTTTCTTTGGTCTTCTTTTATGCTATTTATAGATGTTGGAGTGCTTCAATAGTTGCTGAATTTCTGCTGCACATGCTTGAATTAGTGGGCTGCCCTACTTCCTTATTCTTTGCTTGAGTGATGCCATGTTAGAAGTAGTAGTGGGTGGTTATCATCAGATGAGGAGTAGTGGATATCTTCATGCTTGCATCTCTTGCTCCTACGATGACATGTGGCAAGGTAGTAAGTAGTTACATCTTCCATGATCTCCACTTCCTTCTTTTTTGCTGGAGTGGTTAGTTACCACTAAAATAATAAGAAACACATGTGACAAATAAAAATCAACACTTCCTCACTTCTTTTTTGACCAAGTCAAACCACACATATTCTCAATTAATTAACCATAATTGGCCACATGGCATATTCCCATTGCTTTTTCACTAATAACCAAAAAATGCTATTTTTAGATGGAAACAATATGTAAGCATTTATATTTCATGATAATGGAAACATAGACATAGCATTTGGTGGTCAAGGGCGGAGCCAGGATTTAAATTTCACCTGGGCTAGCTCGATAAAAAACTAAGAAACACAAACACACACACACACACACATATATATAACATAAGCATGTAGTATAAACTACAAGAAAACCCAAATAAAAAAATAAAATAAAAAATCAGATTAATGCAAAAGGAAAAAAAATATATTCTTGTGATCGATAATACATTCAAACATTCTTGTTCATTGTTCTTTATTTTTTGTTTCCTAGTTTTTTCCTAGCAAAAAATAATAGCAAAAAAAAAATTTTCATGGCAAAAGTCTTCTGTTTGGATTGAGAGAACAAGACTCTAAATGGGAGATGAGCACAGAGCACCCCATGCGGCAGGGGCAGCAGGCCAACTGTTATCCACTTCTTCCATTTCTTTTCTTTGTTTTAATTTTGGACTGCCTTAGTCTGGGCTGCCTTAGTTTTTGGGCTGATTTTATTTTTATTTGACCTAGGCTAATATTGAAGTCCAATGAAATCAGACAAGTAAAAAAAATAAAATTGGGTGGGCTACATCGGCTACAGCCCAGTGTAGCCCGCTACACAGCTCCGCCATTGCTGGTGGTACCTCCCGATATCAACAAAAACTTTAAATATATATATATATATATATCTGCTGAGATACAAATGTACAGACCTTTCGAAGGAAAGTATGAAGAGTAGTTTGAGTGGATTGAGATACGTCCAACACTGATTGAGTTGAGAGGGCAGTACAATTAAATTCTGCAATTTGAGTGGCAGTTTTGTTACAGTTCCAAGTTGATCCAATTATTAAAAAGGCAGACTGGAAGCGCAGGTTAAGGTCTTCGAATCTTGCTTGCTTTTTATTTTTATTTTTTATTTTCTGCATGTGATCACCCTTTAACTTTCTCCCTCCTTTTCTGTGAGAGGATATGGGACGTGCATGAAGCATCAAATAAAAGAAAGGATATGAGATATGATTATGCAGGTTCAACCTCAGTGCTCATTTCTTTTTTCCACATTTTTTTCTAAATTTCGTAGAGTAGTATCAAATACGACCTGTGCTTATCTGCATTGTCTACTTACGAATTAATAGTACTGATGCAGAGCGCACTACTACCTTCCCAAATCCCATATGTGCCTAAGCTTGTACACGCAGCAGACCATTTCTAGATCTTGTTGATTAGCTCTTGCATGTGACATCATGTAATGGCCCAATTAATATGTTAAAATCAGGTCACTGAACCTGATTTTAATAAACTCTTTGAAGTCGAGAGTGATCGTCTCATGTTGAGAAAATTAGGCTTTTTTTTTTCTTTTCTTCTGTTGGGTTTGACTTTCTGCTTCCTCTTCTCACCTTGCGCATATTCAAATATTTGTTATACCTAAGGTCTAAATATCTTACTGGCAAAAACAAAAACGAAGATTTAAAAAAAATAAATAAATAAATAAATAAAGAGAGGAATTATTAAAAATAAAAACAAATAAAAGAGAGGAATTAATTCACGTGCTGAAGTTCTCAAGTTCATATGATCTTGCTTTGAAAGGTTCAGCTGGGCTGAGCTGTATATGGACATTTTGTGGTTAACCTGGTTGGGATTGACAGTGGCTCCATCCAAGTTGGGTAGTCCTCTGCTTTGGTGGGGAAAAAAAAAATAACAGTATTAATTGACGCTGTTGCCGCAGCAAAAAATGACCCTGAAGTGGATCGTTTTAAGGGTTTATTTAATTTGATTTGATTTAATTTTCGGTTTTCAATTATTTGCTCTCAGCTAGCCTTTGACTTGTGAGTTTTTCTCGTTTGGCTTCTTGGGATACGCCTATCCTTCTAGCACTTCTAGCTAGCTTAGCACCGGTACCGGTTGCTTTCATTGAGAAACTTATAATAATACTCCAATATCAATATACACAAGGAGAATAGCCAATAGGAGATAATAATGACTTCTTATAAACTTCAATATTTTGAAGTACCAGAAACTTTGAAACATTGTTCAAGTGAATGAGGCTCATAGGATTACCTTCCACTATCGGCCTCCTTCTACTGTGATTGTTAACTCGTTATTTGAGTATTCTTCTGGTCTACTAGATGGGCATTTTTGTGCTAAGAAAGCTGGTTGTCTAGGAGCTGGAAGTGTTGCAGTTTCACTACCAAGCACAGCAACTACATTCGACATGGCGGGACGATCACTCGGGTCATATTGTACACATAAGAGTCCAACATTCACGCATTTCAAAAACTCGTCCGCATTGCAAGTTTCACATAGTGTTTGGTCCATCAGATCCAATGCCTTACCTTCACTCCACAGTCTCCATGCCTGGAGAAAAATTTCAATTAATTAGAAGCTTTATGAAGCATAACATGACTACATCACTAATGGAAATGGAAAATTTAGCACACTTACATAACTTAGAAGGCTCAAACTTTGTTCTGAGTGATAAAACCCGGTGTTCCTTTTCCCACTGATAATCTCAAGTATAACCACACCAAAACTAAAGACGTCAGACTTGACGGAGAAAAACCCATCTAATGCATACTCCGGAGACATATAGCCACTGCAATGCATGCACCATATAAATTAGAAATAGTCTATGATTAGATATGGCATCATTGCCAACCATTTTCCTCAAACATTGTTGAGGGAGTGAAACTTGTGCAACAAAACCTACACTAAAATTTGATGATTGTACCATCAACAAAATACTTACTAAGTTCCTACTACTCTCCTTGTGTTTCCTTCTGTCTGTTTGCCTCCAAAAATCCTTGCTAAGCCGAAATCGGAAATTTTGGGATTCATCTCCTCATCTAGTAGAATGTTGCTTGTTTTCAAATCTCTGTGAATAATCCTCAATCTGGAATCTTCGTGAAGATTAAGAAGTCCTCGAGCAATTCCCAAAATAATCTTAAAGCGTAACTCCCAATTCAATAAGATGCATAGCGTTCGATCTTGCAAGGTTTAGATTTTCCATTTGAAAGTGTTATTTTAATGGCTATGCTAACTTAAATTTTTAATCGATCAAGATATGTGTATATATGCACCAAGATATCTAGGAATGCAAGTTTAAAGGCTTACCGAATATGAAAGAGTCTAAGCTTTTGTTGGGCATATATTCATAGAGTAGCATCTTTTCTTGTCCTTGAACACAATAGCCTAGAAGTCTAACGAGATTTCGATGCTGAAGTTTGGCAATCAACACAACCTCATTCTTAAATTCTTGTAAGCCTTGTCCTGAAGTACTTGAGAGTCTCTTTACAGCAATTTCTTGTCCTCCTGGAAACTTACCCTGAGAGTAGAGCGTTGGCCCCATCATGTTCTTTATCATTAACCAAAACCTAGCCTAGATGAGTAGATGGCATGAACTTTAATCAATGTATTGAGTAAAGGACCATTACCTTATGAACAGGTCCAAACCCCCCTTTTCCAAGCTTATTTGCATTTGAGAAGTTATTTGTTGCAGCTAGTATGCTTTCCAAATCAAAAAAAGGTACATCTATTTCATTTTTATACTCTTCTCTAAACTGGTCAGAATCTATCAATTCTTTGACATGTTTCTCAGTATCACACAAATGTAGTGCCTGGTTTCGATGACCATATCCCCTTTTCTCTGAATTGGAAATATAATTGAACCTCTTAGCTATTGACTTGCTGATATTATGAAGGAACCTAAAATATTGAACTTCGTAAAAAGGGGAAAAAATAAAGGTGACGCCTTCTGCTCTCTACTTACCTCGTATTTTGGCCACCTTTCTCCACAAATATGGATAGTATTCTATCGTGCATGATACAGCAATCAATACAATCAACGTTGTAAAAGCTAGAGCAACGATTGTAGGCAGTGACCTGTTTCTTGGTAAAGGCACTTCTGAAAGTGAAAAAATTGACAAGTCTCAGTTAAACATGTAAAATGCAAGCACAATTATAAGCTATAATTCTGTTTCTAGAGAGGATAGGAAAGCCTCCCACTTGGTTAAAATATGAAGGGATTTTACATAAGGAAGTTAAAAGAAAGCACTCGTAAGACCATTAGAAAAAAAATTTCAAAAAAAAGTTTTTTAATTTAATATATATGTATATATATAATAGAGCAATCCCGAAAGGTGGGATTATCTGTCTATCATAAGCTGAATGTACAACCTCCCTTTCGCAATAAGATCGTCCATACCAGCGTTGGATAAATTCATTCTTCATCTACATTGCGAATTTAACTTGTACAAGGCATATCCCATCTTCAGATTTTTTTCCAAAATAAAGTATCCGAAGTCCTAGCTACCACTTAAAAGTGATAGGTGCGTGACATGATTTCATTGTTCTAGCACACCACATCAGGCCCACGTCGTGTGCTGATCACATGAAATGGTTTTTCTCTCAAGTGGGTCAACACTCGTGGCAGGCTAGCTAGCGACTATTAATTATCTTGTTATTAATTTGAAAAATAGTTCAGGTTTGGGATCCCGAACTTGAAGGACTTCCTAGTTTTTCTTTGCGGCCATTAAACCGAAATTCACGTCTGTGCACAATCACAAAAAATAAAAATAAATAAACATATAAGAATTATGTGATTTGACAAGATGCCTATCCACGGGAGTGATAGATTAAACCAAGGACTTTAAAATCGATATCGATGGATATATCGAGGGTTCAAAAATGTGGATATATCGGATATATCGACAATATCAATATCGTTTTAAAGATATGGTAGATATTATGAGTTAAAAATGGATATTTTTATTGAAACTCTAGGAAATAATGATTTAAACTCTAATACACAATCTAGCATCGAAATATTGCAATTTAAATATGTATAATACAAATATATGTTGTGTAGGGTATAAAAAATATACCGCGCTAAGTAAATAAATAATAGAAAATTTTGCAAATTCAACATTTAAATGTTATATAACATTGAAATAGATTTTTGTAACATTTAAATATAGAGGGCTATTAGATCAAAGGCCATTAGTTTGAAATAATATTTTAAATTATGTGAAATACTAAGCATAGTAAAATGTACACATATATGTGAATCCTAACCTATTCTAATGTGTAAAAATTTCACCAGCAATCAACACAAGGGCATTTAAACATGGCAGTGTCGATATCTTGAACGATATCTTCGATATATCGCGATATATCAAAGATATCGTTCAACATTTTATTTTTTAAAAATCCTTCAATTTCGCAATAATATATCGTATCGTTTACCTCCGATATGGTGATACATCACGATATATCACAACATTTTGGTCCTTGGATCAAACCCACTATATTTATACCAAAAAGGATTCAGTTTAAAACTCTCAACCTTGCACTCTGTTGCTTACAACTGAACCTCTACAAAGCAAAATAATTTATTTGAAACCCTACCCGAACATACAAATACATGCATACCCAAAATAACTCAATGCTATAGGCCTAATGGCCGCCCTAGCCTCTGGCTCCAGAAATGTTCCATTAACTTGGCCTCTTGGAGTCCAATTATAAACAAATACAAGACACCTCACAATATCACTTAATTGGCTTGAGCGATTTCGATCTAAAAGTTGGAAATAGAACCTTCAAAAAATTTTTAAGTCCCTGATCCCTGATCCTGTACTTGAACATTTCTATTTTAAAAATAGTATTAATTACTAAATTTACTACTGTATGGGTTACAGTATTCAAGAAATGCATAAATTCTAGAATTTTTCAAAAAAATAAAATAAATAAGTAAATAAAAAACAGCAGCAGAAGAAGGAAAGTACCTATATCAGAAAGGTTTACGCGGAGAGAGAGGGTAGGGCTGCCATCAGGATAATCCTCCTGCAGATTACTTAGATCCTTGGTCCAAATCAAACACGAAGGCTTAGCAGTACTATTATCATAGGAATATGCCTGGCAATCGCAGTTCCGAAGGCAGTAATACTTTTTGCATTCCGTTTCATTCGTAACCTCGATCAATTCGTCTGGGTTTATCGTCATAAACTCTATGCTAAAGAAAGTGTCGATTTCGCCATTCTTCCCACATATTGGCGACTTTCTTTTGCACCCACCTGAAAAATCTCCAGAATTCCAATCATCCGGCGAGGTGGGTTCGAACCCAGGCAAACACTTGCACATCAACCGACTGTTAACATTACAGATTCCGAATTTCCCACAAACGTTCAACTCTCTGCATAGGTTTCTCGGCTCCAAAAAAATTAAAGACCAATTTTTCTTGTCAATCTTCCATCTTAGATACTGTATCTCCCCACTAAAACTCATCACCAGCCTGCTTTTATTATAGCGCAGGGGCGTATTAATTGAGCATGGAGCATATGGCATACCTGTTCTACACCCTGGTTTGGAATTCCTTGTGAAGTTTAACAAGTCGGCTATTTCGTGAGGCATTTGATCAAACATAATCCGCTCATGAAACCTCCAGCGCGCATGCCATGATTTTTTCCAGATGGTCGTGAATTGTTCTTGGTATACGCTTTGATCTCTCCCAAACATGAAATCACCTGTCGCGGGGTCATCGCCTCTGTTCCACGAAATCAACTTCAGGTTTCCATCCATCACCATGCCAGGAATAAACGTATCAGTGGGGTTACGAAAGCTCTCCCAGAAAATCTCCGCCGATATATCATCGCTCAAAATGAGGTTCCCAGAATCATCGAGCATGGCCGCCGTCTTTCTATAAGACGACGATTCAAGATTTGTAGACCAGTATGACTTTCCCTTTCCATCCAACACCGCGAGGTTGCCATCTTTCGTAATGGCGAAAACGCCACTACCATCAAGTAGTGGATTGTCTCTATTCGCTACCCATACAACTGTTCGCGGTGTGAGGTTGTAATACCATATCCCGACGTATCTTGCAGAACCACTGGCACTTTCATTAGGAGTAAAGAAGCCTAGCTCGAAAACTTCTCGGGCAGAAACAAGAGTTTCTTTTCTTTCATCAGCGATCGAATTGTTGAACGCTATCGTATCTCTAGCCGAGCAATATAGAAGAGAAGAACAAAAGCAAAATGCATACAAGGAAAAGATAATACGTAGCATTTGATCAACGGGCGATGATTCGACGAATTTTCTTGCGCTTCTTCTTATGCCTAATTGCCATATATATCATTTGTTGGTGAGTGGCTCGTATTAAAAACATGTGGAGCCCGAGGGGGCCCACGTGAGAATTTCAATTCAACTTCACTACTCCCTGCTTTCCCTTTCTTGCTTTCCGCTTGTTTTTTTCTTTCCGTCTTTCATCTTGAATGGATTTGGCGACAGCACGTCAGCCATGACAGAAGATTAGGCGGCTACTTCTCCTCTAAAAGGAGAACCATTCTGACACACAGAAAAATGAATAGAGGAATAACAACAAGAGTGACAAAGAGTATTTTTGATGAGTGGTACGTATCATTAAGTATATGTGTATCGTTTTTTTCTTTAGGTTGAGAGGATGAGTCTGAGAGAGGGTGTACAAGGGTATAAGGGATTGGATTTGGGTTCCAACAAGTTAATCTTTAATACTTTGTACAATTATTTTCAGTTTTCTCATAATGCAAAAAAAGACAAGATCACGTCCTGTGAACGTAGGCAAGATTTTGTGGAGCCACATAAATCTTGGTGTATGTTATTGAGTGTTTTGATTTTATATTTTATTCTTTTGTCATTCGTACTAAACAATTGTTGGAGGATTCTCAACGTCATTATATGATGGAAGAATGTTGAGTAGGAGTGTCCATTAGTGGAATAATTTGCCACTTACCATGTGGTGGCTACTGGGTCTGCTACTGAAATCTATGTATCGTATCCTTTCTACAAGAATGCCCTCCAAATGGATTTGAACTCAGCACCAGTGACATGGGCCGGCCGTTTGGATGAGATTTTGGATGACCAAGAAAAGATTAAAAGTTCCTCAATTAAGGTCATTTGGATCATTTCAATATTAACTTTTTGATATTCTAATCTTAAACGTCCAAAATCCCTATGTACATTATTACATCCTTAATTTCTATATGAATGCCTCCCATAAGTTGTATAGCTAAGCCACTTTTTGTATTAATTAATGGGTAATGCTATCTTATCTCATACTTTGCTCTATTTAATACATTTCAGAGAATAAAATTGTAAGAACCCTA
Source organism: Liquidambar formosana (assembly GCA_039720395.1). NCBI lineage: Eukaryota > Viridiplantae > Streptophyta > Magnoliopsida > Saxifragales > Altingiaceae > Liquidambar > Liquidambar formosana. The sequence goes on along the minus strand of CM077824.1, from coordinate 6,964,276 downwards.
AAAATTAAAATCTTCCCAAATACACTTGGCAGGGTAAAGTGTGGAAAAAGATAACATTACTTAGATTGATTGGTGTGGAAAGGAGGTAGAAAAAAATTTTAAAAAGAAAAGAGAGAAAAAAAAAGTTTAATTAATTAAAGCGGAGTGTATGTTTTTTTTTTATTTTTTTATTTTTTTTATTTTTATTTTAATGGGAATTCTTCCAAATCACTCTCGGCAAGTTTCCGCTCTGATCCACGCAGATCAGCCCCACGTACTCCTCCAGTTGCTTTCATGTGTCAGTGTGTCACTCATCGCATGTTGAACTCCAATCAATTCAGCTATGAGAAATTAAAATCTAGCCTCATCCAAATCCCACGAGATCCACATACCCATTAAGCAAATTAATTAGGCTTGTTGTTCGACTTCCTTTGATTTTCCAAAAACAATCCCCTTGCGGCATGTTGTAATTAGCGCATGAGCGAAATCTTGTGACAGGCTTTTAGCCAAAAAAAAAAAAAAAAAATGGTTTTATGCTCTCTGTTTAGTAAAGACTTTGGAATTGAGGAAGTCAGAATATTTTCTCCATCACCATCACCTTTCATCTTCCAATATCTAATTAATTGCGTACTAAGGCGGGGTCGGTACAAATATGAAGTAATTTCACATGGTGTACCAATATATATTATTATTTTTATTTAAATTCCTTCTTTTGGGTAAGTGCAGATGAACCTAAACCCCCTTCGCACCCCTAAAAAATCAACGTGATCATTTAACATATGATCAGCTACCAAAATTATGTTATAGAACTGTCAAGAATTAGTGATATATATGTAGCCATCTATATTTCATCATAATGGAAACATTGACATAGCATCTGGTGGTACCGCCTCATATCAACAATATATATATATATATATACTAGATATAGCACACGTGCGTTGCACGTGAATATTTTTAAATAATATTAGTTTCTATTTTTTTTTTTTAACTAATCTATGTATTTTTGTTTAGATATGCCTACAAAGGAAAATCGATTTTGAGGGGTTCTTCATGTATTCAGAGTACATCTTTTTTGGGTTTCATACATTCTTTTTGGGTTTCGGTTGGAACTCTTAAGGTATGTATCGTATTTTGTTCATCGGTTTAATGAGTCTAATCGGTTTCTCAGAACTATGGGTATTTCATTTCGAATGATTTTTCTTTCTTTAATTACAGTACCTATTATGATTACAAATTCATCTAGTTAACTTATAAATTCATAAAAAAATCAAACTTATTCTCTAACAGTACCATATATATATATATTATAATTTGTAGTTCTCTAACAGTACCACATATATATATATATATATATATATACACATTATAATTTGTAGAGTAAAACTTACCAGAGAATGGAGAAATCGCCGTCAACCAGAGAAGGGAGAAGTTGCAACTACTCTTGATGGAGAAAGTGGAATTTACAATCTGGCTGTTTATTTATTATATAGGAATTATAGTTTTCGTTTCCTTTGAATTCCTATTTATGTTTTATATATTAAAGTATGTGCTTTAAAATATATTAAGGTATATGTTTTAGAATTATAGTTTCCATATTCCTATATATTTCTATTTATTATATAAGAATTATAGTTTTCGTTTCCTTTGAATTTCTATTTGTGTTTTATATATTAAGGTATGTGTTTTAGAATTACTATATTTCCTATATATGCAGAAGGGTGGGTAGTTGTGTATTTAAAAATTAAAATAAGGGTATATTAGTCAATCAAAAGTTTTTCTTACATTCATCTTTTTATAGGTAGTATAGATAGATAGATATCTATATCTATACTACCTATAAAAAGATGAATGTGAAAAAAACTTTTGATTGACTAATATATCCTTATTTTAATTTTTAAATACACAACTACCCACCCTTCTGCATATATAGGAAATATATCAATATGGAAACTATAATTCTAAAGCACATACCTTAATATATTCTAAAGCACATACCTTAATATATTCTAAAGCACATACCTTAATATATAAAACACAAATAGGAATTCAAAGGAAACCCTAAATCAAATACTCCATTTAATACTATACATATAATCCTAAAGCACATTGACTTCGTATTTCCCTCTTCCTCTTATTCTCTAGCAAACAAGAATGGCTGTTAGAGGCACACCTACTTCCCAGTGCAGTCACAAACCAAATATCCACATCATGGAGACGATACATGAAGACGATACCGAATCTCAAGGGGCTGTTGCGTGAGTATTTTATACTTTTATTATGTATATCTTGGAATTTGGTGAGAATTCATATAATGCTGAATTTGTTTGTAGTTGGGGGTGGTTGTTTTCGAGGATTTTGGGGAGACTAGGAAAACCCTTAAATGTGTTTTGATTGTAACGTGAAAATTGTTGGAATAGGTCATATATGTATATGATAATGATTATTATTATTATTTTGCTTGAATTTGGTTATTGATGGGAAGGGAGGGGGAAAAGAAAAAGGAAAAAAAAAACAAAGAAATGAGGAAAAAATAAAATGAAAATCTTGATCTTCACTCTCTTTTCAATCTCTAAGTGAACAAAAAAACATGTAGATGATGATATCATATAAAAATAAAATTGAGAATTTTTTTATAGAAAAAGTAAGAAAAACTAAATTATGAGGGATCAAATTCACTTATTAAAAAAATAAATTAAATAATATTTAAAAGCATCAAAAATATAAAATATAGAAAATAAAAATAAAATAATTATGTTTGCTACTTTCCTTTGGAATTCACATCTCAAATTGAAGTAGCAAATTGCCACAGCCCACATAAGGTAGCAAAAGACAGATTTGTTACTTTTTTTTTTTTTTTTTTTTTTTTGCTACCTCCCTCAAATATGCTCTTGTATCACATATTAAATAATATTATATCTATACTACCTATAAAAGTTTATACTTTAGAAACACTTTTGATTGACCATTACATCTTTATTTTAAATTTTAAATATTTATTTGCCTCCCATATTTAACTAATCAAGAATGTTTTATATTTAACCAATTAAGAATGTTTATTTTCTAGCAAAAAAGAAGGAAAAAAGATAACACAATTTATGTTCACTTCATAAATTCTATACAGCCTTCACTACTATGCATGTGTTCTAGCTAACTTTTTATTCCTACCATAACTCCTAACAATTGAAGGAATATTGACCTATTGTGTTGAGCGTTTATTCTAATAAGTTAAATTAACACAAAAGTAACAAATAATTAGATTTTCATGTTCAATATATATATATATATATATAGAATTTATAAGTTTTTTTATTTAAATAATATTCATGTGCAACGCACGTGTGCCCATATATATATAGATATATTACCTATAAAAAGTTGAATGTGAGAAAAACTTTTGATTGATTAATATATTCTTATTTTAAATTTTAAATGCACAATTACCCTTCTACATATATAAGAAATATAGAAATATAAAACACATACATAAATAGAAATTTTAAGGAAACTATAATTCGCATAAATAAATAAAACCCAGAATTGTAAGTTAACTCTATTTCATAACATATATCATCTATTCATTAATAATGGGATTCTAAATTCTATTTTCTCTATTAACAGTAGCTTCAACCTATTTTAATAGAGCCCTCATATTCTTTTCTTTTTCGAAATATAGGGTTTTAGGTTTTGTTCTAATTGCTATAGAAAAATTTGTTTTCCATGTGGGTCAAGTACTTCATATATTTCTGTAATTTTGATTCTCCTACCTCTATTCTTACTGAATGCCTTACCTACAAGATTCCTTGCAAACGTAGTAGGGTTTTATTTTAGTTATGTTAGATATTATTACTTTTGAGTTTTTTTTTATTTTATTTTTTTGGTGTAAGTTTTTGACAAATCGTGATTCACAAATATTTTATGAGGATACCTTTCTTTTTATTTAATTATATATTTTTGGAGTTGGTTTGTTTTCTCACATAGAACCTTTTATTAAAATATAATATAATAAAACCGAATGAGGTTCCTAGACTATCAAAAACTGGCATTAAGAAAACCAAATCCTATATGTAACGATGTTAAAAATTCTACCTTATCTGATCAATAAAGCATCATCTCAACAAAGGACAACCCAGGAGGATTCCCATGTTTTAGTAAGCAAATTTTTCATTGAGAAAATTTTCAAAAATAAGTATATTTATCATAATTTCATTTAATTTTTTATATTATAAAAAAATTTTATAAAAAAACCCCAACTTCCCCACTCATAGAATAATATTTTCAATGAGTTGGATGACATTTATTTTAATTTATTTCTTATTTTTTGAATTTAAACACGATGTTATTTGTTCAATTTATTTATGAAATAATTTTTTTAAAAAAAATTATTACTCTTTGAAATAAGTACATAACTAGGTTAGTTGCCAAACAAGTTAAAAAAAAAGGGTTAAACTATTTAGCTTTTTCCTTACAAAAATAAACATATATATATATACACACAGACAGAGCTATGAGAAATATCCTTTTGATAGGCAAGTGTACAATTGAAATTTACATATATTTTTTATATTTATTTAAGTTATTGATGACACATTTAATTAATTTATTAGTTTTGGCATTGATTTTTTTTTTTTTTTCCAATCACAAAAATCTCTTCTTTAAAAGACAATTTATATGGTCCACTTTAGCATAAATTCGTATACCATTAATGAAATATTTATTTTATAATACAAAAATATTCACGTGCAACGCATGTGTGTACCAACTAGTATATATATATATATATATATACACACGGTTATGTTTTTATCAGCACGTGTTGATATAAGTTATATCAACACTATGCATTGGGGATTGTACCCTTTGCATTGGTTCAATGTACCTCATATCTCACTTATGCACAAAGTACAATTCCCAATGCGGATATTAATGTAAGTTATATCAGTACGTACTTACTTGATCATCATCTTATATATATCTATACTGCCTATTAAAAAATGAATGTGAGAAAAACTTTTGATTGACTAATATACCCTTATTTTAATTTTTAAATACACAGCCCCCCTTCTGCATATATAGGAAATATAGTAATATAAAACACATACCTTAATAAGAATTCTAAGGAAACTATACAACTACCCTATTGCATATATAGGAAATATAGCAATATAAAAGACATCTTAATAAGAATTCTAAAGAAACTATAATTCATATAATAATTAAATAAAACCAAATCCAGATAGGAATTCTAAAGAAACGGAAACTATAATTCATATATAATAAATAAATAGCCGGATTGTAAATTCCACTTTCTCCATCAAGAGTAGTTTCAACCTTCTCTCCACCTTTTCCATTAACGCGACTTCTCTCTTCTCTGGTAAGTTTTGCTCTACAAATTATAATATATATATATATATATATATATATATATGATATTGTGCTAGAAATTTGTTGAGTTAGATTTTGGTTTGAATGCTAATAATCACATTAGGTTTTATTTGATTTTATTCCTCTGAGAAATTAATTTTATGCAATCGTATTTGATTTAAATTCTATATATCTTTCCTAGAGTTTTTTTTATTCAAGTTTTGGGTTTTGTATCTTTTATTTTTGCTGTGAGTATTTTCACTTACTTGTGATTTGATTAGTAGAGTTTCATAAGCAATTTGCTAAAATGCTTTTGTGTTTGAATGCTAAACCCTTTATTTTACGTGGTAAATCATCTAATTATATTTTTTCTTTTAATGAAAAATTGCTCTTGGAAATATCCGATGGAAATGGAAACATCTATTTTTAATCATCTATTTTTATATGCTCATTCTCTTTCTAATTTTTTCTTGCTGACAAAAAATCCCTTGTAAGAGGTATGTATTTTATTTTATTTTATTTTTTTTATGCTCAATCTCTATGTTGTCTTTCTGATTTTTTTCTTAGAGATAAAAATTCCCTTCTCAAAACTACACTGTTTATGGGTGATTTGAGGGATGGATCGGAGAACTAGGGCCTTAGGTTTCTAAATGTTCTTGATGAGGCATCTTGCCTTATTTTTTTATTTGTAATTTTTCCCATTTTTTGAATCCTAAGATTGGTTTTCATGCTATGTTATCTTTGGTTGTTTCAATTAATGGGATGTTGAGTTCCAATAATGCATTGTGGAATGTCTCGCTATAAAGTGGGGATCCATAGATTCTTCAGCCAAAAAAATAAAAATAAAAAATACAAAGAAGTTGAAGAGAGGTAGTAGTAAAGTTTCATTTGGATGAAGTGGAATAATATCCCATGATAGTAACATGATAGTAGTATGGTGTTAAGACTCTTATCTTTTTTAGCATGTACTTATTCTTTAAGTGATCCAAAATGTATTAAAATTTGTTGATGTGTAAGTCACATTATATAAACTACTAATTCATTAATAAATTTAGTAAATTCTTTTGCATATAATTTCTACGTTACAATGGACTTGCCATATGGTTAACAATTCAACCAAATTAAATTCTCTTTAGAGATTAAGTGTATACTTTCTCCATTTATTTTGGTTCTAATTATTTTCTTTTTTATTTCTTCATTGATATGTTTCTTATTATAGATGTATAGAAAATTGGTGGACAATGAATAAGTTATTTGTAAAGATTCTTGATAGTTACGTGTCATTATGTATTAACATTTCTTTTTAGATCATTTGATGTACACGAACTAAAACCTTCTACAGAGTAATAAATAATTTCTTAACATCTCAAATCTTCACATTTGATATGGATTAAATGTTAAAGAACAAATGGCCGCATAACCTTTCTTAAGTAAATAAAGTTTATATTTAATCGATATGGACAATATTGAAGAGATAATTACCACTAGATGAGGGGCTATACTACATGAAAAGGGTCAATCCCTATTCAAACTAAAAAGATCTTGGAAAGCATCGATCTTTTATATGTTTATTTAGGAAAAATAATTGATGATCTTTAAATCATATTATTGTTGACAAAAAATCCACGTGCAACGCACGTGTGCAATAACTAGTATATATATATATATATATATATATTCTCAATGTACGTAGGAACTAATGCACAAAGTATAACTCTTAATATAGGTATTGATACAAGTTATATGAGTACATGTTTACCTCATCATCATATACATACATATATATATATATATATATATATATATATATATATTTGCAGAGAAACTAATGTACAGCCCTTTGGAAGGAAAGTATGAAGAGTAGTTTGAGTGGATTGAGATACGTCCAACACTGACTGAGTTGAGAGGGCAGTACAATTAAATTCTGCAATTTGAGTGGCAGTTTTGTTATAGTTCTAAGTTGATCCAATTATTAAAAAGGCAGACTGGAAGCCCAGGTCAAGATCTTCGAATCTTGCTTGCTTTATTAAATTTTTTTCTTTTCTGCATGTGATCACCCTTTAACTTTCTCCCTCCTTTTCTGTGAGAGGATATGGGAGACACGAAGCATCGAAAGGATATGAGATATGATTATGCAGGTTCAACCTCAGTGCTCCTTTTCAATTTCCACTTTTTTTCTAAATTTCGTAGAGTCGTATCAAATAAGACCTCTGCTTATCTGCATTGTCTACAACGAATTAATAGTACTGATGCAGAGCGCGCTACTACCATCCCCATATGTGCCTAAGCTTGTACACGCAGCACACCATTTCTAGATCTTGTTGATTAGCTCTTGTATGCGACATCATGTAATGGCCCAATTAATATGTCATATGATTTTTTTGCTTAAGCATTTCAGCACTCTTGTTGCACCCATAACTGAATTATTGAAGAACGGAGAATTTGTATATATGTACTTCTGATGTTGAGAAAATTAAGTTTCCAGGCGGTGAAGAAGAGGGTCACTGAAGCTGATTTTAATAAACTCTTTGACATCGAGAGTGATCGTCTCATGTTGGAATTGGGGCAGTTCTTAGCCAAGAAGCTAGGAAGACCGGTGTCATACTTGAACGAAGAGCTTAATTTTCAAGACAAAGGCATTCAACTTATGATATTGAGCTTTACACCATTGCTCAAGCCTAGACGTTCTAGCACCACCTTATTCAATGAGAATTTGTGTTGTATTCAGGTCATGAAGCTATGAAACGCCTTAATTCTCAAACTATGATGGATCTAGGAACAACAAACATAAATCTGCCTGTTGGTGGCTTTGTCAATCACAATGAAATAGGTCAACCTCTACTTGCGCCTACATATAATTTGCATAACGCTTCAGTTTTAGTAGTTAAAGGCCTGGCATTGCTCTGTGACAAGCATTATGGAAGCTTTGACAAAGAGACCATATACTCGTGTTCTAGTGCGAGGTGCGGGACTTATAAATTCTATTGAGGACTTTGCAGGGGTAGTATCATCGACATTAGAGTATAAAGAGTATTATCAGCGACATTCATTAATTGGCTATCCATTTCTGTTGTATTGAGTTTAGGCACGTGTTTTAGATAATAAGCTAATCAAGCAGTTGATTGTGTCGGTAATTTGGGCCATGGATGTCAAGATTCCTTTAGTTTGGAGTATCATTGTCCTAGGATGTTGTAGGACGTTTGTATGGAGGATATTGCAAATTTGCAAGTGTTGTACTTAATTATTTATTTTTTATTATTCTTTTAAACTTTAGAGAGAATTCGATTAATTTTCTCCTTTTTATTAATAAAATTATTTCTTTCTTTCCAAATAAATAAAAATAATCACAACTATAAATCAACTTATGGACCCCTGTTCAGGTGTCCATATCCATTGCTCACTACTTCACGTGCTGAAATTCTCATGTTCATATGGTCTTTGCTATAAAAGGTTCAGCTGGACTGGGCTCTATATGGCCTTTTTGTGGTTAACCTGGCTGGGCTTAGGCAGTGGCTCCATCCAAGTTCAATAAGCCAGCAAGTTGTACACTAGCCCAAAAGAGCAGGTTATATATCATGTCCGTCGTCATGGAGGAACTTTTTAACCCCAAGGCTATTGAAAATCTCATTTCTGATTTTAAGAGCTTCTTTGCAAAACGTAAAGCAGTGGAGCTTTGTCAAATTTCCTCGTTTGGCAACCAAAGCAGCTTATGCACAGGGGCACGTAGGGCCGACCCTGAGGGTAGCCTAATGAGGGCTCCAAACCTTTGTTTTTGTGTTTTTTTTTTTTTTTAATACCTGTATTAATTAAGGGGGCCTCTATTTGCTTTTCATCCCGCACTAATTTTGTATTTTATGAAAAATATGAAAGGTTTTCATGAAAATTGACCATGAGGTCCCTTAGAAAACATAATTTTGAACAATTTCATAAAATAAAGTTTTTCCAAAATCTAAGGTTTATATAGAATGAACTTTTTAGTCATTTATAAAACAAACGGTGTGGTCAAAAAATCCACTTAAACGATAGATTTTGAAAAATATTTCTTCTATAGAGTCGTTCAAAATAATGTTTTTCAATGGATAGCGTGACTGGTTTTTAATGAAATTTTTTATATTTTTCATAAAATCTTAAAATATAAAACTAGTGGGGGATGAAAAGCAAATCTTGGGGTGCTAATAGAGACCCCCATTAATTAATGAAGGCCCCAAACCAAGTGGGCTTCAACCCAAATCCACAGCCCAAAAATCTACTCAACTCAAGGGTCCCATTTTAGAAGGTTCGTTTTCAGCCTCAAAAAAGACTTAGATCTTCGACCTAACTAATCTCTATACGAAACGTCAATTAATACTTAGAATAGCTTCGCTTGGTGGTTGCCAACAAATTAATCAGCTGGACTGGGCTACTTCTAGCCTAATTAAGAAGCCCAAATATCAGAGTGGTTGAGTCCCAGACCTGTAGCAAACGTGTGGTGAGGTCAGTATAGTAGCATCCTCAAACACTTGAAATTGGTCCTGACCGTGGCCTTTGATTGGTCGGCTTCAATAACTTCTCGGAGGATCAAGTCCCGTTTTGTCCCATTGGCAGTCGAATGGAAGAGGGACAAATCCATGTCTAGTCCTCTCAACCCATGGCCACCATCTAAACAGAAAGGTTCAAACAATTTGCCATGTTTTCTTTGCTTGCCACTGCCTTTTATATTACATATTGGGCTTCTATTCAGAACACTTTTCGATTACTAGGGGTGCAACTTGGTTCGGGAATTCCGGGGACCGGACCGTTCCGAGCAATTCGGTCCGGGACGGAACGGGACAAATAGTGTCCGGGACAGGACTCGGGATAAATTTTTAAAAACCGAATTTTTTCGGGACGGGACTCGGTTTAGGGGTGTTCAGTACCGTCCCGTACCGAATTCCCATACCGAATTCCCGAACCGAGTACCGATTAAATATAATATTATATCTATATTTTTATATACATAATATATAATATATAATTATATATTACTAATATATAATTATATATTACTAATATTTTGGTTTTGAATTATGACTTTCTTGAGTATAAATGTATAATTATGTTTGGTTGTAAAATAATGCTAATGGACAAGTGGACTTATTAGTTTATTGTGCTATCACTAGTTCACTACTATGAATGAATGAATGAATTATATTTAATGATTATGTATTTATGATTTTATGTAGCCTATTTTGTGGAAAAGCAGGTATATTTAGCTCATTTTGTGGCTAATCAGGTTGACAATTTTTAATTGGAAGTAGTTATTTTTAATTTTTAATTTTTAATTCAGGGAAAACAAACTGATAAATACCGAGAACCGGACCGTTCCGTCCCGGTATTTTTCGGGACGGGACGGGACGGGACAATAGTAAATTCGGTTCGGTTCCGGTATTGATTTTCAAGTCCCGAATTACTTCGGGACGGGACGGATATACCCCTGTCCCGGACCGTCCCGGACCGAGTTGCACCCCTACTTTTCATCATTCGTAATGGTAACAAATAATTATTCATATTTTATTAGGATACTAGCAATTGTGCTAGTTGTATAATATATCCACATTTTTATACCCTTTAAGTTGCTCTTTTCTCTATCCAATTTGTCTTAAATGAGGCTGCCCTTAATCCCCTAATCCTTCCTATGGGCTAGCTCTCCCGTTTCTTCGGCCATTCGAATCATGTCACTGTATTTATCACATTAAATATATCATATTGGTACTATTTCAACAAATATGAAAAAAAAAATGGTTAAAACGAGTCTGCATATGCTTTTCAAAGTTGACAAGTCAATACTATTGATTGGAAGCTAGAGAACATTAAATTTTGATTTACACCTATAATTAAATTACATGGTATAATATAATGAGATCTTATATGTAATCAATGTTCTATTTAAAGTCTTCTACTCAATAATAGACATATGTCTTGGGATTCTTGAATATGCTAGGAGAAGAACTCATCCGTACACCTGGTTTAGGGGTTTTTTAATTATTTTTTTATTTTAATATGAATTTTAAAATTTTCATTATTTTAAAATTAAATTTTTTTTAGGATAATATCTTGACCAGTAGATGTGGGGATTAGGGTTTTCAAAGCTATGATTGGTTCAAGGGGGAGGGGCTTATCACACTCTAGTCTAATCCATCCTCATCCCTTTCACGAGATCTAGATAGGGGGACAAAACGATACTACATAAAGAACACAATCATGCCACCCCACTTAACGTTTCCCATGGGGATCAATGACTAGGAGACATAACACACCCACCACTCCTTTTAGGTGCTCATTAGTCATGGGGACCCATTCCTTTCCAAGTTTCAAACACTAGCTAGCAGCTACCTCACTAAACTCACAAGAAAAGTCCAAGCCTCTGATGAATAATAAAAATCAGTACATTTCTCTGTGGCTCTCATGAATTTTTATGGGAATAGGCATACCCATAACCGATTTCTCCACATTTTCCTAGCACTATCTAGACAAGCTTCCAGTTATTCCATGCAACATTGGTCCACACGTATCCTCTCACTGTTTCAATTGGAAGCCAGGGTCATGCGTAATCCCCAAATTCATAGAAAAAGATATATTTTAGTACCCTGTTTGGTCATGTTTATTTCTCAAATCCTATATAAATGTGCTCCCCACATTGGCTGGACTCCATCTCTCTTCGGAAAGTGAGAGAAAAGAGAAAAGAACCATAGAAAATCACTTAGAAAAGTAGGCTCTCAAAGACCCTGTCCCCTCCATATGAGTGCAATCATCTTCTAAAAGACAGTGATATTTTGTGCGTACTTGTGGTCAAGCTAATGTTGGAAACCATGGTCCCCACGTGCGGGCCAAAAGGGTTACATGAAACGATGGGCAGAAAGGTACCCTCTCATACCACAGGCTTCGATAGGGCCAAGAACTTGACGGGGTCCAAATTATAAGGACTTAAATTGAGACTTTTTTAGGTTGGATGATTAAGGTGCCAAATGATATATATGGCTTGTGCTTAATGTAGGGGCCGGAATTGTAGCATTGGAATCACAAAATGAGTCAAATCTTTTCATGCTTGATTGCCCCTTTTGTTGATCCGTCTTGTCATGCTTTTATATGCTTTGGATTCGTATCATCTTCCTACCCACCATTGCCATACCATTAATCAATATTGTTTGGTTCTCTAACTAGCTAGGTAAGAGTATTATCAGCAGTCCCTTTCAATAAGGGCATTGATAAGCGTGCCAATAGTCTTATCTTCTTGGAAAATGCCACTAAGAAAGGCTCTAAAAATATTGAAAAAGTCTCACACTCCATATCATTCAAATATTAAGTATAATATAAGTTCATGCACCTGTCTAAATCCTCCACCGATTAAATTAGACTTATAAATTGAAAACTTGATATGATATAAAAACATATTGTTTCTGCCATATATGATATAACTTGCACTCGATTATTATTTCATAGAAATTTTAAAAATATTGTTTAAACACTTAGGTGCTTCGTAAAACACAACCCCTAACCCAACCACACATCCAAAAATAAATTAAATAAAAATAAAAAATAAAACCTTGATACTGCAAAGTGTACGCTAACGTCATGTTAGTAACTGGCATAAATATCTATAAAATTATGGAATTCTCCTTCAAAGTAGAATGATTGCAGAGGCCAAAGTGGCCCTAATGCTATAGCAGTTGACAGACAAGAGAGTAGAAATAGTATGCGGATATGGACAGCTGCCTACACCTATAATAATTAGCCATGAGGAAATCGCCATGTCTTCAACTGGGGTAAAATCATTTTCCACGAAAGTGAAAGGAAGATAAATATATTGAAGGATCACATCCAAATGATAAAAAGGTTATCTAACAATTTTTTTATCCTGATAAGAGAGAAAGTTACCCACGAGGACTTGCCTCCAATGAATATATGCATGATTTTTTATTAAACACAAACAAAATGCAGCAGCAATAGAACCATCAAATCTTTAAAGATATTGGCCATATCGATCGACCACCCCCATCTTTTCACAGGTGGGGTCTCCAAAATTATCTTTGTCACTGTATAAAAACCGATCGACCACCCCCCATCTTACTATTCCAGTATTGGCATATCCATCCAAAAAGCTAAAAATCAATTCGGCTTTGGTGATCGGTCCTTACAATAATGCAATGAAATGTTTGAAAAATAGTACGAGTTGCGTACCAACTTGTTGAGGGGTCATACGTTGATTCTTATTTACGGAGTATTTATTTTTATTTTTATTTAATATTTATTTCTTGAATTTTCTACGCATTTGATTATAGGGTCAATGAGATCCAAGTTACCTGTGCACAAACTAGGGCATTCGTAGATTTTTTTTTTTTTTTTTTTCTTTTCTTCTTATAAGCAAATGAATATATATTAAGAAGAAATATCATACAAGCCACTCCTGTGATCAAGCTTCCTCAGTAGAAACGGACGAACCAATAATTACAGATTAGGGGTGGGAATTACAGATTGGTCTGGCTACAGGACCAATAATTACTTCGTAGTCATTTGTATTGATATGTAATTAGTATCTGACTACTAACTTAACCAAGAATGACTACTACTCTATATAAATATGTAATTATTTGCCAATAGCTAAACCAATCTGTAATTCCCCCAAAGAGAGAGAGTAATAGAGAATAGTGCATGCCACACTGAACTGATAGATGAAAGGAGCAAAAATATCCTCTATATAGAAACGGACGCATCACTCTTGTTATATATAATACAGTCAAATTGTCCACATTATGAAACTATTATTAGCCTTTGAGTGTATCCGAAACCATGCTCTTCACATGTTTCGCAACTCCCAACAAGAATGTTTCATTTTTCTGATTTGCTCTACCGAAAAGAAGGAAGAGATCGATGCATGCCTCCAACAATAATATGAGAAATTGGGGTTTGTTTAGACAAACGAGGGTGTTCAAAGTCCATGATTGCACGTATTGGGTTAAGCCAAGCGCTGTTTTTGTGGGCAGCACAGCTTTAAGAAACAGAATCTAATACTATGATTTCTTGTCTCGAAAATATGAGAAAGGAACACTGCCTCCAAAGGTCCTTGAAGTGTAAGAGAAGACTCCTTAATTAGTACTTTTTGATAGGGCAGGAAGAATTCTATTTAACTTGCATGTGGGATTGTGGGTGAACAAATAGTTTACACTTTACAGTTACCACCTAAATTGTATAGTCAATAGAACCAGTTAAAATTAATTAACTATGTGTTTGATTTGATTAATGTAGTTTGATTGGTCATGATCATATCCTAATGTTAGCCCTCATGCACCACGCCACCCTAGCTAGCTTATATGATCAATTAAGCAAACTTAATTAATTTAATTAATTTTTGCATCTTAGCACTATATGTAGCATGCATCACTTACCAAGCTAGCTATTGGCAAATGTGGGCAGAAGATTAGGCCTTGTAATATCAATGGTAATTCCACACCCAAATGATGCGCAGTCATTATGTACTAGCTAGCTCATGTGAGCATAGGAGAGGTAGCAGTTGCCATCCATTTTCTTAAGGTGCGAATTCTTCCACCTGAACATGAGCAACCGGTTTTGATTTTATCACTGTTTGAGAAATTGAGAGGTCTCTTTTTCTTTTAATTTAGTTTTCACCTCATGCGGAAAATAAGACATAAATATAATTTTTTTTAAAAACAAAACTAGATGTAAGTTGGTTTATTTTAAAATTAATTAGGAAGCTTTAAGAGAGTGGATCAACTAACCTAACCCGGCCAGTTTTCAAAAATTTCAAATTGCTAATGCCATTTATAGATCACTAAGTATAAACAACAACCTACAACAGGAACAATAAAAATAAAAATAAAATGCATGTGATCAGTTAGCTGTAAACCACTAAACCAGAAGGCATGCATGCCTCTATTAAGGGGTTATTAAGAAAAGGTTGCAACATTTGGATAGTAAATAATCAACGAACCTAACTTATATGACATGCAGTTGCAGTTTTTTATTGTTGTTCAGAAATTTGTGAGAACAAGCACAGCTGGCATGAGTCCCTCAAGGGCTAGTTGTCTTGGGCCCTTAATTTGAAAATTAAATAAACTGTAATTGACCAGGTTAGGATCGAGCCATTTTAAATTCGGCATTAATTAAAAGGGTCTTGTATGTATAGATAAAATTTAGTCTTACGAAGCGTGTGGAACCTATTCCAATGGACTAACATGAGACCCGACAGCTTGTGAGTGGTTATTAAGATGAGACCTAATTTAAAAACACCCATTCTCAAGTTAGCAAATTCCCAATAAGTAATCTGACGAGCAATTGATCTTTGTAACTATGCGTAAAAAAGTGAAAAGTTTCATGGTTGACTCTACCACATGAGCCAGCAATCATCAATCAAGTTCTTTTAATCTTACTTTCGCCAAAGTTCTAATCTAGACTATTTCTCTAACGGCTCAAGTATGATATCTCATACCCACACAAATAATGATCTCTAATACTATATGATATCTCTCGAGTTGATTCAAGCTTACTTCCTAATACCCATAAGGCCACAGCCCAATCTTCAAAAATGAAAATTTTAAAAATCCATATGAGGGAGTGTAGATACAAGGCAATAATACATCATATATGATACAATTATTAGGTTAATTATGTTTTTATTAACACGTGTTGATATAAATTATATCAACACTATGCATTAAGAATTGTATATCATGCATTGGTTTAATATATCTTATAATTCATTAATACATAAGGTACAACTCTCAATATAAATATTAATATAAATTATTTCAACACTGTTATCTAATTATCATCCATTATTAGTGGTTATCATCCATTATTAGGTAATAATTTACACAGACAATATGGGGGGGGGAGGGGACCAATCATATATTGTCTCGAGGGGATAAAAATGTGCGTGTGGACGGTCAATGGTCAAAGGGTATGCACATTCATCAATGTACCCAAACAATAATACCGTGTGAACATTCCCAAAATCTCCCTCACACCAAGCACAAGGCAAAGCCCCTGCCCTTGGTGCGCGCTCTTCGATCAACCCGCATTTTCTCCTGCCTAAGCTACGCTCATTTGTATCTTGGGTTGACCTAATGGCAATATAAACAACCAATGGGTACGAACCACGCGGATGGACGGACAGTGACCGCGCTTGGCCACAAGGAGACAGCCGGCGACAAGGCCGGGGTGGGACCACGTGTCAACGGCTGGTCAGATCTTAGGTGGGATTTTTTGGTGATGTGTTCATGACATCACTATCATTCCCGTACTCCTGTCACTCTCTCTCCCTAAAAAATAATATAAAAAAATCCCTACCAGATCAACGCCCGGATAGATAATTTTTTAAGAAGGCTATATTTGCTCATGTTATTTATTTATTTTTTTATAAGGGAAGGCTAATGCCTAAGTTATTTAGCTGTCTTGATTTTATTTTTTTCAATGATCTTTTTAAAGATATACGGATAGCATGACAGTTTAGTGACACATTTTTATATATATATATATATATATATATATATATATATATATTTTCAAATGAGAGATATCCCAAAGGCATTAGATTCAGATTAATTCTACTACGATATATAAATTATATGTAAACTCATGCATCTGATAATAAATGAGCGAAAATTCGAACTCGTGACCTCTAGTTCCTAAACTGGGATATTTTGTCATCTACACTATTCTCGCAAGTTGGCATATATTCTTTTCACTTATTGAGGGTGCATTTTTTTTTTTTTTTTTGTTTTTTTGGGTGGCTAAGTATTGAGGGTGCAACTTCTAAATCAAACTTATAAAAATATATATATATTGATATCTATTCATTTGTTAATTATTTGCGTGAGGTATTAAGTATTATGGATTGGACTTATGATGATGTTCATTATGGACTTACAATTAGAGTAAGATTATTTGCGTGATGTAACTGAGGCTTCCCTTCCTAATGAAAACGACCCAAAGTGTTGAAAATTAGCATCCCCACGTACATGAAATTATTAGTTCTTTAGAAATAGAAATCCAAATTAAATCACCAAAAAATTTTGGACAATTGAAGAAAAATGGATAAATACAAATAGTCTTATTCACATATATAATAAAGGTTTACTTCCAATGCATCCAAGCGTCAAACACAGAACACATACAAGTTAATCGAAATTCTTATTAATAGCACAAATTATTTGTTAAAGGTTGTATTTTGGTAATTAATTATATTTCATACATCCTCCATAGCCTATACGCACTCAAACTCATTTAAATGATAACCTCTCTCAAGAAAATTCATAAATCATGGTTTTGGAATACGATGAAATTATAGAAAAAGTCCCCAAATTTTGAGTTCTTTTTAATGATTCCTCCAATTTCAGTCCGTCCATTGCATTTATATATCTTTGTGGTCTAATTCTCCATCCGTATATAGTTAAAATTAGGAACGAGAACCACTTGTCATCTTTAAATGAAAGTCCAAATTCGAAAATTTCCGATCACTCCAAGCATCATCTACATTGTCTAATTTTGTTTGGATATAAAAAGTCCTCACAAGAAGTCTAACTTTTAGTTGGCCGTCCATTTCTTATACTCTAATGCTTAGCTCCTCCTAGCTACTTCCACCAACCTACCTAACTCTTCACTAACACTTCATCATACGTATAACATTCGAAACAGTACTAAATTACTCTTCATGTAGATTATAAAAATGTGTTTGATATAAGTTTCATAGTTTAATTTTGCTTTTGATTAGTGATAAAATTTAATTAGGCCTTTAACCTTCGGCCTACATATAGATGATATATGTGTTTGCACCATTCTCCTACAAAGGCTAGCATTTGCTTGCTAATTAATGTTTCCCTTTGAGTTTGCAATTGCATTGTTTTCCCCTCTTTTTTTTTGTTGTTGTTGTTGTTGTTGTGCATGGGCTTGAAGGTGGACTATGAGCAGCAGTAGGTTTGAGACCTCCTATCCCTACGTCTTCATAAGTCTTGATATCATTTGCCACCTACATTACCCTCGCAAATTTATGTCATTGTTATATAACGCGCAAGAGACTTTGAAAACCTGTGCCACGTACCAATCTAAGAATTAGAAAAAAAAAAAAAAAAAAAATGAAGTAGGCAATGGATCAAATGGAAAGTCCTTTTCTCTTATAATGCTCTTGATTTTTATTTGTTTTTTCAGGTGACTTTCGTGTTAGGGTTTGATTCAGTAGCACTCTTATTCTCACCCCTATTCCTTTAAATCGTGATCCCATTGAACCCATTGATCATGTTTAGAGAAAGACGTGCAAGTAATTAATTTTACAAAAAGTCTGCAATAGTACAACATCCAATTGGAATCCCCCCCCCCCCTCCTCTCTCTCTCTCTCTCTCTCTCTCTCTCTCTCTCTCTCTCTCTCTCATGCACACACACACTTGAACCCGATTTTCCAACCTCTAATATGGATATCTTTCACCTATTCAAGTAAGCAAGCCCAATAGACGCAAGCAGATAGGGTTATTGACTTATTAAAAGAAAATTATAGTAGCGCACCGTGAGTAGGTATGAAAAATTGAACTTTGGTTCAACACCAATTGGATATGAAGCATGCACATCTTGGTGGTGCAGGAGGCACAAATCCTCTAATATATGCTCATTTTACCAGTGATTGCTAAGGCAGTGTTATAAGGAGAAGGATTCCTAGGAGAATGACAACTACGTGCAAGCAAAGATTTCTATTTGCCCTTGTACACATGCATTTCAACCATATATAGATAGTTAGGCATAAAGTGGGTCCAATTGAATTGGATCCTTACAGAAAGTCTCCACTCTACACAATGCAAATGACTTCATCCACTCAGAGCCCAATCCCATCTATATATGGTGCTAGTTGGGTTGATCATTGTTCAACTCACAAATAAAAACATGCCATACATGTTTGTGAAAGGAGCATCATTAATTATTTCATAGGTCACATCTAAATGGATCAAGTCAACTCCTTAAAAAGCCAACTAAACTTTAGTTTTAAATTAATTTATATATATCACACGTTATCGGTAGAAATTTTAAGTTGTGCCCAAATAAGAATGCTCAAAGTCGATGTTCACATGTTCAGACAAGTTTGCTATCCAATTGACCTATTATCAAGAGTTTGGCTAGCATGGCATACAATAACAAATGCCCAAATTCGTCAATTAATGCACGTCTGTGTATTTGGGCAAGCACGGGGTATCTATCATAACAAATCCAGCGAACAAGTGTCATATAAGTGTTTTCTCATTAAATAGAGTCTAGGGTTGATTTAGGGTTTTAACTGGAAACTGGTTAGCGTGATAATTTGTTATTATCTGCTAAAACAAAAGTAATTTCAAAGAAACATGCGGACATGCATGTGTTGTCTAATATGTGAGCTTGTGTTAATCATCTACCGAAAAGCCTGTTTGCAATGATAGTCTGCCCACTTCCACTTATCTTGTTTCTCTTTGGGGGGTTTTTATCTTTTTGGTTAAATTGTTGTGTCACTTTATCTTTTTCCCTTTCTTTTTCTTCTAGTGCATGACATGGCATTAATAGAAGCTAACAAAATCTGTAGAAGATACTGTAATGAAGTCAAATTGTTCACATAAAGATGTATATATATGCTTAGTATGAAAGTATGGTGGGGAAGTTGGTGTCGGCAGTAGGGGAATTTACCGTGAAACAAAAGCCACCTTTTAACTAAATTACGGAAGCGGCTGCCGGTATTTTGAGAAGCATCCGCGGTACATGCGCGCATGTACCCGGTGTACTTACCTCCATTTTACCGGAGATTGGCCGTCCAATCATCTCCTTCTACGGTTTCCCTCCCCCATATTGAAAAGGGGACAACGTAATAAAACCACCCCCCCCCCCCCCCCCCCCACAAAAAAAAAAAAAAAAAAAAAAAAAAAGTCCAAACCATCTCTCTGTGAGACCCAATGGCCCGGCTTCCTTGTGTACCTATGGTGATATATTATATTTTGTACATAAAATTATTTTTATAAGAACGTATTGATATAAATTATAACAATATATGCATTAGAAATCAGACCAAACCTAAGTATTGGTGGTTAATGCTAGGTGGCCTCATATAGATGAAAGGCAAAGGATCCCACCTCCTAATACAGGGGTGGCTCTCATTTGTCGGCTTGTCGCCTCTATATCAGTCATTTCTACATGGACCATCCAAAATTTCCATATCAAATGTTTGGAGTTGAGCATATAGCTAGATTTCCTGTATACGAGTCACCCACAATATTACACGCTAAACTTTAATGCATATTCACTATCTTGACCTATACTTTGACGCATATGTTTTTAATTTATATATATATATTTTAGTGTCGTGTTTGGATTTTCTATTGTGTACAGTAGGATGCCATGCACATGGCAGCCGCTGGTTGTGCACAGTAAGGTGCTATGCAATTAAAGCACCGAATCCGAAGGCATCAGTGTCACACACAAATCTTTCTCCTGCATTTTACACCCATCACAATCTTCCAATAGAAAATGGAAACGTTAACGTAGAAAAGTCAATATCGAGCAAAGGAAAAATGTTACGTTATATTTACGATTCTACCCTTGATTTTGTACTGTTTGGTTTATCTCTTTGTACGCATAAGTGGGTTACAGCCACCTTCATATCCGCTCTCTATATATATCGCTTGGTCTCTTTTCATTTCCACCACATTATCATTACTCCTTTCTCACTGCTCCTACTCTTGCAATCATTCTTCTCTTCTATTTGTTTCATTCTTGTGAAGTAATTCAAACTGAAACCATGCCAGAAGCTCCCAAGGACTCATCGAAGGATCGTAGTACCGATGATAACAACAAGAAGGCTCTTGAATTCATTGAAGATGTTACGAGTAATGCAGATGAAGTTCAGAAGAGGGTTCTCGCCGAAATTCTTTCTTGTAATGCCGATGTTGAGTACTTGCGACGACACGACCTCAACGGACGTATCGACGGAGAAACTTTCAAGAGGGTGATGCCTGTAGTCACTTATGAAGATCTACAGCCTGATATTGATCGTATCGCCAATGGCGATACTTCGCCAATTCTATGTTCCCAACCCATATCGGAGTTTTTGACAAGGTAACTTTCTTAGCTCTATCTTAGAATGAACTTTGGTGGGTGGGGGTGGGGGGGAATAAATTTTATTAAGTACCAAAATTACGAAGGCACCCGAATATAGCTCCCCAAAAACATCACTAGCCATCACCCACCATATGTGGCAGCTCAAGAAAAGAGAGCATTTTGGTCATTATATATGTATGATATAAAAAAAAATAATAAATAAATAAATAAATTTGGAAATGCCACGTCTGGTGACATTCAATTGATTATATTGATGGGTGAAGCAAAAAATTTTCCTAAAGATAATGTGTTAAATAGTGCTGTTTTGATGTGTAGTTCTGGAACATCTGGTGGAGAGAGAAAATTGATGCCAACGATCGAAGAGGAGCTTGGGAGGAGATCATTGCTATATAGCCTTTTGATGCCTGTGATGAACCAATTTGTTCCAAATTTGGACAAAGGGAAAGGAATGTATTTTTTGTTTATAAAATCAGAAGCTAAGACCCCGGGAGGACTTGTAGCACGTCCAGTTCTAACCAGCTACTACAAAAGCTCCCATTTTATGGAGAGGCCTTATGATCCTTACACCAACTATACCAGCCCAAATGAAACCATTCTCTGTCCAGATTCTTACCAGAGCATGTACTCTCAGTTGCTTTGTGGTCTCTGTCAAAACAATGAAGTTCTTCGTGTTGGCGCCGTCTTTGCCTCTGGCTTCATTCGAGCCATCCGGTTCCTTGAAAAGCACTGGGTTCTTCTTTGTAAAGATGTTCGAACGGGGACTATTGATCCCCAAATCACTGACCCATCGGTGAGAGAATCAGTCATGAAAATCCTAAAACCAAACCCTACGCTGGCCGATTTTATCGAAGCCGAATGTAGTAAAGAGTCATGGAAAGGGATCATAACCAGGTTATGGCCCAAAACCAAGTATATTGATGTTATTGTGACTGGAACAATGGCTCAATATATTCCCACTCTTGATTTTTACAGCAATGGCCTTCCCCTTGTTTGCACCATGTATGCTTCTTCTGAGTGTTACTTTGGCCTTAACCTCAATCCTTGGTGTAAGCCCAATGAAGTCTCTTACACCCTCATTCCCTCCATGGCTTATTTCGAATTCTTGCCGGTGAACAGAAAAAATGGATTAACCAATTCCATCTCTGCACCCACATCGCTCAATGAGAAGGAACACCAGGAATTGATTGATCTGGTGGATGTTAAATTGGGACAAGAATACGAGCTTGTCGTCACCACTTATGCAGGTAAGTATCAATATACTACTCCCTTTCAAGATTGTCCTCTTTTAAAAAACAGGTTTTTTCAGGTTAGTGTTCTGATTTGTTGGCATCAAAGGGTTGTACTCCATTTATGTGTTGGTTGTAAGGTATAACCCACCCATGCATGATGTACAACCCACAATGCAGGGGTAATAATGCAAGAAAATTGCACTTGTCGACCTTTAAATTTTACTCCCTTGATTATCCTGGAATTTATGATTTTTCTTTTTTTTATCTTGCAGGTCTTTATCGTTATCGAGTTGGAGACATACTTCGAGTAGCTGGATTCAAGAATAAGGCCCCTCAATTCAACTTCATTTGCCGAAAGAATGTTGTTCTCAGCATTGATTCCGATAAAACCGATGAAGTTGAGTTGCAAAATGCAGTGAAGAATGCTGCAAACCATCTTCTGCCATTTGATGCATCCCTCATAGAATACACAAGCTATGCAGACACATCAACTATCCCCGGCCACTATGTCCTATACTGGGAAATTGGTCACACTGGTGCAACCCCAATTCCTCCTTCGGTTTTCGAAGATTGTTGCCTTGCAATTGAAGAATCACTCAACAGTGTGTATCGCCAGGGCCGAGTCTCGGACAAGTCAATTGGGCCTCTAGAGATAAAGATGGTGGAGAGTGGGACATTTGACAAGCTCATGGACTATGCTCTTAGCCAAGGTGCGTCCATAAACCAGTACAAGGCACCACGGTGCGTGAAATATGCACCCATTATCGAGCTTCTTAATTCGAGGGTGGTTTCGAATTATTTCAGTCCCAAATGCCCCAAATGGGTTTCGGGTCGTAAGCAGTGGTCATGCGCCAACAGCTGAAGAAATTAGAAAAGATTGAGCAAGAGCTGTCTTTTGTGACCAACTTAGAAAGATTAATCCTTATTAGTTCAACCCATCTAGATCTTTGTTTTCATCTTAGTTTGCTTGACTGTTGCATGTTTTAATGTGTACAAAAGCAGTTCTTGTATCAGGAAAGCTTCTTTCTGACTTTATCACTTTGTTATAAATGCTTTTGTCCCATTCAAATACATGTGTTATGAAAGTGGCAACTGAGAGCCTCTTCCTATCCAATGAACTAAACTCACTAGTCTCAATTTGGATCTCGAAAAGTTTTAGGTAAAGATAAGGAAAAAACTCAAAATTTATAATTCTTAAGTAATCTTATCCTCGTTTTCGTTTTCTTTTTTCCTACTTTCTGAGATCCAATTAGGAGAGTTATAGTCTTTATTAATTTCCTTCTAGGGGAAAAGCAAGATAATTGATGAAACTAATCCACTTGGAAGCAAGATGACAAAAACCAACTGTTCCCCATTATTAATTATGTCTTTTCTTTAAGTGGGAAACTCTTTTTTAAGTCATAATTATTCAACAATAACCACAAAGGATTTCACTTGCAAATGCTCATAAATGTCGCATTAATGAGATATGAACTGCCAAATGGATAAGATTGAAATCATTTGCTCAGAAAATGTTTTTCTTTTTCTTTTTCTTTTTCTTTTGGACAAACCTTGATCAGAAATTGTTCACTATAGTTTCTCTGAATTATTTTTCTTGCACATATTGAGCGCACAATTCTGCCCCATGAGGCCTTGGAGCCCAGACACATTCGAGCAACCTGCTGTGATGCCTAGAGGTTCATGATGGGTTTAAAATGTTGCCTAGATAATAATGCATGAGGCCGACAAAGAAATTCTTATATAGCAGTTGAATAAGTGATCGATAGTTTGTATTGCGGAATCAAGGAAACCTGTTCGTACTAAAAGCGGTCTTTCTAAGTCGATAGATTTTGCGGGCGTGCTAGGGCCAAGTTCAGGCCAAAGTTGTGTATACACAACCCCTTGTGAATTGATGCTTAAAATTTCAAGCGATAGAATAAGGAAAAGGGATTCTTTCCTCAAGGTTCAGGCGTGAATATTACAAAAGAAAACCAAATACACATTTAAGCATTAAACTGAAATGAAAAGAGTGGGAAATACATTACCAAACATGATTCGGAAAAGTAATCCACAAAGAGCTTGAACTTCAGACACAAACTTAAGCAATTACAAAACGAGATTGAAAAGAAATTGTTTACTGGAAAGAGTTTGAAAGCTATTCTAATTACAACTACTCCTATGATAGAGAGATCCTGAGAAGGATTGTTGGTTGTGGAACCCTTTCTTCATCTTTAAATTTGTAATTTATAGTGGGCTACCTTTTCTCAACCGATTGGAAGTTATCAATGAGGCCATGACCTTCAACTGCTGTTGCAACTGCTCCACTTCTGCAGAAAAAATCAGCCTCCATTTCCCCACGATCAGGCTTGTTTCTTGGCATACATGTAACCCCTTTACACCCCACTTCTTGTCCCATGATGCTTCAACTGCCCATGATGCTTCATGCTCTGTTTTTCCTTCATGTTTTGCAACAACAAAGGCAAACTATATTCCAGCACGTGCAAGTTCCTTGCCATCTGTCATTTGGCTATAAGCTAAAACCTCTAGCCAATATGATACCTCTACCAGCTACATGGACCAATCACAAAGCTTCTACCACAATTCAATTTTAACGAAAACACTTTGCCCCCTTATCATCTATTTTTGAAAAAGGTTTGAAAAGATAGATGAAGAAAACCCCCCCAGTGCGTGGCTTGACAACAATAAATTAGAGTCATTTTCTTCGGCCTGCAAAAACAAAGATACTACAATTAATCCTTCAGTCTCTAAGACCAAAGATACATTATGTCCATTTCCTTTTGCCTAAGATTGTTTCTATAGTATTCTGATAATTCTTCGGTCTAATAGACCAAAGTAATATTTTTTTTTCTTGGTTTCTCTCAGGCCTTTGTGATTCTATTTTTAAACAAAATTATTCGGTCAAAATGACCGTTTTGGCCATTTCCATTGGCCAGTAAAATTCTGAGTTCTTAATCAACCATTTCATTTTCATCATATCTTGATGGCCTCCGCAAGTCCATTTAGAATTCAAAATCGTGTGAAATAGATGATTATTTCTATAAGTGCTTCTAAAACCATCGGCCTTACAATTGAAGATTGCATTTTATCTTGATCAACAAACATTTGTACATCAGTCTGAGATATTTTTTGCCTAAGCATATTTGATAGAAGCTCTATAGTGAATTGACCATTTGGCCTTGAATTTTCCTCAAACTATAAGTTCAAGGTTCCCTCTATAAGCCTTACTTCTTTCCCTTTTATCCTTCCAATTGTCTGGCTCATAGTAGTTGATAAAATTTTCCTTTGGCCTTAAGTTTCCAGGCCGTTATAACCATTAGGCCAACTATTTTTCATGCCCCCTCCCCCATGGGAAGCCTTAATCTGAGATTGGCCAGTCTGATTTATTTTAGGCTTCTGATTATTTTCATACCGAGAAATTATTAACAGCTTGAAATTCCTCAAATCAACCGAGGCCACATTCACTTCTGCCATTGGTGGAAATGGATCTGTATCCACGATAATAGCTTCTTTCATTTTCTCTAGAAACTTCAACATTCCACGATCTATATTATTTTGAATCAAATTACGAAAAACCACACAATTGTTAGTTGTATGAGCCTTCACTCCATGCCATTTGCAGTAATGTTCAGCCTCATTGGCCGAAACTTGATGCCCTTCCAATAACCTGATATATTTTCCAGCCAACAAATGATCAAAAATGTCACTTGCCTTTGAAATATCAAAGGTACTTTTTTCCAATCTCCATTGGGTTCCTCCTAGCTGTTGTTGTTGCTGGTGGAGGCACCTCAATGTCCTTCCTATGTAAAGCTGGGCATACCATTGGCCTCTAGCCAATGATTTCTGCGAGATCAATCTCATAGTTGGGATCCTGAAAATAAGTTCCATATAAAAAGCTATTACATTGATCAACCTCTTTTAACAATCTTTCATACTTTAAGGCTCTGGTTCATAACTCAAACAAATCCTCAAATTCAACACCCTCAAATTTCTTTCTTAACTCAAAGTTCAGGCCGTTTTGAGCCAGCCTAACAAATTCGGGCTCTAGTAGAGCTACCATACATTTTGTTCTAGCCCTCTTGAAATGAGAAATATATTATTCAGATGTTTCCCCTAGCATTTGCCTAAACCTAGACAAATCTGCTATGATCACCTCAGGTTCAGATCGATAGAATTGCATATGAAAACTCTCCTCCATTTCCCCCCAAGAATGAATAGAATTTTCAGGTAAGCTAATGTACTAAACAAAAGCAGGGCCTGTCAAAGAATTCCCAAACAACCTGAGTTTATAAAATTCATCGTTTGCTAACTCCCCACATTGGATTGTAAATCTGCCAACGTGTTCAACTGTAGAGCGACGTTCTTTTCCAGAGAACAAAGAAAAATCAAGACATCTAAAGCCTCTGATAAATTCATTACATTGGTCTATCCACTCCGGATAAGGTTTTCTATACATCGACCTACAAATTCTTCTATTTGGATAATGGCCAACATACTGCTCAATCATATTCATCACTTCATTACGGTCAGGTGGACCGTTCTGAGGATTCCCATAGTTTCTTTGGCCGACTCTCTGGCTTATTTATTCTACAATAAGCATCTGATAATTATCAAGAACTGGCTCTAGTGGCCTAAAGTGGCCACCATTTAGTAAAACATTAGAAGACTACCTATTGTCTCGGCTTACAGTAGAGTCTATTGGAGTTTGAATTCTATAAGGCTTGGGTTCATTTTCAAACAAAGGATTAGTCACCCTTTCAACAACTTCCTTTCCCTTAGGAATTTGCACAGTTGTAGGACTTTGGTCATTCGTTCAGCCTGCAATTTCTTAACCATTAGAATTTCCATTTTTCTTGCCCCCTCCTCCCTAGGAATTCTCAATCACAGGTTAGTTTACTTGACCAGCCCTAAAAGGTGGAGGCACATAAACTTCATCAGGCCGAGGAAGTGGTGACCCTGAAGAAGGATTGACAACATTCACCCTACTCGGCTTTTCATGGCTTGAGTCCATTGGACTCTCACTCCTTTTTTCTTTGTTTAAAAGAGTTTAAATAGCATTGGTCAGAGAACCAATTGCCCATTCATTTTGAGCCATTGAAACTTCATTGCTCTTAGTAGATTCTTTGACTAAAGTCACAAGGCCTTGCACAACCTCAAACAATTTACGAAGAGCTCCAGTCTACTCATCAGAATTTCTCTTACTTGAAGTCACAAGGCCTTGCATAGCCTCGGACAGATCCCTGGACATATCCTTGATAGAATTGTTCAATCGTTCTAACATAGAAAATTCCCTAACTGGGACATCTTCAAGAGGGGATTTCTCCCTAGAAGGTTGTTGCCTTTCCAAGGCTTCCAGTTGCACGAGTGTTTCTTTTCGACATTGACACCTACGGTCGCACCAGGCGTGCGAAAATGGTATTCGCACTAAAAGTGGTCTTCCTAAGTCGATGGATTTTGCGGGCATGCCAAGGCCAAGTTCAACCCGAAGTTGTGCGTACACAACCCCTTATGAATTGATGCTTAAAATTTCAGGCGATGGAATAAAGAAAAGGGGTTCTTTCCTCAAGGTTCAGGCGTGAATATCACAAAAGAAAACCAAATACACATGTAAGCATTAAACTGAAATGAAAAGAGTGGGAAATACATTACCAAACATGATTTGGAAAAGTAATCCACAAAGAGTTTGAACTTCAAACACGAACTTAAGCAATTACAAAACGAAGTTGAAAAGAAATTATTTGCTGGAAAGAGTTTGAAAGCTATTCTAATTAAAACTACTCCTATGATAGAGAGATCCTGAAAAGGATTGTTGGTTGTGGAACCCTTTCTTCATCTTCAAATCTGTAATTTATAGTTGGCTACCTTCTCTCAACTGATTGGAAGTTATCAATGAGGCCATGACCTTCAACTGCTGTTGCAACTGCTCCACTTCTGCAGAAAAAATCAGCCTCCATTTCCCCACAATCAGGCTTGTTTTTGGCATACATGTAACCCCTTTACACCCCACTTCTTGTCCCATGATGCTTCAACTGCCCATGATGCTTCATGCTCTATTTTTCCTCCACGTTTTGCAGCAACAAAGGCAAACCATATTCCAGCACATGCAAGTTCCTTGCCATCTGTCATTTGGCTATAAGCTAAATCTTCCAACCAATATGATACCTCTACCAGCCACATGGACCAATCACAAAGCTTCCTACCAAAATTCAATTTTAACGGAAACAAAACCCAATCTTGATAAGGTGTTTGCTACGTTTTCTCTACACACAGGTATGGAAAACTGACGAATAATGAGCCTTAGCACATTTGGTATCCATTTATCCGAATAAAGTGTGGTACTAGATAAATTTAGGTTTCCCAATTGCTGTGGTTTTTCAAGATTTCTTTACAAATGATTCTTTCCCTATAACTCAAAAAGTGCAAGCATAAGAAAGTGGTAGGGTAGGCTACCCCAATGTATATTATGGATCCATATATGGTTCCATGCCTAGAAGAGCAAAGTGCATGCTATATCTATATTTATATATACTACCTATAAAAAGCTGAATGTTAGAAAAGCTTTTGATTGACCAATATACCCTTATTTTATATTTTAAATACATTACTACCCTTATACATAGTACATTGATTGGAAGAGAAAATAGGAATATAAAATATAAAACACATAAAGAAGAAATAAGAATATAAAACACATAAATATAAATAGGAATTTAAAGTATACTATAATTTTACCCTTATACAGGGTACATTGATTGGAATAGGAAATAAAAATATAAAACGCATAAATATAAATAAGAATTTATGAATAGGAATTCAAAGTATACTATAATTCATCTACTTTAATTCGTAAAACCACATAAATAGGAAATCAAATTTGTATAAAACCCTAAACCTTAACATATATCATCTACATTATTTTAAATTATACTTTCTCCATTAACAACGGGATTCTAAATTCTTCTTTCTCCATTAACAGTATATTCTACCTTGTTTGGTAAGTGTTTTTCTACAAAATGCGATAACTTTTTCTCAAAATAAAAAAAAAAACAAAAAGCTATGTGCAATGCACGTGTTCACCAACTAGGATATATATATATATATATAAAGTGAAAGACTGAAAGAATGCAATATTGCATTCACAAAAGAAAAATGTTAAGACACTGATTATTTTTACGAGTTCATCCACTGGGTAATATGCAAATTAGTACGTAGTAATAAACAAGAAAATGTAGGTCCGGTGGGGTTGGTTAAGCGGTCAGCCTAGGTGTGCTCCTTAGAGATTATCATTTTGACTCCTCGTAACTATTGTTGCCTGTGTAGGTGTGGCGTGTCTCACACGGGCCAATAGGGTGTGGTTCCCATTATGCATATGAATGTGCTATCAATGAATTCAAAAATTTTATTAAGCGTGCCTAAAGAGTAGAATTTACAACTTTGACAGAACTCCCAAAAAATGCATAACAAACTTAGTGAAATGCAATTTTAGCATTAGAAGAAGCCCTAGAGAATCCCATTATCTGTGACCTAATTTTTTGTCGCCGAAGAGAATCTCTAGAATTGCAGTGTCCTGAGCACAAAGTCATTTCTTGCAAGGCCCTTCCATGCTTGAGCAAAAATTTCACTAAACTAATCTCATTCTCACATTCTAAAAACCCATGGATCTTCACAACCTTTAGGTGATGTAGGAAGGACTTCAAAGCTCGAGTTTGAGATTCCCAATATTGTTCTTCCTCTGAGTTAGACATTTCCCACAAGTCCCTATTCCATTGCTGAAATGGGAAAAAAAAGTGGCATTAGTTATGGAAATTAACAAAAAACAAAGAAATTCTATATTGCATATCTATATGATACTTACTTTCCTTTCGATCTTGTAATCGTTAATTATCCTAAGAGTGAGAGTATGGAGTCCAGGAGAGCTCCTGAATAGGCATGCTATTCCCGGGATGTCACTTTTGTTGAAACCGGTATTCAATTCCAAAGATTTGAGGCTATTGAATGGACTCAACGGAACTGCAAAGTAATTGTTGCTCGAAAGAATCTGCAACAAGGAATGGCTACCAGAATCATGATTTTTATACATGAACGAGGAAACCAGAAAATTCCAACCGAAAGCGCAGATAATTTTTATGCAGTAATGACATATCATTGATTGAGGGGCTCATTTCCCTAAAGCTAACCACGATTTATCGCTGTTTGGGAATAAAGCTTAAAATCACATCAAAGTTGGAATAAAGTCTAAAAAACCTACCATTTAGGGAAATGAGCCTTGATTGAGGAATGCATAATGCATGTGAAGTAGGGGTGTTCATGGTTTAGGTTAAAACCAAAAACCAAACCGAACCAAACCAAACCAGTCAGTTTGGTTTGGTTTTTTGGTCCTTAGGTTTGGTTTTGGTTCTAATTTTAGAAAACCGAATTAAATTGGTTTGGTTTGGTTTTCATGTTTAAACAACCAAACCAAACCGAAAAACCAAAAAAACCGAAAAAAATATAATATAAATATATATAATTTTATATATTACATATTAAACTTAGTTTGTCAATTTTTTATTCTAATAAGGGCATAATAGGTAATAGATTGTAAATTTTCTTAATGTTTTTTCTTTATTAGATTGGCATGTATTAAACTAGTTATTATTGTTGTGTGAGATATTGACACGTATTAGATTAGAGATTTGAATTTGGATTGACATAAGTCAATACTTTTCCATTTTAATACAATGTTTAATATTTTTTTTAGTTGCTAATGTAATGTTTTTATTAAAAATATTTTTATATAGAGTTTGGCTTGTCATTTTTCTATTTTTAATTATTTGTTGTTATTTGATAGGATAAAACCGAAACCAAACCGAAATGTTATGGTTTGGTTTGGTTTGGTTTTTTTATAGTATGGTTTGGTTTTGGTTTGAGAAAACAAAAACCGAAGTATAATGGTTTGGTTTAAAATCTATCCTAAAACTGAACCAAACCGAATCACGAACACCCCTAATGTGAAAGTGATACAAATTAGACACTAACCAAGAGCCTAGCTCCATCAAAGAGTGAAATAGGGAGTTCTTATTATCATCCTCAATGCGGCCATTAAAATGATGAGGCCATTATCATAATTGATGTTATAGGATCAAATTTAAGAATTCATGAACTGCCCCTTCTAGATTTCTGACTGTCGTTTATGATGTGGCTGCCACTTCCTTGATTAATTGGCCCATTCACATTGGTGAATTTATTCAGTAAATCATATGCAAACAAAATGAAACAATTCAAATTCCATGGGACATTCCGAATATCCTACTGATTGGATCATGCATTACATAAACCAATGAAACCAATTGAGAAGATATGAAGGCCGAAAAAACAAACAGAGAAAATACCTCAATAGATTGGCTTTCAAGTGCCAAACAATGGGCATGAGATAGTCCAGCTAGAAGACTGGATACACTCCAAAGCTTTGCTGCACTAATATCCTCATGAAGCACAAAGAAACCAATTGAGGCCTCATGTAGGGAACTTAAGTTCTCTAAAAAACTGTTCTCAGTGATAGAATTATACTCCCAAATGATTATCCTAAGACTTGGGGCATTTACCTTCACCCAACTCTTGTCACTGTAGGCATCGAAGCAACTCGCCACGCGCAGTCTCTCAAGTTTTGCACCAGAGATGTCCAGTCCATGTAACTGAAAACAATTTTCTAGGGTAAAATCTTGGAGGGCTCGACAGCTAACATCAAGATTCTCCAACCCAAAACAAGCATCAAGATTCAGTTTCTTAAGGAGAGGGAATGACGAATCGGTGAACAAATCCAAAAGCGAGGGCTGGTTGTATAATATGATGAGCGAAAGCGATAAGGTGTGGAGTGATCGAAAACCGCCAGTCATTATCGAGGACGGAGGCAGCCTGAAACCTGGATAATGAGATTTCAGTTTGAAAACCCTTAAAGAATCACTCATTATAATACAACGTGGGAGATTGAAGTAATCGTCGGTGGCGACTTGGACGTCGAGTTCTTGAACATTTTGCCTCACCGCACGGCGGATCAAGCCGTTCAAGCAAGAGAAACTCAAATGAGCGCGAAAACGGAGGATCCTGATATCGGAATTTTTGTTCTTGTTGCGGAGAGATAAAACCCGGTTGATGAAGTCCATTCCATTAGAGTGAAAACTCTTGTGGCTGATGGAATCGAGATTCGTCAAAGAATTGCCAAATGGGTTGATGGTGGTGAAGTCGAGATCGGGGAAGGAGGACCAGAGATGTCTCCATCGTTTCGATAATACGCTGGTTTGAGCGATGGATTTGATGGGGAGGAGGAAGAGAATGTGGTGGAGAATTGCGTCGGGGAGATCACTGATCCAGTCGGCGACGACGGTGAGGTCAGTACTGGGTTGAGCTTCATTTTCTGCATTCAAAAGCTTCTTTCGCTTTGAAGATCTTGTTTCCATTTGGAATGGTGTTCACTTGATTTTTGCTTTGCCTTTTTTCTAGTGATCTTTTTGTTTTTTGGTTTAGATTTCTAGTGATCTTGGGAGACTGTGTTGTGAGGTTGTTAGATTACTAGGGTTTGAAAGTTTCAATGAGTGTAGTCGCGGAAGACCACAACAGCGTTTGAATTTGTTTCTAACTTCATAACTTGAAAACAATAATAATAATAATAATAATAATAATTACAAAGTTTCAAAATATTTGATTGCATCATTTTATAGAGCTGTATTAAAAAAAAATAATTTAAAAAAAATCCTAAAAGCGTCATTAAAAACACGCTTTCGATATCACATGTTTGCAATCATTATTTTTACAAATTTTTTTAAATAAAATATTTCTGAAAGAGCTACTCCGTATTACAAAACAAGCGTGGTTTGCAAAACATGATTTCATTGTTTTACGGAAGAAAGCCGAATTTAAAAAATGAAAATTCTAAACACGCCCCTACAAACCATGCTTTCAGATGCTTTCAATATAACTGAAAGCGTGTTTACCCTTCCATTATTTTACGTTTTTTTTTTTGGGGGGGGCGGGGGGGAACTTTATTAAAAATAATTTTTTATTGAAAAGAAAAAAAGGGTGATTTGTTGTGACACCTGTTATAAGTTGATATTGAACACAAGAGGGCAGCCTGGTATACTGGATTATTGGTCCATATGGCCCCAATGATGCCTGAGAGTGGGTAGAGTTTGGTTGTGTTTGATTCACATTAATGAAATGAAAAAGGAATGGAATGGAATAAGATTGAGAATGGAATATGAATAGCTGACTATGCTTAGTTGTGACAAGAAGGAATGCCCAAGAGAAAAATGGCCATTCCATTTCGCTATTTGTAGTGATATGTTAATGTAATGAATTTCTAAACCACCCCCGCCCCCCCTCCCCCACCAAAAAAAACCAAAAAAAAAAAAAAAAAAAAAAAAACATAAAAAGGGCAATTCAATTCTGTATGCAATTAAAGTACTCGTCCAATAATAATAATAATAATAATAATAATAATGAGGAATTTTAGATTGGTCAGGCTATGGGAAAATAATTACAGTTCAATACAAATGAGTACTAACTTCTTAGTAAATGACTACTAACTTAACTAAGAATAACTATTAACTGTAATTATTATTTTCCCCTGCCGGACCAATCTAAAATTCCCCCTCCTAATAAGGGGGAAATAATAACAATTGACAGTGCAATCAGCGTTATCCAACCGCTAAGTGGAAAGTCGTGCACAAAAGCTGTAGTCTTCAAGGGAAAAAAACATAAAGAGGAAAATAAAAAGGCTTGACATGAACATAAAACAAAAGCAAATGAATCTGTTCAAATCACATGAACATCAACTACATCTTAGAAAAAATAGAATGTACTCGGGAATGAAAATGAACATTTCAATTACTCAAACTAATGGTCACTTTCACCATTCAATTTTTCATTCTTCCAATTTTGTGGAAGATTGTTCGACAACTTTAACTCCTCGAGGGTGCCTAACCAGAACTATTGGAGGATAAGAAGTGTCACCCACTTTTGGAATAACTAGCACTATCTTTTTTAAGGCCACCCCCTGCACTTTTAAAAGGTCCAAAAAGTGCATTTGGCTCTTCGTCCTCCTAAAATCATTTATCTTAACTTGCCTGAGTCTTGGCAGGCAGAAATTGATTGGTTTGTTTAAGCACTCTTCTGGCACGCTCTCCTGGAAAAAAAACCAATGTTTTTAACGGTCAAGTTAGAACAACAAATTATGGCAAACATGGCCCGAATAGCAATATCTAGAAATGCTGAACGACATTACTGTACTCACATCGTTGCTTATCTTGTAAAGATAATCTAGGATCATTGTGTCAAGGTTAGGAGCAAGTTCAAATAA
Source organism: Liquidambar formosana (assembly GCA_039720395.1). NCBI lineage: Eukaryota > Viridiplantae > Streptophyta > Magnoliopsida > Saxifragales > Altingiaceae > Liquidambar > Liquidambar formosana. Next base: position 6,929,278 of record CM077824.1, on the reverse strand, counting down.
TGCAGCCATACCAAGCAGATCAGAATCCGAGTACCCCGTTTGTAGCTCTAAATATGTGAGATTCTTCAGAACAAAACTTCCAGGGATAGCATCTTTTGGCGCAAGAAGCTTCGTACATAAACAAATACACATTAAAAGCAATCATACAATATCTGAAATAGCATCCTTTGGAACAGCCTCTCCCCAAACCAACCGCACCCCCCCCCCCCCCCAAAAAAAAAAAAAAAAACTATATATACATAATTAAAAGAATAAATCTAAGCTCTTCATGTGGAAAAATAAAATAAAATAAAATAAATACAATACAATCTCTAGATTCTGTCAGGAACCTACAAAGTAGGAATGATCAATAAATTGGAAATTAGCCACCACAAAGAAAAATAGAACCTCTTGATAACGTAAATTGTGCACTACTAGGAGTAAAGCCACACATTTGATGCACAATCTAAATATTGGACAATTGAAGACACTTTATGATTCAACTGCCACCTTTATCCCTCAATAAACTGTAAGCCAGATCCAAAAGAGGATGGCATGGGGAGTCATCAGGTCGACCAACTTTCTAGAAGTAATTTACCAGAAAGAACCTGTTGACAAACAGCTGGATCAGGGTGCAGCAGATAGGGTCAGTGATGTAGGACATCCACACCAAAATCACAGTTCACAACACAGTATTCACGGTTAAATCAGCAAAATAATAGAAGCAAGAAGAAGCAGTAAAGAAGCAAGAAGAAGCCAGAAAGAAGCTAGGGTTTTGCCTGGAACACAGCCCAAACATGTAAGTTTTCTTTGATAATAATGAAGTACCTCTCAAACCCTAATATTCGGAACCTTAAATAAGCCCATTACATCTAATTAAGGAAATAAGACATAATAATCAAAAAGGAAATCTAAATAAACCAAATAAAATTAAAATAGTCTTAAAAAAGGTAATAAAATCTTCTAGCTCTCTAATAATCCATCGTATCCAGCCATAAGGTCACCGGGTGTGCTGTCCGGCGGCGTCGGCGGCGCTCGTACACCTGTGTGATCTGTGGTCGAGGTCTGGTGTCCGCACCAGTCAGCAAGCCATTAGTTTCACATATCGTATGTGATGATAACTCTACCCAGAAAAGAGTTCCAAACAAGTCACACAGCGGTCTGCGTGTATTTTGTACTTCTATTGACTTTGTATATAAAAGTAAAGATAGGAGCCACTTCTTAAAAATTTGAGGGCTTCATGGTTGGCAGGCAAATAAATACTAGGATCAAACAGATAAGTTGTATGGTGCTACTGGCTTAAACCTACAATAGACACTCATATATTTTTTCACTCCTATATAAACACTGCATATCCTAAGGGCCTTAGTCTTCAAGACCTAATTTGCTATACATTCTAATACAGTATATATCTGCACCAAGAGAGGTTTTCAATGAACACTTGCACTTACAAATACTTTACTCTTGCTCATGTTTTTTTTATATTATTGCATAATCTGGGTTTTCTGAAATAGTATAGGATGCGTAGTTTACCAAAACCTCCATACCAGAGGCTTAATTTAGCCAAGAACTCTGATGTATAATATTTCAGCAACTTGTTATTTACAATACTATTAGACAATTTAAGAGTTGTATAGCCATCCAAACTGTCAGTCTCTTTTATGATCTAGACTATCATCTACAACTATTCTCCTTCTACTAGAGCACTACGGTCAAACAATCAAACACTGTACTAGTTAAGCTATCCACCGGTTCCTATCAAAAACTCCACTCTCTTTATCGAGAGTATACAAAGTTGTAGTTGAGGTTTCACGCTCCCAATCTGACTCCCCTTTCTTTTTTTGATAAGGTAAATGATTGTATTAGAGAAGAAACAAAGAAATTAAACCCTTGTATATGAGACATATACAAGAGAGTAACATGGAGCTCATAATAAAAAGAGCCCATCAAAAAAACTCAACCCCAAAAACAATTACATACAAAGGGAGTCGACATTTATAACTCTCAGCCACCAAAGTCCTTCTTATTAAAAGCAAACGATGGTAAGGCTACTGCAAGTTGAACCTACTTCAACATCTGTAGCACACGGGAACAGTGAGCAACTGAGCATGTTGCTCTCTTTGAGGAACCCAAGCCAGTTTTCCATAGCAAGCATTTTTTCATTATTCTCATCCACAATCATACACAAACATATTGCTTTGGACCAAACATACATCTAAACATAATAAAAATAAAAATAAAAAATAAAAAACAACAATCATATGCAAAGGTGGTGTCTTCTTTTACATCTCAAAATGTTTGTGGACGATATTTTAGGGAGTCAGTTTTTCACAGTTTTTTATTAGCCAAAATTCTTTCTGAGATTAGTTCTCTGAAACTGTATGTTTGCAAGCCACCATATTCTGAGTGATCTGTAATCTATCTCCTCCTTCATCTCTATCAAAACAATACCACTCAAATCTATTGTCTTATTCCTCTTAGTCCTCTAAAAAAGGGGACCACAAGATATGTAACTGCTTATACTTCTCATTTTGATCATAAAATTTACTTATCAATACGTCCTTTTACAAGTTGGCCAGTGTTCTTGTTTGAAGACATTGAACATACCAACAAATGACAAAAATAAAGAAAATTGTAATAAATAATAATAAGACATTTTCTTATAACAAACAAAACATAGTAGTTCCTCACAAATTATATTTTGACAACATCATACTTAACTTCTAATTTCACTAGTGGTGGTGATATTTTGACGAAAACTGTTCCTGAAATTCGACTTTCCAACTGCATATTTAGACCTTTAATTTATTGCTCCTTCCACCTCAATTTACAATTATATGCGGATAAGTGACAACCCCTAAATCTACCCAAGTTTCTCTCTTAGTTAATTTCTCAATAACTCCTTCACAAACATACTTATATCAACCTAGATGAATCTAACTACCGTCCTCTGTTTGCTAGTTCCTGAACCATCCTCATCTTATGAATGCCTTTCAATCTCATTTTTCCCACTCTAAGATTCAGCAGAATTTAGTTTCAATCACTATTGCAATTTACATATAGGTGGTGGGGTCTCATATTATTCAAGTAGTCTCATACGCTCGACTTCTACTTCATATTAGAACACCATAACTAATCCCCTCCCTCCCCCCAAATGTACAATTATACACTGACGACCCCTAAATCTATTCATGTATCTCTCTTAATTAATTGCTTAAAAACTCCTTCACAAAAATACAAACATCAGCCAAAATGATTCTAACCACCACTAGTCCCTTAATCAAGATTAGTTTTCAGAATTTAGTTTCAACTTCCAACCCAAATAGAATTTACATAAGGTGGGTCACTCGGATTATTCATGTATTCTCAATCGCTAGAGTTTCACTTTAAATTAAAACACCCAAAAGAAAAATGGAAATACACACATACATGTATATAAATGCAAAATGATAAATTCAAAGCAGAGAGAGAAAAAATCACCTTAAACCACCAATTTTGAACACTAAGAAGCTTGACATGACCAAGTAATCTTACAACCTTACTCCAGTACACATAGCAGTCCATTTTGTGCAGGAAAAAAACATATGCTTCAACCAGAGCCGACGAATTCTTCAGCGAATACTTCCCCACCTCAAAAGCTTTCATATTCAACAACCGGAGATTGGGACAAGCGATCTCCAGCGACGCTTCATCGCAGTAAAAATACCTAAGATACAGCTCCTTGATTTTCGAACCGCGTATCTTGAGATCCTTCATCGCGTAACAATGCTCTAGAGTCAGCGATTCCAAATTGGGACACCCAATAATCAAATCCGAGACCATCTCGTCCGTCAACGGAATCTGATCAAGGAAAATCGATCGGAGTGAGGGAAATGGCTCAGTGGGCATGTTATTGGGTAAATAGAGATCGCAGTGGCAGAGCTTCAAAACCCTAACGCGCCCAGTTCGCAAGGCGGCGAAAGGGAAATCGTAGGAGAAGTGTTGGGTCTCGACGGTGTGGTATTTCCTGTCGATGAAGAAGTCGAGATCGAGCTCAACAGCGTTGTGATTGATGGCGTAGCGAATCCAGGAATCGATGTGGGAGGTGTAGAGGTAGTCTTTGAAATCGAAATCGAGGCGGAGTTTGAGGATGGGAGAGTGGGGGTAGCGGAGAATAAGGGTTCGGTCGACGGAGTCGGCGAAGGAACGGCAGGTGGCGGAGGGGGAGGAGGAGGGTGGGAAGAGATCGTAGGAGAAGTAGAGGGAGGGGATTGAAGACCAGAGATTTCGCCATTTGCGGGAGAGTAAGGAAGTTCGAACGGCATCTATGGTTGGGAGAAAGGAAAGGATATGAAGAAGAACGTCTTCTGGACAGTCATTCAGGCTTCGAATTTTGGTGGAGTCCTCACCGCCGTTGCTTTGTTCTTCCATTTTGTGCCGACTAATGTCTCCGTCTCGCTTTTGTCAGAGGTTTTGTGTACTTCCTCAGACTCTCAAAAGCGTACTCCCAACCAAATATTGGACTGAAGGAGACCCGCGGCGGTAACAGCGAGCATTGACATCAGCACACTAAAACGAAAGGAATTTGGGGGTTTGGATTCAGTGCCAAGGTCTCTATCACCATTGGATAATGATTTCACGGTTCAGATCAGAAGTTGAAAAGTTATTTATTAAGATCATTTTAATTATTTCAATAATAATTTTTTTTAATTTTTAATTTTTTCAATTTTTGATCTCAACCGTCGAAATTAAAGTCCATGAGTGCTTAAGTTACCGTCCAACGGCGCTTCGTGTCAAGTTCCCTCATCTCGGCACTAAATCCAAACTTGAAATGAGATTTATTATAGTATCTTTTTTTCCACACTAATCTTAGAAAAAAAAATTTATGATCATAAGTGATTTGTTTTATAAATGAAAAAAAATAATAATAAAAACCGTTAGACCATATAACTTGAATGGCATGAAAACCCTAGGTACTTACAAAGAAGAAATGTACGGAGGATAAAGTCTGAAGGAAAGGGAGATGTTATTTGCTCTCTTTAGTTTTTTTTTCTCATTTACAATATTAGATGACCCATTATACATGTCATACCACACAGCTCAAGATTACTAGCTATTCTTTAGGTATTTCAGATTTTTTTTTTCTTTTAAATTATTTGATAGAGAGAGAGGAATAGTGCATAAAAAGAAAGAAAGTTTTTTTTCCTTTTTTTTTTTTTTTTACTAAAAATAATTTAACTAATGAACAATTGCAATTGCAAATTCAGGCAAGGCTGGACATACTGCCACAAGAAGATTTAAAACGTGGAGAAAGAAAAACTGGCATCAAAATATCAAATGACTGAACTTTTAACACCGAATGCCTTCTGCTACGGCTACAGTAGTAAATCAAACAAAAATCGATGGAACAGTTCCTAGACTCAAGTCACCAAGGAAGTCAGTAACATGCAACAGCAAATTGCGCGCACAGAATAAAAAATTCGATACCTTTCGAAAAAAATATCCACTGAAGCACATAACACCCAACAAGAAACATGTTCAAGTCCGGTAAGTTCACACCATGCTTCTTTTTCAACTTCTAAATTTGGAGAACATTTACTACAGACTATGGTAAATCTGAAATCCTTGAGGCTCTTTAACTAGAACTAATGGAGAAAATGAGGAACCCGGCAGTTTTACACAAATTATTATGACCTTTTCTATGACCACTTGTGACTTGCGCAAAAGCATCACAAAATCTCGTTCCTCCTCCGTTCCCATAAAACTTTTCATCTTGAAATGCCTGAGACTTGGCAGGTTGAGATTGATTGGTGTGATGAATTTTTCGCTCTCCTTAATGCTCTCCTCAATAGTCTAGAAAGTAGATAACAAAATTGTGAGATTAAATTATGAACAGAAAAATTAAAACTAACATGACCCACATAGCAACAGTTATAACTGCTAGAATCAAGCCGCAGTACTCACCTCTTCATCTACTTCGATATGATTATCTAAGATCATTGTCTCAAGGTTGGGAGAAATTTCAAGTAACGCAGCTATACCAAGCAGATCCGGTTTTGAATACCCAGTTTGTAGCTCCAAATATTTAAGACTGTGAAGTAGAAAGCTCCCAGAGAAACCATCCTTTGTGACAAGAAGCTTTGGACACAAACAAAACAAGTTTAAAAAGAAACAATAAAAAATTCAATATAGCTGTGCAAAAAAATATATTTTTTCAAAAGATGATAAATAACCTCAAAGTGATCAGGGACCGACCATTAAAGAGTAATAAACACAAGCTCCTTATGGGGTAAAGTAAAAAAGCAGTCATATATATATACAATTTACAAATACAAATTCTTTTGAAGGACTTCCTTCAAACGAGAAGCATAGGGTAATGGCTAGTAGGGATGGCAATTTTGCCCTGCCCCGCCCCGCCCCGCCCTCATAGGGGCGGGTTTTTTTGAATTTTTTCAGTTCTCGGTTCGGGTATGGGTTTTTTTTAAAATTTTTCATCGGGTGCGGTTCGGTTTTGGTATTTGCTAGTCCCGACCCGTAGAACCGAACCGATCCACAGAACCGCCCCGCCCCGTTTGTCCTTTTACTACTTTACCCTTATATATATATAACCTATAACATTAAGTCAAAAACCCTAGCCGCCCACTCACTCCACTTAGATCTCTCTCCCCCCCCCCCCTCACGCAGTCACTCTCCCTCCCTCACGCAAGCCCTCACGCAGTCACTCTCTCCCTCCCTCACGCAGTCACTCTCTCCCTCACACTTCACTAGTAGCAGTTCATCGCCGTCTCTCGCCGTCGACGCCGTGTTCTCTAGCCGTCGACGCCGTGTTCTCTCGCCGTCGACGCCGTGTTCTCTCGCCAGATCTACACCAGTTCTCTCTCGCAATCTCGCCGTCGATGCTGTGGTTCTGATCTACACCGGTTCTCTCTCGCCGTATCTCGCTGTCGACGGCTCGACGCCGTGGTTCAGATCTACACGCCGTGTTCTCTCGCCAGATCTACACCAGTCCTCAGTCCTCACTTTCTCTCACTGTCTTTTAGCTCTCTGTGACTCTCCTTTTTCTCGCCGTCGACGCTGTGCTTGGGCGGGGCGAGGCAGGGCGAGGGATGGGTTTCCTAGGAAGCCATAGGGTCGGGGATGGTTTTTGGTTTCTTTGCCCCGCCGGGTTTAGGGGCGGGTTTGGGCATACGATTTCAATGTTAGGGTCGGGGATGGTGTATGGTCGACCTACCCCATTGCCATTCCTAATGGCTAGGAGCCGCATACCCCCTATTTCTCTTTATTATACACTGGAACAATATTGAACAAAGATGATAATTTGTACGAGTTACATTTTGAATGCACTTCACTATGAAATTTATGCAAATTAACTACTTGACAGTTTATTTGAAGCCAAGTTCAGGTCATCGCTCCCATGTCAGGATGAATTGGTGCCAGCACATATTACTTTTATAGTTTCATCACATGATTAGAATCACCACATATAACTATATTGGTGCCTTTGTGATGTCGGACACTGGCTACCATCATAAGTTCATAGTTTAACTCTCGGCTTCATCTACCAGACCTACATGTTTATGCAACATACGTATTGTTTTCTGTAAAACTCACTCTTCAACTACCTGTTTTGACCTTCAACTCCCCCCTTTCCACTCCATGTTTAATAACAGGCTGCCAACCCCAAACTCTACCCACATCTTTCCCTTTTTATTTTCAATAACTACTTGACAAACCTGAATTCTTTTGGCTGTTTAGACTCAAAGATTGCAATTTCTCTAGCAGCCTTAGCAGCTCCCTACTAAATTTTAGTTCCAAAATGAACCTTCTAATCTTGAATTTTTTGAAGGGAGATTCAGAATATATTTGCTCCATCACTTCAAGCATACAAGTAGAGTTGGCGTTTCAGTTCATTCAAGCATTTACAAGCACTATTGCATGTCAAACCCTTGAGTTTTATTTCAGACAACACCAGCAACCAAATCACTTTCTTATTTCTAATCATCTGAAGGAAAACATAATTTGTCAAAAAAAATGAAAGGGAAATGCAATATCCAATACAAAAATATACAATGGGGCGTGCCCCCATCAACATTGTTAGTGCTTTATCACTTTACATGCAAAATAATGGGTCTACGAAACAATCTAGACATTTTAATACATTGAGAACATAGCAAATGAAAAGTCAGAATCAAATTAAAGGATATATATTATATAACTTTTTGCATTGTTGATCCTTGTGAGATTAAGAATATATCCATTCCCACTATGGTTCTCTATTTGAATGGTTTAGATCAAAATACAAGGTCTCACCAATTGATGAGCAAATGTTCAAGCACCAATTAAGCAGCTTCCTCTCATAGAGTGTTTATAGAGTGTGTTGTGTGTGTGTGTGTGTATCAAAGCAGAGGAAAAGAAAAAGAAAGATCACCTTAAACCACCAATTTTGCACAGCAAGATGCTGGACATTGCCAAGAAACCTCACAACCTTACTCCAACGGCTATAGTGCTCCAATTTGTACAGAAAACACACCTTCGCTCTACTCAGAGACGAATCCCTGATATGATCCACCTTAAACAAAATCGTCGTTAATGAACGGAGATTCGGAGCAGAGATGTCGACCGATCCACAATGACCAGTGAAGTGTTCTAGCGTCAGCTCCCTAAGACTCGAAGAACATATATGAAAATTATTCAATCGGCAGCATTCCTGGAGACACAGAACTTCAAGATTCACACATCCCATCATCAAGTCCGAAAGCATGGCCTCCGTCAAAGGAACGTGGTAGAGGCAGAGAGACCTGAGCGAAGGGAATCGCACACCGGAGGAGACACTACCGGCCGGCGGCATAGAAAGATAGCAGTGAGTAAGTCTGAAAACCCTAACGCAACCGTTTCTCAATGAGGAGAAAGGGAAACCATAACGGGAGGGGTTGTAATAGTCCAAGTCCATGAAGTCCGAGCCCATGAAGAAGCTAAGATCCATATCCAGGGCACGGTGGGCGACGGCGTATCGAACCCAGGAGTCGACGTGAGAGGCGTAGCGGTTGTCGCCGAAGAAGAGTTCGAGGCGGAATTTGAGGAGGGGGGAGTGGGAGCGGAGGATTAGGGTTCGGTTGATGAATTCGGAGAAGGATCGGAGGGTTTGATAGGGGGAATCGGAGCGAGGGAAGTGATAGTTGGAGAAATCGAGGGAGGAGGCTGAAGACCAGAGGTTTCGCCATTTGCGACAGAGGAAGGTTGTTCGAATGGCGTCTAAGATGGGTAGGAAGGAGAGTATGTGGAGAAGAATGTCTTCTGAAAGGTCATTCAGGCTCACAACGCCTGCTTCTGCCATTTCTCTAACACTAAACACCAGACTGAGATAGACAAGGAAACTGCTTTGCTAGATTGAAAAACGTGTGGAGCCTCTCCACTTTCTCAAGTCTCTACTCTACGGCTTCGAAAACGGATAAGACCAATACGGAGCATGCAGAGGAGAAAAAAACATGGGGCTGAAATTTTTTTTTTTAATTTATTTATTAAACTGCTTTCTCTTAGATTGAATTCAGATCCTTTTTTCTTTTTTTTTTTCCTTCTTTTCTTTTTTCTTTTTTTTTATTTATTTATTTTTTTTTAATCCATTATCGCTATATTTAGATAAAAAATTTAAATGGAATTTATTATTGAGATAAAATTTGTAAAATTTTTAAAAACAAATTCTACTTAAAAATTCTTTATCCAAATATAACGTTACAGGGATTCCCGTGAGAAATTAGGCAAAACAAGCATCCTACGCAACAATTTATTGGTTGCAAGGTTATTAGGGTGAGCAACACCGGAATTAAAAATGGGGCTAAATACCCCATCCTTCTGGCCGGCTTAGTGGTACCATGGTGAGATTAAGGTGTGAATAGCATCTAAGCTTTAAGGGTATCCCTTCCAATGTAACCACAAAAATGAGGCTGAATAACTGTCTCACCTGAATTTTCACCGACCACGTACTGTAGTGGATGACAAGGTTGAGATTTCAAAACCCGTCATTTTAAATATCAAATCATTTTGAAATTCCCTGTTAAATCCCACATGCCTCATCCAAATGCACCCTAATAAAATGCGGAGATTTCCTCTGGGCTCCTTTTCAAAACCACGGAATATGTCCTAGCCTCAAGCCCCTAAGGGAAGAAAGCATGCAGCCTGTTGGTTAGATGTGAGAAAGGTAGGGCCCTGTCCATGTTGAGGCCATAGGGAGGTGGAGTCAATCACAATGGGCAGCAAATAATAAAACATCTACTCACTTTTGAAATATTCCAGCAAAAGCATAATTAACTATACATCAACAGAGATGTTCACTTGCCATAAATTGTTTATCTATTGCTTCTTAGACAATGTAAGGAGTGCACAAAAAATGGTGACCCACTTAAAGATGGACAGTCGCCGTCTCTTAAAACTGCTGTATGTGGAGAATATCCTTGGACAACTTCAATTCCTTGAGGCCATCCAATGAGATTTCACACCCCTTTGCGGGAACCAGTACAATCTTTTCTAAAACAGCTCCTTGCTTCTCCAAAAGCCTAACAAATCGTAATTCACCAGCTGTTCCCTTAAAACTTTTTATCTTGACTTCTCTGAGACTCGGACTGCTGAAATTGATTGGTACATTAAACAACTCTTCGGCTGAGCTCTTCTGAAAAGTTTTAAAAAAAAAAATTTTGAGAAGTTGTAAGTGGCAAAATTAAGACAAAATGGACTGGAGGCACCAGAAACATAACAGCACTCACCTTTTCACCAATACACAGCTTAAAACAGTAATTAATGGTCATCATCTCTAGGTTGGGAGAACGTTCAAGTAAGGCAGCTACACCAAGCATATCGGTGTTTGAATACCCCGTCCATAGATCCAAGAATTTGAGATTGTGGAGTACAAATCTTTCGGAGGGAACATTCTTTGATGCCAAAAGCTTTAGACAAAAAAATATATAAATGTATGAAAAGCAGTCATAATATAAGATATAGGTCTCAAAAATTTGACATTTAAGAAGATTATCAAAGCATAAAGTGATTTGGAACTAGGTACTCCAAGAAAATTATCTCCAAAGCTCCTCATGATGTAAATCTGTCTCCTTCAAAAAAACTCATAATGTCAAAATTCTGTTGGGTACTACTAAGAATGATTAATAAATTGGAAATCACCCACTCCACACATAAATGCGGCCTTCTAATTAAGTAAATAACCTGCCCTAATAAAGGCCACATATTTGAAACATGAACAAAATTTAAACAGTTGAATAATCGATAGACTTCAACTGTCACCAAGACCCCGCAAAACAACTTTCAGAGTAGACAACTACTACTGTGCAGCAGCGAAATTGTGAATCTAGATCCAAAAAAGGATGGTACAATTAAGGATTAACGTGGTGGGTACTATTCAGGATTTTAGACCTATTAGCCTCTCCACTAGCCTTTATGAAATTATTGCTAAGGTCCTTTCAAGGAGATTAAGAGAGGTTCATCATGATACTATCTCTTTGTCTAGAGAGGTTTAAGATTTTAAGGGATTTTGAGAAGGCAAATGACCATGTTGGTTGGGGTTTCCTTGATTTTGTGTTGGATAGAAAGGGATTTGATTGTAAATGGAGCCGTGGAGGAAGTGGATTTCCAGTTGTGTAAAGACTGCTAATTTTGCTATCATCATCAACGGAAAACCTAAAGGTAGGATTGCTACAATTAAGGGTTAAGGCAAGAGGACCCTATATCAACTTTTCCTTTCTATATTGGTGGTGTATGTCCTTAATAGGTTTCTTATCAAATCTAAGGAGAAGGTGTTCTTTGAAGGCTTTTAAGTAGAAAGAGATAGAATTAGTCTCTCAAGTCTCATCTATAGTTTGCGAATGATTACCATTTTGTTTAGCTCTAGTGATGAGGAAAGAGTTAATAATCTTAATATGATTTTGAAGTTTTTTTTTTTAAAAAAATAAAGTATATGATTTTGAAGTTGTATGAGAAAAAGGCAGGTCTTAAAGAGAATTTGAACAAAAGCTATTGCAGGTTTGATATGAATAGATTGAGGACTTTAGTTGACTCCCTAGGTTAGTGTTAGTGATTGAACTATGAAATATTGAGGCCTTCCTTTGGAGGGAATTCCCAATAGCCTAGAATTATAGGACTTGGTGTTGGAAAAAAATTAGTAGAAGGTTGGCAACTTGGAAAAAAGGTTGTATCTCTTTGGGGGCAGGTTAGGATTGGGGAGGGTAATTGCTAACAAAGCTCTTGTTGGTAAATGGTAGTAGAGATTCCCTAAGGAACAAGGATCCCTTTGGCACTTGCTGATCTTGAGTAAGTATGGGTTACAACACAATGGCTGGTGGTTGGCACTCTAAGGAGTCTACCAGAGAAACACACCAGTTTCCTTGGAAATTCATCATTCAAAGGTTATCTTAGTTCTCCCACGATGTTAGGTGCATGATTGGTAATGGTGAGAGAACTCATTCTTAGGAAGAAACTTGGATTCTTGATTCCCTGATTAAATTTCAATTCCCCTGTTTGTTTCTCTTGGCCAGAAATCAAAACGTGAACATTGCCAGTTTGTGGTATTCTTCTCCCTTGCATCATTCTTAGAACCTTGTCAATGAATGTTGGTGCTACGGAAACCAATTCACCAATGAATTCTTACAAAATAATCTCTAAGGTTTTCCTTTGTGCTACAGGACAAAGAACAAAGCCCAAAAAGGGATAAACCCCAAGTATGTTTTGTTACCGAAATCATCTCTTTCACAAACTAAAACTTATTAGCCCAGATTACTCCAACGGTTGGAGTCCAACCTCATTCTTTAATAGGTAGCTCCCTACAGTACTCGATGTTCCATTTCGAAATATACGAATGCTAGAATGAATTTGCATCACTAACTATAGTGTCTTCCAAAGATAAAAAGAGAGAGCGCAGTAAAAAAAAAAAAAAAAGTACCTCAAACCACCGATTTCCCACAGCCAGGCGATGGACATGGCCAAGCAACCTCACAACCTTACTCCAGTGACTATAATACGGGAGAGCAACATTGGCTTCAACGAGAGACACGGCACCCCTGAGTGTATATTTTCCCACTTGAAAACAAACAATATTCAGTGAACAGAGATTCGGGGCGTAGATCTCGACTGATCCTTCGTCACATGATAAACCCTTTAGCGATAACTTCCTTAGCTTGGAAGAAAATATCTTGACATCTTTCATCCCCCAGTTGTGTTCAAAATGCAGGGCTTCAAGATTCACGCACGCCTTCAATATATCCGAAACCATCTGGTCTGTCAGATAAATCTTACAAAGCGACATCGACCGGAGAGAGAAGAAGTGCTTGACGGACATGTTGGTTGGCAAGGAGAGGTCGCAGCAGGAGAGCTTCAAAACCCTAACACGCCCGTTTCTCAATACAGAAAAGGGGAAACTGTAGTAGACGTGGTCGTCGTCGTCGTGGTCGTCATCGTAGTATTCGAAATCCCGTTCCTCGAAGAAATCGAGATCGAGGTCGAGGACGTTGTGGGCGATGGCGTAGCGAATCCAAGAGTCGACGTGGGAGGCGTATCGGTTCTCGGCGTAGTCGAATTGGAGGTGGAATTGGAGGAGTGGAAAGAGGGAACGGAGGATTAGGGTTCGGTCGACGAAATCGGTGAAGGATCGGCGAGTTTCGGAGGGGGAATTGGAGGAAGGGAAGAGGGTGTGAGAGAAGTGGAGGAAGGGGAGTGAGGACCAGAGGTGTCGCCATTTGCGGCAAACAAAGCTCGTCTGTATAGCGTCTAAGGTGGGAAGAAAAGAGAGGATATGGAGAAGAAGGTGTTCTGGGAAATCGGACAGGCTCCGAACCCTTGTTGAATCGTTGCTTGGTTCTTCCATTACTCTGCTGGCTCTCCCGCTTGCCGTGTTCCTTTTTATAACTCAAGCTACGAGGGAGTTAATCAAGTACCCACTTTAATCAAACTCTCCCTCAATCCGTGCAAATCAGGGGTCGGTCGATATAAATTATGGGTCGATCGATATGAATTACGTGTTCACATGATATTATCCGTTGACATTAAACATAACCTAATAGGGATAAATTTAATATTTACCATGATTCATGGGACATGGTTATACCACGTTATAAAGCCCCATAATTTCTTCTCAAGGGATAATGACAGAGAGAGGCCATGGGTTAGGGTCCAGATAGAGATGGGAAGTTCGACAGTCCAAAAAAATGGAAAAAACGAAGTAGAGAGTGGGTTAATCAAGTATCCACGGTCGATTTGTGTTCGGACTTCTATTCGGGACGTGGGCATGAGTTATGCGACGTCAAGAGCAACTGGCAAATGCAGGACATGATGCTTCCAAGCTGACAAGCAACGGCAAATGGCACTTAGAAAATATTACAAACATCCATTAGACCTCTGAAAAATATCCACTAATTGAAGCACAAACGCCAAACAAAAGAAACTTCTGAAATTAACACATACTACCTACTGTACAGTGTGCCTGAAAATGGAGACTCAGTTATAATAGGATATTACAGTTCCACAATATTCCACGTTTTTTTAACTTCTAAATCTAGAGAATATTTACAGACTACGGGTAATTTGAAATCCTCGAGGCGGTTTAACCAGAACCAGTGGAGGAATATAGGTACCCGCCACGTCTGCACAAATTAATACGATCTTTTCTATGACCACTTCTGACTGGAGCAAAAGCATCACAAAATCTTTTTCGCTCTGTGTTGCCTTAAAATGTTTCATCTTAAATTGCCTGAGACTTGGCAGGCTGAACTTGATGGGTGTGACGAACTTTTCGCTCTCCTCATTGCTCTCCTCAAGAGTCTAGAAAGTAGACAACAAAGTTTTGAGATTAAGTTACGAAGAGAAAAATTAAAACCAATATGACCCAAACAACAACACTAGGAACTGCTAGAATCATGTCACAGTACTCAGTACTCACCTCTTCATCTACTTTGAGAATTTCATCCAAGATCATTGTCTCAAGATTGGGAGAAATTTCGAGTAACGCAGCTATACCAAGCAGGTCCAATTTTGAATACCCTGTTCGTAGCTCCAAATATTTAAGACTCTGAAGCAGAAAGCTTCCAGAGGAAACATCCCTTCTCACCAGAAACTTTGGACACAAACAAACAAGTTTCAAAAGCATTAATAAAAAATTTGACATAGCTGTCCCAGATAAATATACTTTCAAAGACGATCAATAGCCTCAAGGTGATAAGGGACCGGCCATTAAAGAGTAATAGATCCAAGCTACTTATGCGTTAAAGTAAAAAAGCAGTCATATATATATAATCTCCAAGTTTTTTAGAGAACTGCTTTCAAAAGAGAAGCATAGGGTAGTGGGTATGAACCCCCACACCCACTATCTCTCTTTATTCTACACCGGATCAATATGGAACAAAGATGATCGATTGTAGATGAATCACATTTTTAATTCAATACAATTACATGCAAATCAATAACTTCAAAGTGAATTTGGAGCCAATTTGAGGTACATCTCTCCCAGTGTCGGGATGAATCAGTGCCAGCGCGTATGTCTTTCATCAAAGGATTGGAACCACATGTCATGCTTAATTCACGCCATACACAATTGCTTTATTGACAAGACCCACATGCTTATGCAACTTAAATTGACTTGATACCAATTCTCCAAAATAAATCTTCTTTTCTGTAAATCTCATACTTCAACTGCACATTTAGGTCCTCCTTTCCTCTTGAAGTTTAGTAACATGCTACGAACCCCAAACTCTACAGATTTGGATTTGGTGCATTTGGCTACTTTTACTGCAATGGTGCAGTAAACGTAAGATCGATGACACGTGGACAAGGAGGAGAAATAGAGGGCTGTTAGGCGGGCGTCAAATGCATCTCTCGAATTTCAGCCCTCCATTTCTCTTCCTTGCCACGTATCATCAATCCTACGTTTACTGCACCATGCAGTAACTACACCAAATCCAAATCCAAACTCTACCCACATCAATAACTACTTCATGAATTTAGATTCTTTGGTTGTTTATTCCCAAAGATTGCAATTTCCCTAGTCGCCTTAGCAGCTCTATTATATGACAAGCTTGATCAAGTTAAAAACACAGAAAACACACAAGATTTACATGGTTTGGGCAGAGAGGCTAAGAACCTAATGGCCCTCTGCCCTCTGGAAAGGACTAGCTTCTTGGAGTCTAGTAATAAATAAATACAAGACACCTCACAACAAGCTCCTTACTCAACCTTTGTTCTTAAAAGAACCCTTTAAAGTTTAAACGCAAACTTTTTGAAACAATATTTAGCATATTTTCATTCCATAACTTTATGCATACAAGTAGAGTTGGTGTTTTGATTTCATTCAAGCACTCACAAGCACTATTGTATGTCAAACCCTTGAATTTTATATGAGTATCAGATGACACCAGCAACCAAATCTCTTTCTTATATTTAGTCATCTAAGGAAAACATAATTTGTCAAAAAATGAAGAGAAATGCAAAATCCAATACATATATAAAGGGAACAGTTCACCAGCGTGACAGCGCCCATGGCGTGTGCGATATCTAAGCCATTCATCACCAACAGCTCAGGTCACTGCACAACGTGCAATTTCACATGCATACATACATACAAAACATACACACACACACGCATGAATAACAAGGCGGTACCCCATCAAAATCGATAGTGTTCCATCACTTTATATGCAAGAGAGTGGCGCTGTGTCACAATCTAGAAATTTTAATAGATTCAACAACCTAACGAATGAAGAGTCTGAATCAAATTATTCTCTTTAATATGAAAAAGAAACCCATTTACTTTCACTCATGAGTATAGTTATAATGGAAGATCACATTAAAGCAAAGATATAAGGAGTATAATGTTTTGCATCGATAATCCTTGTCAAATTATGTGTAAATCCATTCTCACCGTGGTTAGCTCTATTTGAATAGTTTAAATCAAAATACATGCGTCACCAATTGATGTGTAAAGGGTCAAGCACCAATTACGCGGCTTCCCGTCTTAGATTGTTTATGTGTGTGTATCAAAGCAGAGGAAAAGGAAGAGAAAGATTACCTTAAACCACCAATTTTGCACAGTAAGATGCTGGGCATTGCTAAGAAAGCTCACAACCTTACTCCAATGGCTACAGTCCTCCAATTTGTACATGAAATAAACATCCGCTCTACTCAGAGACGAATCCATGATACATCCCACCTCAAAGAAAAGCGTACTCAACGAACGGAGATTCGGAGCAGAGATGTCGACCGATGCACCTTGAGAAGTGAAGTTTTGTAGCGTCAGCTCCTTAAGCCTCGAAGAACATATATAAGCATTCTTCAATCCGTTGCAGTCCAGGAGAAACAGAGCTTCAAGATTCACGCACCCTAACATCAAGTCCAAAAGCATGGCGTCCGTCAAAGGAACGCGATCCAGGCAAAGAGACCTGAGCGAAGGGAATCGTGCAACCGAGACACCACCGGCGGGCGGCATAGAGAGATAGCAGTGGGTGAGTTTCAAAACCCCAACGCAACCGTTTCTCAATGCGGAGAAAGGGAAACCATAACGGGAGGGGTTGTAGAAGTCCAGGTCAATGAAATCGGAGCCCATGAAGAAGCTGAGATCCATGTCGATGGCGCGGTGGGCGACGGCGTAGCGAACCCAGGAGTCGACGTGAGAGGCGTAGCGATTCTCGCCAAAGAAGAGTTGGAGGCGGAATTTGAGGAGAGGAGAGTGAGACCGGAGGATTAGAGTTCGGTTGATGAAGTCGGCAAAGGATCGGAGGGTTTGGGAGGGGGAATCGTAGCGAGGAAAGAGATCGTTGGAGAAGTCGAGGGAGTTGATTGAGGACCAGAGGTATCGCCATTTACGAGAAAGTAAGGTTGTTTGAATGGCGTCTGAGGTGGGGAGAAAGGAGAGTGTGTGAAGAAGAACTTCTTCTGGGAAGTCATTCAGGCTCACAATGCTTGCCTCTGCCATTCCAGTTTGCTCACTCTCCATGCCAAAGTTGAAACTCAACAGTCAACACACAGATATAAATGCTTGCTGGACTGAAAGGAAAGGTTTATACGTGTTTGGACTTTGGAGCCTCTATTCCCCCAAAAGGACATTCTTAAACTCATATCATGACATATGTTATAATTTATTAAAAAAATTATAATCACTGTTTACGAAGATAAACACATAAACATGTAGACATAGACACATAAATAAGTATTTATATTCATATAGGGACATATTGATGTAGGATAAAGAACCTGAGCAAAATTATTTTTTATTATTAATTTTGTAATTTTTGTTTTTATTTAGTTTAAGGTTTTATTAGTTTATTTTTAATAGTTTTTCGGGTTCTAATAGTCAAAATTGAGTCCTTATACGTTAGTATATTAGTTGGGGTCAATTTTAGAATATTTTCCACTGTTTTGGGGGTTTTATGAAGCCTTTAAAAAAGTTACAAAGTGAAAGAAAAAAAAAAAAACATGGAATTTATCAGTTTTGGTAATTTTTTACAATTCTTTATTTTGTTATTTCTTGTTTTGCAATAACTAGGTTTTCTATAAATTAGGTTGTAACCTCTTGGCTAAGGGAATTGAACTTTGATCAATAAAATTACCTTTAAGTGTTATTACTCATGGATTTGAGTTGTTACTTTCTCTACTTGTGGATTCGAGTATTTTCTAAAAAGAATACCAACCCTTTTTCTTTCATACGCTTTCCATTGCATCACATGTGACTAAATAGATATAGACATATAAATACATAAATATACACAACCATACAAACACATGAACATAATCATTTTTCATATACTCTTTTGGACACAACGAAAAAGAGAACAAAAGCGAGGAGCTCCTCAGAAGCCAAATCTCATCTTCCCCGAAAAATGGGGTGATGAGTCAGAAAACGGAAATACAAAATGAGTTACATTATTATAATTGGTTGTTTTTTTAAGTTCATTAATCTATGAAGCCAAAACGTGAGCAATCTACTACTTGGGCTCAACTCAACTCAGCTCAGCTCAGCTCAAACCATTTACGCAACTCATCTAAGCTCTATTGGCCTGCCCCTAAAACTTCTCCAAGAGTGACAGTGAAAAGTATACTGCTTCAGCTAAACGTGAATTCATCTAGTTTAATATGCCTCTGAACACGTGCTAAGAAGGCAAGACTGAATGACTGCCATAACCAGAATTTTTTTTTTTTCTTTTTTCTTTGTCCAAACGATAGGGTAACAACAGACCCACGCATGCACTCGTGCATAGTCGAAATCAAGGCCTCCACAAACTTCACACCTCTCTTGGGAGGGAAGATGCAATTAAACCCAAGGCCATTGGCCCCAAGATCAGAATTGAAGACAGATATACCTTTGGTTTCCCTCCATAGTAGAACCAAACACCACAGAAAAAGTTCCTTGCCACAAGCCACCAAGGGAGGATATGCTTCCCCCGGCGTTTTAATGTAGTTGGCTCCACCCTAGTTGAAGCTAGGAGGTGGAGTCTACATTGGGCAGTAGATAATAAAACATCTTACTACTACAAGAAAATCCAACAAAAGAGATGTTCATTTACCATAAATATCTCTTTGCTTCTCAGGTAATGTAGGGACTAGGGACTACACAAAACAAAAACCAAAAAACAAAAAAGTGACCCAGTTAAAGATGGGCAGTCTCAGTTTCTTAAATTTGCAGAATGTGGAGAAGATCTTCGGAGAACTTCAATTCCTTGAGGCAATCTAAAGAGTTCTCGCACACTTTCGAGGGAACCACTACAATCTTTTCTAAGACGACTCCATGCTTTTCCAAAAGCATTAGGAACTGTAATTCATCCTCTGTTCCCCTAAAGGTACTTATCTTAACTTGTCTGAGACTTGGGATGCTGAAATTGATTGGCTTATTTAAGAATTCCTCTGGCAAGCTTTCCTGAAAAGTAACAACAAAATTTTGAGTACAAGTTGCAAGTGACAAAACTGAGACAAAATGAACTACATAGAAACAATTGGAGGCACTGGAAACATGACCAGTACTTGCCTCTTCATCGACACGCAGCACATAAGTACAATTAAGGATCATCGTATCAAGGTTGGGAGAACGCTCGAGTAATGCTGCTAGAACATGCATGTCTGATTTTGAATACTCCATTTGTACATCCAATAAATTGAGATTGTAAAGCGCAAAACTTTCAGGGAGAACATCCTTTGATGCCAGAGGCTTTATAGACAAACAAATATAAACAAAAAGCAGTCATATAATATCTGATATGGCTGTTGGGAAAATAGATATTTAACAAGATCATTGAAACGTAAAGCAATTTGGAACTAGCTACTCCAAGATCATAATAAATTGGAAATCAACCACCCCAGATATAGATGTGGCCTTCTAATGAAGTAAATAATCTGGCAATAATAAAGGCTACTTAGTTGACACGATCAAAAGTTTTAAGAGTTGAATGAACTATGAACTTCAATTGCCACCAAGACCCCACAAGACAATTTTCAGGATAGACAAACTGGTGTGCAGCAGCCAAATTGTGAATTTAGATCCAAAAAGGAATGGTGCCCATCAGATCTACTTGCTTCTTAAATAAAGTAATGTCGCAGACAAAACCTGTTGAGTAACAGCTCAATCCCTGCACATTCTTACGTTATGACATGCAGTAGATAGATCTTATTTTTTAAGAACTTAACTATGTAAATCTCATTCCAAAATGTCATCCTGCACATTCTTCTGTTATAGAGTGCAGTTAATAGATCTTACTTTTTATGAACTCCTATGTATTTCTCATTCCAAAATGTAATCAATACGCAATTATAGGCACCACTAAGCTATCAGTTTATCAGTCTGAAAAACAAAGTGTTTTTAATGCCATCCTCAATCTTCTCAATAGTCAGACAAGATACATTTTCAGGTCATCAGCTGTTTTAAGCCTTACCTTGAAACAATGATCAAACATTTTTGCAGAACTGAGGAACCATGCAAGAACTCAAGATTTGGAACTCAAATCTAATGAGACGTAGATTCTTGGTGCTTTTAAAATTTATTAATGGATCAGGCAAAAATATTGTTATAATTCTCAAAGGCATCAACTGTTGGAGATGATCAATAACTATGTTACATGGATTCGGGTACGGGTGTCAGGTGAGGGTATGTATCCAGGTGTTGGATTCATCTACTTTCCAAAGATATTTCACTATTTTGAAGTGTCCAACAGAAGTACCCACACCCATGTCACATGTGTCCATATAACATAGATCAATAAGGCCTTTATCGTGATAACATTGGTCCATTAATTGTAACCGACCCTCAGTCCTTCAAGTTTTTTTCTAATCTCTCAGCGACATTTTTTTTCTTTTAAATCATTTGTCAAGATTGACATCATGGATGATAAATCTATGCACTCTTAATTACAGTTATTGACAAAGGCATAAAATTCCATACAAAGATTGAAATGCTTCCAGGGCTGGTTGAACTGTCGACTGCTCCTCCTTTAAATTTTGAAACGCCTTACATAAATCAAAGCCAGGAGGATGATAAAAGAAGATGGACAGATTTTGGTGGACCACTCGTCCGGGTGCAGTGCATAAGGTCAGTGTAGCAGATATAGGATTAAGACACTCCTACTTCTTGGGCCACTAGTTCCATAAATCAGATGCTATGGTCTTCCTAGTGGTTCCAGGAAACAAGTCTCATGGTAGTCTGCATGTAAAAAATACTACTCTCAATGAATAATCAAAGAAAGTGGATCAATTCCATTACTACGGCACAATCACTATCTTTTTTTTTTAATTGGAAAAGCAATTTGACCCTTGATTAAAGTGAAAGGGGCCAGCTAGACTAATAAACAGTGAAGGAGGAGTATGGACAATGGCTAAAAATAAGCCACGAGGATTAAAGAAGTAAAAGGTAAAAGACTATTTTCAAGTGCCCACAGGGCAGAGGTAAAATGCGAGTTTAGTCAAAGGTTAAGACAGTTGAAAAGTTGAAAATGTGGAGAGAACAGCCCACTTAGTGTGGGTATGTGGCAGTAATGCAGCGACACAATGGGGCATGATAGAGTGCATGGTCTTTCATGTCCATCTATAACCGCCCATCATTCCCACTAACTTGAAACCGCTATGGCTGGATCTATAAATTGAAGATTGCAAGACAAAATTACGATCCACACCATCTCAAACTACAACTACTTTTTAGAATTAGCTTCTTAGAATCTTTAGTTAAATTTAGATTAGTTCTATCAATCTCATTCGTTAAAGCATTCAATTCAAGTTTGTGTCCAAGATGTCGGTTTAAATTCTAGAAGTAATCCTTTGCAAGTAGTTTATTTCATTTAATTTGATGAATTTCAACTCATTGCATTCTCAAGTTCACTATAATTCCTAATATAAGCTTTATTCCTTGGAGACAATTCACGCTTAGAACTTAAAGGGAAGAACCTTATACAATCAATTGACCATTTATATAATCAATCAAGAGTTTAGAAAACTCCGATTTCACAGCCTACGAGGTGCTATGGGTTGTATAGTACAATCTTCGCTTATCTGAGCCCTACCAGGCCCACACATATGTAAAACTAGAGATTGAGTGATAACATGAATAACTATAAACTCAAAAAGATAACAAAATATTATACATTACATAGACACCATCCTAAAGATGGCAAGTCTCTTGGAACATCACTTCATTAGAAACTTCAATGATTGGGAGTTGGAGAGAGTTTTGAATTTTTTTTTTGATCAAGTAAAATGTGTATTGTATTAAAAGTAAAGGACAAAGCCCAAGTACATGAGACATATAAAAGAACCAAGCACCAAGGCACAAAGAAACCCCATTACAACTTTAGGGAATCTAAGAAAAGAACAAAAGAAGGTTTACTAATCTTAGCATAGCTAGAGTACCACAAAAAAAGATCCTTGGTAAAACCAGATTTGAGATCAATGATGGACTTCTCAATCCCATCAAAAGTCCTACGGTTCCTCTCTCTCCAAAGGCACCAAAAAATAGCATGGGAAGCCATCCTCCAAACCGCTTTAGCTTCTTTTCTACCCCCTTTAAACCACCAACTTGAAAGAAAAATATAAGTGGACGGGGGAAGATCCCAATGAATACCAAAGACATTGCAAGTGAACATCCAAAGACTCCTTGCCACCTTACAATGAATAAAGAGATGGTCCACCGTCTCCGTATATTCTTTACACAAAATACACCTATTGGGCATAGTGAAACCTCTCCCAATAAATGGTCCAAAGTCAAACTACTCACCAACCAACAAAAAAATGCCACTTTAGAAGGAACCGAAGCAATCCAAACAATCTTCCCCGGGAGGAAAACATTACCAAAAGGCCTTAACATATTGTAGAAAGATTTTATGAAGAATAACCCTTTAGAGTCCTTACGCCACACCAAGGAATCATTCTCACCAATCAAAATCTTGCTATCATAAAGCACTTGGAAAAAAAATAAGACACTTTCCAACTCCCAATCATTGAAAAGTCTAACAAAAATGATATTCCAAAAGATAGCATCATCATTAACATCTAAATAATCTTTAACCAAAGCATTTTTGTATTGCGCAATATCAAACAAAGAGGGGAATTCATACATAAGCAGCAAATTGGAACACCAAACATCCTTCCAAAAACTCACTCTACTATGATAGCAAGATTTCTTTGGAAGGAATGACTCCTTGCTGTGATACAAGGATGCTAAAGGATTATTCTCGGTGAAATCTTTCTACAATACACTTATTCATTGCGAACATATTTTCTTCCAGCTAATAAGATTTGGATCACTTCGATCCCTTCTAAAGTTGGTTTTTTTTCATTTGGTTGGTAAGTAGAGACATATGTTTGACATTGGACAACTTGAAGAGTAAAAGGTGGGAATTGGCTAGTATATGCATTCTTTTCAAGAAAATGGAGGAAACGGTTATCGTCTTTTTATCCATCGTGAAGTGGCATGGATTATGTGGGCACTTGCATTTAATCTCAGATTCAATGGGTCTTGCCCGCTAATCCACACAATCTACTTTCGGAGTGGAGGATTAAAGCAATGGGAAAGAAAAAGAAGGTGGCTTGGAACATTGTTTCGCACGCTCTCTTTTGGTCATACAAATGGCCACAACATGTCTTTTGCTTCTCTTGTTGATTTTCTCTTTCTTTTGGCTAGCTCTTGTATATGACTTAAGTACTCAGTCCTCACCCTTTTGTTTCTAATACAATAATACTTCATCAATATCTATACTACTTATAAAGGTCTCTAACTCAAAAAAGCTTTTGATTGACAATTTTAAACCTATTTAAAATTATAAATACATTTTTGCCCACATTTACTCAAATTTTATTTTTTTTCTAATGCAAAAATGTTCTAAATTACACAAGCAGAGAGTTACTGTGATTGGGTACATAAGGTTTAGGATTTGTTTATTAGTTTGTAATTGAATAAACAATTACAAACATTTGGAGGAGAAGTTGAGTCTGGCTTGAAGTCAAATTTTGTACAGCCCCCCAAAACCTGCATTTCATAAGTACCCCACCGTTCCCTTCTTCCTCTTTTCTCCCAAATCCTTGCTATGTTTCATTAGTGGGAAATTTTCTTGATTTTTGTTATTGTAGTTTATGGTATATTTTAGTATTATTTTATTTTCGCTATTATAGATTTGATTGTTACTGTTATATAATTTTCTATGCAAACTCCTTCCCATGTATTTTTCAATTTTCCATTGGCCCTTCTGAGTGTGGTGTTTTATGGATTTTTAACTAATTCAGATTTCAAAAGCTGATGGTTTTATGCGCTTATTGAGAGATTCTTATTCTGTATCTTTTTTCTTTTTTTTTTTTAAAAAAAATCCTTAATTTTAAATTGCAGGCATGTCTATACTCTTGGGAGCATAAAGTTTTTCTTATTACATTCAGTGAGGATCAGTGATAAACTCTGTTTTCAGTTTAGCACCTCTTGGCTCTACTACCGTACAGGTATGCTATATTATGTTATAGAGTTACACTGATGTATAGAAAAAAAAAATTGCAGAGATTTTAATAATGGAAAGAAGCAAATTATCTTTCATATAATTTTATATTACCAAAAACAATTTAATAAATAAAGATACACATACACAAACAAGAAAAAAAAATTGAGTGTCAGCCAATGGAATTAGACCATTCTGGCATATTGTTCAATGTTAATTAACTAATGACTTTTTTTTTTTTGTTTTTTTGTTTCCGACACAAACTTCTTGTTGTTTAGATTATATATATTGCTTTAATCACTTGCGGGATATCCCATACAATCATGACCATTAGTGGAATCATAAATTATTGCTACAAATATTGGTTATGAATGTGGCTTTGCTCTTAATATTTAGGTTTGTAATTGCTTATAATTTGTTTTGCTAAGTTTTATGCATTGTTATCTAGAATCTATAAGTCATAGTTCAGCTTTAAGTCATTGTTAGTCGATCGTTGTCAGTTGTCACACACACCTTACACTGGTTGCTTGATCATAGGTTATTCTCAATTAGTATGTACCTTTTTATTTATTAATTTTCTTATTTGGCAGCTTGTAATTTGAAGCATATTGCTACTTAAGAACTATATATAATACGAATAAAACCTATGGCTTCATTTTTAGCGGAAGGAATATTTAAAATTCATCTTCTTAATATTGCTTTTATCTGGAACCAAAATATGATTTCATGATTTTTAGTTAATTGCATGATCATGAAGATCCAATATGTCTTCATATGATAAAATAATTTTGATGAAAGGCCAATATTCTGATTTGAAATTATATACAAAACCTCTTTCCCCAATTAGATCTTTGTAGAAACATCACAAAATTTATAATTGTTGGTATCTTTTATTAACACTACGTAATTTAGAAACAAAAAAAGTTGACAGCTTTAGCTAATTTCAAGGCTTCAGTAATTCATATCATATTTAAGAGTATGGAGTAGAAGAAAATCAAAATTGATACTTTGATAGAGACTGGCCCGTTTGAATAACCTTCTACATGTTAGCATTTATTATGTTCGGTATTACTTTATACCATCTGTTATTGAGATTTTTATACATCTTTTTTTATAATAAAAAATATTCGTAATGTGGTAGAAAATATTTTCAATTTGAACAAGGGTACAAAAAAGTCCCACATGTCACGTGTGTCACACGTTTGCCACAAATAGACACCATGTGTGAAATTATACTCCATCTTATTTCTTTTAAAATTATATTTTTTATTGCATTTGTGAATTCACAAGAGAACGACATTGGTTTTATTATAACAAAGAAATAAAACTATTTCAAATTTAACAAATAGGTTAAATTACTTCTTGAACAAATAGAACTATCAATTCAAATTGTGGGAGAGAGTAGCAGACTAGAAGTTGCTCATAGGAGACAATGAATTGGTTGTTTACTTCTCAAAGTTAGTTACTGACAATGAATCGGTTGGTTACTTCTCAAAGTTAGTGACTTCTTCATTACCTACAATTAGGTTCATGTGCAACGCACGTGTGCAACAACTAGTATATATATAGTCTTAAATTTTTATTCACTATTGACCCTGAGGCAGTATTTGTATCCACACTAAGTGCCATTTTCTATGTGATAGGCACTCTAACAACATAAAAATACAGTACCATTGCCCAACTTCTGAAAGTAAATGCATTGCTGGGGTCTTGTGAGGCACTAAGAGGTATTATTGGTCTACTTTTCCAAAACCTACAGGCATACTTTAGACACAAACATACCCCTCCCCCTCCCCCCTCCCCCTCCCCACCAAAAAAAAAAAAAAAAAAAAGGAATGATATTTAAAAATCTTTTTATGTTTACAACATCCTTAGCAGTCATACAAGCTGTTTACCTTTCGTGTTATGCTAACTCATAAATTCTCATACCTTGTTGTCTATCTAGTAAAAAACCAATACAATATAGGCACACAGCCCACCCTTTCGTAAAACACACTTTTTAGACCCCTCTATCTCCACACTTATCTCACTTATTGCCCAATTCTAAAATTTATTCTTATTCACCATTCCTCTCTCTCCAACCGAATACAAATGTACCTAGTACCTACAAGTCTACAACTGACATTCACAAGGATATGTAATTTTCAATTTACAAATAAATAGAACAATACACTATGACCTAAATCATAATCCTCAATATCTGGTTAGTGATTCAACATATTTAGTGCCCATCAAAATATGATACTTATTAGTACCTAGTTTTCTTATTTTCAGGGAAACAAATTCACCAATGAATTCTAACAAAATAATCTCTAATTCTTCCCTTTCTGCTATGGAACAAAGAACAAAGCCCAAAAAGAGAAAAACCTGAAGTATACTCTAAACTAGTAAAACGCTGGCAACTCATAATTCCAGTCATGAAATCCTCTTTTTTCAGAGACTAAAATTCATTAGCCCAGATTACTCTAGCCTCATTCTTCAGCTAGATAGTTCCCTACTCAATCTTCCTCCTCAAATTCCGTTTTTAGCTTTGGAAGACAATAAATATAGTTGGTATTGCAAATCCAGTCTAGCATTTGCAGTTTTCAGCATTCGGCGTGTGTTTTAAATATAAAATCATACATAAAAACACGAATATATACAGTGAGAAGACATAAAAAAAAGTACCTCAAACCACGAAATTCCCATAGTGAGGCGCTTGACATGGCCAAGGAACTTCAGAACCTTACTCCAGTGACTATAATACGGAAGAGAGACATTCACTTCAACCAGAGACACCGCATCATTGAGATCATATTTTCCCACGAAAAATTCTTCAATACTTAATGAACAAAGACTTGACGCATTGATCTCCACGGACCCTTCGTCGCAGCTCAAATTTTTTAGCACTAGCTTTCTGAGCTTCGAAGAAGCTATCTTAACGTCTTTCAAACCCCAGTTGTTGTCGAGAAACAGAGCTTCGAGATTCACACACCCCATCACTATATGCGAAACTATCTGATCCGTCAGATAAACCTCAGTGAGGGACATTGACCGGAGCGAGATGAATCGCATCCCGGAAACGTTGATTGGTAAAGAGAGGTTGCAGAAGCGGAGCTTCAAGACCCTAACTCGGCCATTTCTCAGAACAGAGAGAGGGAAATTGTAGTACGAGTAGTACGAGATGTTCTCCTCGTTGAAATCGATATGGTCTCCACCAACGTCGCCGCCGTTGCCGTCAACAAGTTCACCATCGCCGCCGTTGCCGTCAACTTGTTCACCTTCGCCACCGTTGCCACCGTTGCCATCAACCTGTTCACCTTCGCCACCATTGCCGTCAACTTGTTCACCTTCACCGCCGTTGCCGTCAACATGTCCGGCTTCTCCGCCATTGCCGTCGACGAGTTCTCCTCCACCGTTGCCGTCGACGAGTTCGCCTCCGTCGTAGAACTCGCCGTCGTCGTACAAGTGCTCATAATTATAATAATCCAAGACCTTGGAAAAGTCGAGATCAAGGTCGACGACGTTGTGGGTGACGGCGTAGCGAATCCATGAGTCGGCGTGATAGGCGTATCGGTCCTCGGTGTAGTCGAATTGGAGGCGGAATTTGAGGAGTGGAGAATGGGAGCGGAGGATTAGGGTTCGATCGACGAACTCGGCGAAGAATCGGCGGGTTTCGGAGTGGGAACCGAAGCGAGGGAAGAGGGCGTGTGAGAAGTTGAGGAAAGGGATTGAGGACCAGAGGTGTCGCCATTTTTGGCAGACAATGCTCGTCTGTATCGCGTCTAGGGTGGAGAGGAAAGAGAGAATATGGAGAACAAGGTGTTCTGGGATATCGGATAGGCTCGAAACCCTACTTGCATCGCTGCTCGAATCTTCCATTGCTCCAAAATATGTGAGTTCGGGCTTGCTCCGTAAAATCTACCTGTCTGCAGCCGCTGGCAGCCTTTTGCGCCTCTGCCCTTTCTTTCATTTATTTATTTATTTATTTTAATTCTAGGATTTTGCGTCTCTTTTTCAAGTAAAATGCTACTGTGAAAAAAATCATCATCCTAACGGTATCATCTGAACCGATTCAAATCAAAATTTCGAAAATATATCGAACTGGCCTGACCTTATCAATTTTCTGAACTTTTTATTCCCGCTGTTCATTGATTTTATAGACAGTTTGGATCATATCATCAATTCTATCATAGTAATGATTTTTTTCAAATCATCACCAAATCTGAATTCCTATGAGTCTAAAAATAGTTTTCTTCCTCCTCAAAAGGAGGATACATGGTTTCAGTCTTATACTCTTAGTAGAATAGGTTTAAATATATAATGTATTGGTGTTATTATCAATTACCAAAAAAATAATAAATAAAAGGGAGAATTGGCAATTAGTCCATATTTAAATAAAATTTTAGCAATTAGTCAAGTAAGGCTTTATATAACTCACTAAATCAAAGATAAGAAACTTATTTGTCATTTAGTCACAATAGTTTTTTAAGTACCCAATTTGCCCTTTCCGGTTCATAAGACGTTAATGTCAAAATTGGGTTTACTGCATATACCACTAAAGGAAAGATCCTCCTCCCGTTTATAGTGCATATATGCAGTTTGATTTCAATTTTTTGAATCTCAGCTCTGCGTTTTAGGGTTCTTCTACTTCGAAATCACTTTGTTCTTCCTCTTCATTCCATTGTTGACTGGTGCTTCAAATTTTGGAGGAGCTTCAAATTTCGGAGGTTTTAATCAGGGATTCCTCCCATTTATGGTGTATGTTGTTTTAGTTTTTGAATTTTTTAATATGAGCTCTGCGTTTTAGGGTTTTTATTCTTCCTATTCCTTCTATTGTTGACTGGTGCTTCAGATTTCAGAGGGATTAATCCATGTCTGGCTCAGGTTTATGGTGTTTTCAGTGAAGGCATTAATCATCTGACCGTTATTTTGCAGATTTCAGATTCTAGGGTAAGTTGTGTGTGTGTGAGTGCTTCATATGTAATCTGATTTTTGTGTTTTGTGCTGTTTTTGTGTAATTTTTGTATGAGTTGTGTGTGCGTGAGTGCTTTATGTGTAATTTGATTTTTGTGTTTTGTGCTGTTTTTGTGTAAGTTTGTATGAGTTGTGTGTGCCTGAGTGCTTCATGTATAATCAAATTTTACTGTTCCATGCTCTGTTTTTGTTCTTTACATTGCTTTAAAAGATTGGTTTGTTTGATAATTATTGGGGGATTTGGCCATTCCATGCTCTGTTATTGTTCCATGCTCTATTTTTGTTTCAATTAGATTATTCTGTTTTTTATTTGTTTTTGCTTTTAATCTGATTTCATTGTCTTTTTTGATGTACTAATCATATGTTCATTTCATTTATTCTTGCATTTTTTATATCACATTTGTTGGGGAAAATAGTAAGATTTTACTGTGTTAGTAACTGGGTGATGTTGCTGTGTTCTTTTTTATACAGAATAAAGTTGTAAATGGAGAACCAGATGTGTTTGATGTGCAAATATGGGGACCATACTGCTGTTATGAGTGTACGCACTCACACTTCATATGATGACCTTTGTTGTTTTGTTATTAGTCGATGGAGGAGTTTGAGACCAGATTTTTTTTAGTCTTTTTTATGCCATTCCTGGTCATTCGAGCTGTATGTTGGACAATGAAGCAGACTTGCAAAACATGTACTCTATGGTACATCATTTTCGGTTATTGCAAGTCAATGTTGAAGTTTATGAGCACACAAGCATTGATGGCAGTAATAATGTTCAAGATATGAGTTTCCAATCAGCATGTGGAGTTTTGGAATATAGCAAAATCAGCGATGTTGAGATTGACTTGTTGCCGAGCTTTTGTTCACAACAGCAGAAAACTTTGTTGACGGCTAGATGGGCTAAATGCATCAACGATGTAGGCCAGTGTTTTAAAGATGGAGCTGATGGGTTTCGTATTGCATTGCGCAAGTATTCTATTGAGGTTGGTTTCAAATACAAGCTAGTGAGAAACAACAGTAAAAGAATCATGGCTGTATGTTTTTTAAAAGAAGAGGGATGTGAGTGGCATGTTTAGGCGATGGCTCATCCTGGGAATAATAACTTTTATATTTCTAAGTTGAATAGAGTGCATACGTGTGGTGCTGCTGTGCGCACATCTAAGCATCCCAAGATGGGATCTGATATTGTTTCATCTGAATTCATTGATGTTGTGCGGGAAAAACCTCTTATCAAGTCCAGTCGAGATTGTTTCAACTTTCAAGACAAAATATGGCCTCGATATTTCATACACCAATGATTGGAACGGTATCGAGAAAGCTAGTAATGCGTACGGAAACCATGCAGAGTCTTTTGCGCAACTTAGCTGGTATGTGCAAGAAGCCTTGAGGACAAATCCGGGCAGTAAGATTGTTCTCAATCTTGATCGTTGTACTCAACATTTTAAGAGACTATTTGTATCATTTCAAGCGTATATTTCTGCTTTCAAATTTTGTCGTCCCATGCTCTTTTTGGATGGCACATTTTTTAAGGGAAAATACAAGGGTCAATTACTAGGTGTCACAGCGAAAGATGGTAACCAAGGTGAGTTTTTTTAGTTCATGTTTTGATAGCTTATGTGTTCTTTAAACATAGTAAAACTTTTTATGTTACAAGCACAATCCCATATAAACAAATCTTTATCAAAAATGTAAAATTTTAATATTTTTTACTCACTACCTTTGGTTTCATTGTCAGGGTTATTTCCGTTGGCTTTTGCGATTGTTGACTCTGAAGATGAGGATAATTGGAGATGGTGTTTGCAGCAGTTGGTTGATGTTGTAGGAGAAGAAAGAACATTGACTTTCATTTCAGATCAGAATAAAGGACTGCTAGCAGCCTTGCCTAAGGTTTTCCCCAGTGCACATCATGCGTTTTGCTTACATCATTTGAAGGGAAATTTGAGGGACAAATTGAAAGGATGGAAGAAGTCTTTCAGAGAGAGTATTGTGTTCAAGTTTCGAGAGTGTGCATATGCCCCCACAGAGGATGCGTTCAATGAAAAGTTGTCTAAGTTAGTAGAAGAAGGGAGGAACAAGGTTAAAGATTTCCTTGCTGATTGCCCATTCAAGAATTGGACAAATGCACACTTTCAAAGGCAGCGTTATGGGGAAATGTGGTCTAATGTTGCTGAGTCTTTCAATTCGTGGATTCGAGATGCTCGTAACCTCCATATTACTAAAATGGT
Organism: Liquidambar formosana; assembly: GCA_039720395.1. Taxonomy (NCBI): domain Eukaryota; kingdom Viridiplantae; phylum Streptophyta; class Magnoliopsida; order Saxifragales; family Altingiaceae; genus Liquidambar; species Liquidambar formosana. The sequence continues at coordinate 6,897,207 of CM077824.1, read as the reverse complement.
GGATTTAATAAGATCCAAACTCATGAATCAAATGGCAATTAGAAGAAAGGAAGCAAGTAAATGGGGAAGCGTTTTATGCCCGAACATGGATGCTCGTTTGAGTAATGAGTTGGATAAGGGACGTACATGGAGGATCAGCATGTCTAGTGAGTATGTGTTTGAGGTGCATTCTGACCCGTCTGTTACTATTGACATATCAAGACACACATGTTCATGTCATAAATGGCAACTCAATGGATTCCCATGTGAACACGCTTTAGTTGTAATACAGAATAATGGTTTGGACTTGAACTACTTTATTAAGTGGTATTTTCATGTTCACAACTTCCAAGCAGCATATGCTGATTCTATATACCCGATTACTACTTCAGACAAGCCAAATAATGCTTATATTGAATATGAGGTGATCCTCCCACCGTTTACAAGACGACAACCAGGACGACCCAAAAAGTGTAGGACACCTTCAAAAGGAGAGAAGATTATGCAAATAAGATGTAGCAGGTGTGAGCGATTGGGCAACCATAATAAGAAGACTTGCAAGAATCCGATATAGAATATCATTACATCAACTCTTTCCCCATTTGTCTCATTTTGATTTCGAAAATACTGATTAATTGATGTAATAATGTCAACATTTTAGTAGGATATGCTTTTTTTCTTGATCGGTGAAATGTTTTCAATAAATTTCTAGCAGAATGGGATGCTTAATGCAATAGATATGATTTTCTCTTTTTCCTTTTGCTGCTGGTTTGAATTAATGGAACATTGAGTATTGTTTTTTGAATGAGTGATGCAGTTTTTTGTGGGTTGCAAATGTTTGCTATTTAGTTTAGGTCTATCAAAATTTTACAGTTAAAGTAGTAAAACTTTACTACTCTAAGTAGTAAAATTTTACTACTTTAACAGTAATTTTAAGATTTAAGTAGTAAAATTTTACTACTTCTTGAACTATTTCCCAACCTGTGCATAATAAGAATCACAATAGTAAAACTATGCAAATTTACTTTGTACTGGCCAAAAAAAAACCTTCAAATTTGTCATTAATGCAATACATATAATCTCTTCTTTTTCCTTTGCTGTTTGTTGAATTAATGGAACATTGAGTGTTATTTTTTGATTAAGTGATGCAGGTTTTTGTAGGTTGCAAATGTTTGCTATTTAGTTTAGGTCCATCAAAATTTTACAGTTAAAGTAGTAAAATTTTACTACTTAGAGTAGTAAAGTTTTACTACTGTAACTGTAATTTTAGGATTCAAGTAGTAAAATTTTACTACTTATTGGACTATGTCTCAATCTGTGTATAATAAGAATCACAACAGTAAAATTATACAAATTTACTTTGTACTGAGCAAAAAAAACCTTCAAATTTTGTCATTCAATGAAGTATCACTTTCATTCCAGTTCACAAAACTAATATTTTTTATTTTTATACAATGATCCATGAAATCTATTATTACATAAGAAAAACAAAAAAAAAAAAAAAATGGGGGGGAGGGGGGGGAGGGGCCAATATATATCAGTTAAGATCATCTACGGATGGAGGAACCATATTGAGTGGCATCACGTACTGAGGTTGCATTCCTAATGATGGTTTTTCATTCTTACTCCAAGACTCTTTCCAGGATCTTTATCCATCGCCAAGGAATCTAAATATCATGTCTCGTCGAAAGCCGCAGATTACTCTCTTGGGTACTTTTGTGGGAACTCCTCGTCCATAGACATACTGTTGCATTATGTAACATACAAAAATCCCACAGTCAACCCTGAATAAAAATTAATATATCAATTTTGGTAATATAGTAAAGTGTATTATACCCTTTCAGTTTGTATTTTTGATTTCGAATACTCACGAGTTGTCTGCTTGTTGTGGGCTTTCTGTCATTACTCTGAGTTCTTCTTCCTTGTCGGGAGACAATTAGAGTTCCTTACGTGCAACGTTTTGTAAGACTTTCTGAACATATTCTTTCTACAACAAGGTAATAAAAGTTAAAATATCAAGAAATATACACTAGGAATTAGGAATACGAAACTAATTAGTATTTTGACTATACCACTGCCTTGGCCTTGTTAAAATAGTGATCTTCATTGCCTTCCCGTGGAAGCAAAGAGTTATGGTAGTACCATACGCCTTCTTCAGCATTGAGCACAAGCAAAGTCTAATGCCCAAGGGTATTTGTTCTCATACCAGAACTATTGATTGGGAAGAATATATACCTTGGGAGATCTCTGGTGGCGTCTAATATGTACCTGTCTAATATTCTATTTCTTTGTAAATCATCTGGGCAGGCTATGTATTCCTATTACATGATATAGCAATTAGAAGTCTAGCACAGATATTATGCACATGTATCAGATTTTTATAAAATTGACAATTGAAACAATTTTGTTGCGTTACCGTATTGATACTGGACACATAGCTTATCAGGTGCATTTTCATGGCATAATTTGATGCAGTATCTCCTATCACCGCTTTCATTTCTCATTCAAGTAGTTCAGCAAAACCATTAAGAACCTGTTAGTAAACAAAAATAATAAGATGTTAGTAAATCTGTAAATTTTACTATTTACTATATAATAGTTAACTAGAACTGTAAAATTTTAATTCTTACACTACTATTGGTATCATTTTCCTTTAAAATGTTAAAGATGTCTCTAAGCTCAATATAGTTTCCATATCGTTCCCCTCTCCAAACTGTTGACCTGCAATTGAAACTTAATGTTTTTAAATTGTGCATGAAAATGTGTAAGTTTTTACAAACTGAGTGCGCAGTGGATACTAACTTGCTCAGTTCCAACTTGAACATTTTACGCGCAATGGCCCTGTCAGCTTCATACAATATTTTTGTTACTTCAGATTTTATTGGGAATGGCAATTTTGGACCCATACTACTCTTTTGGTTACCTTCTTCTTCAAAATCATCAACTTCAAGAAATTGAGAGACCTCAGTAGGTTTTTCTTGCACCTTGCTGTCCAGTTTTTTTGATTGTTTTGTGCCTTTCTTTGTCTTCTCATATGTGAAATCATCAAGCTTTGTTCCTTTCCTCCTGTACCCTTTCACACGTTTGATGATCGAAGGTGGTGATGCCCTCTTTCTTATGGTTGGTGTTTCTTTGTTCTTCATAATCACATCAGCACTAGCTTTTCCAATCTTTTGTGTGATGGTACGTGTATAATACTCTTCAGCTTCTTCATGAAGTGATTCTTTTTGGGAAATTAGTTTCTCATTTTCATTCTTTAGTTCTGTGAACCTTTTTTCATAAGCTATTACCACTTCTTCATGTTTTTGTTTAACTGCATCTCTCTCTGCCATGACCTGCTTGAGCTGCTCATTCAAGGATGCAACTATGCCTTCAATATTCTGCTCTCTTAGTTGTTGAACTGTCTTCGCCAATGCATCTCTTTCAGCTTTCAAGCTCACTATCTCAGCTTCCTTGTTTTTGGTGTTATTCTCAAGGAATTCAAGTTTATTGTTGAGTTCTGCAAAAACTCTTTCATTATTTATGTGACTACTCTCTGGAATATTTGTATGGTGCTGCTCTGTCTCTTCTCTCCTTGCATCAGACATTGCAGTTTTAAAAAGTGTTTCCATGTTCCATGTGTCATACTCTTCCTCCTCTTCTGCTTTCTCTTTATGCTCTTCCTTCTCTTCTTCATCCTCATCATCCTCATCAACCTCCTGATCCTCTTCTTCATCCTCATTATTCTCCTGTTCATCTTCTTCATCTGTTGATTCTTGCACAATCCTCTTTCCTTTTTGTTTTTTTGAAGCAAACAAACTTTTTTCATTTGTAATACATTTCGACTCTGCCTCATTTACCTAATCATCAAGAAGTTAAAATGTTATATGCAAGCAAAAAGATTTGTCTTTATTTTAAAACTGTAAAATTTTACTACTCAGAGTTATATTTTTAGAAATGCAAGTCTTTAGGCTTATGGTTTAACACATAAAATTGTAAAGTTTTACTACTTATAATTATAACTTAAACATGTAAAGTTTTACTACTATACATTATAATTTAATAATGTAAAGTTTTATTGTTTTGGTGACTTTAAGTGTAGGTAGTATTAAAATAAGAACAAGAGAAAGAAGATAAAACAAGAGAGAAAGAAAGCAAAGAGGAGATCTAGGCACTCATGGCCCCCTAAACAGAGTTTTGTGGTTGCAAATTCTTAGTTCAATATGTTCTTCATTCAAAAAAAGAAGACTACAACCCTATTTGTTGAAAAAAACCTGACAGACTACACTAGTGGAGCAATCCTGTTTGTTCTGATTTTAATTTAATGGGAAGACATGCCAAGCAAAGAGAGTAACAGTTCTGATTTTAATTTAATGTAATTATACTAGTAACAGTTTTGCATTTCCAAAACCAAATTATACTAACATAGCATGTAAAGTTTTACTACTCATAATTATAACTTAAACATGTAAAGTTTTACTATTATACATTATAATTTAATAATGTAAAGTTTTACTGTTTTCAAGTTTTACTATTATACATCATTAAAATGACTAAAATAGGATAATTTAAATCAACATTCAAATGTTTTACCTCATCTTTGCCAAGAGCTTTAAGATTTGTAGCGTTCAACTTTTTGTTTAACTTTCCAAGATTCCATTTGAGGAACCTTGGTGTGGCAGTCTTCTTCTTTGGCTTCAATATTGTTGTGTGCTCACACAACCAAAACTGCAACAATGAAAGAAAGTTCAATAATGAAACTTTTAACTCAATATCACAATAAAGAACATTTAGAGTAATCGACTTACCAGTAAAACAAGCACACAACCAGTTATGCTGCTGGGTTTTGAGTATGACTTCTCAATCGAAGATAGCAACTGTCTTTTTATCAGCTCTGGCCAATCATATGTTCCCATTTTCTCAAAATGTTCAAGATAAGGTAAATAAGCCCATCCCAATGATGTCCCCGAGATTACAAAGAACAATATGACAAAGACATATAAGCACAAAAGTTTGGCAACATCTTGATGGTCAACTACGTGCTCCCCCTTCACTGCTTTGATTAACAGACTTTTAATTATTAGAGGGGTAAGTCTCTTGCCATCACTGTAATTTCTTTTTGCAAAAGTAGTGTTTGGGACACTTTCATACCCAAGATCGATGGTTTTTTATCCACTTGAGATACCAAAAAGAATGGAAATATCACTGTCCCTCACTTTCAAGTATTTATTTCCAATATGAAATGCCTTATAGTCTGAATTGTATGTCCTTATTATTTTCTTCACATCTGTATCACATTTTCTTATTGCACGACCATCCACAGTCCCATTAATGAATGGTTGAAAGAAGTTCCAGAAAGGAGTTTTCTTTAGCTCCTCTTTGTGATGCTTTTCTAACTTGACTTCTTTCAATAAACTTACCAAACTAGTCATGTTTGATCTAAATTGTTTTTTAGTATCATTTTTTTTCCAGCTTTTTGCTTCTCCCCTGTTTCTTTCTTTCTTCTTTTTGAATGATCTGTTGTTTGACCACCCTCATGTGCAACATTAGTTTCTTCAATCAAAAAACCAGTGTCAATTAGTTTTTGTTATTAACAGTAAAGTTTTACTACATATCAACCAAAAAAAATGAACAAGGCTAACATTTAACCCATGCTAATGCTTTGAGAGTACAATTTTACTACATATTACCCAAAAAAAAAGAACAAGAATAGCATTTAAATCATGCTAGATGCTTTACCAGTAAAATTTTACTACATATTATCCAAAAAAAGGAAAAACGCAACCATTTACAGTTCAAACAGTAAAGTTTGCTAAATAATACACTAAATTTAGTCAAACAAAACCCTAACATTCCAGATTTGTTGAACAAAACAGTATCACATACAAATTTAGTCAAATAAGATGCTAACCTAGTAAAATCTTACTACTCTATTTTCATATTAAACTTGATTTTCCCATTCAAAATCAATTTTCACAAACGATTTTGACTTAAATTTCAAAAAAAAAAAACCCTAACATTCCTAATTGCAGTAAAGTTTTACTACGTATCACCTAAAAAAAAAAGGAACAACACAACCATTTGCAGTTCAAACAGTAAAGTTTGCTAAATAATATACTAAAATGGTAAGATTTTACATAAACTTCAAACAAAACCCTAACATTGGTAAGATTTTACATAAAGTTCAAACGAAACCCTAACATTCCGGATTTTGTTGAACAAAACAGTATCACATACAAATTTAGTCAAATAAAATGCTAACCTAGTAATATCTTACTACTCTGTTTTCATATTAAACTTGATTTTCCCGTTCAAAATCAATTTTCATAAACGATTTTGACTTACATTTCAAAAAAACCCTAAGATTCCAGATTTTCATAATGAAACTTACTTTTTTTCGCCATGATTTTTGCGAATCAAATAGTAAAACTCTTCGCACGAAAGTGATGATTTTCTCGAGAAAATTCAAAATAGTAAGCAGTAAAATCTTCTACCAGGTTCGTTCCCTTTCTCTCTACTCGAAAGTGAAGAATCCTCTTCTACAGATTCATGCGTCTTCTCTGTTAGTTCATGCGTCTTCTCTGTAGGTTCATGCCTTTTCCCTCTAGCGGTTTCTCATTGTCACAAACCGTCGAACTGGTTTTTGTGTTTTGAAGGAATGGGGGCACGGGTGTAGATTAGTTAATAAATCAGGGGCGTTTTTGTTAAAAAAAGGTAAAATGGACTAATTGAATTAGGGAAAAAGTTAGGTGACTAATTGCTAAATAAGATGTAGTTTCTTGACTAATGGCCAAATCCCTCTAAATAAAAAGTAAAATGTCATTCATAATTCATCCCTAAAAAAATTATAAAGGCAGGGTTATTGTTAGTACAAAAATTCAATTACATCCCTTACTTAATTTATATTTTTTAAGAATTTATAAAAAATATAAAAGATTTTCATAAAAACTATCGCCTATTAAAAACCAAACAACTTTGCATAGAAAAAAAAGTTTTTTCCAAAATAACTTTTTGTCCATTTAGAATCTCTATTTCATTTTTATGAAATGTTTCATGAAAAATAGCTAAAAATGGGCATTTGGGTCTCGAGTGAGATTCATTGATGACCTCGATGATAACAAACTTTTCCCTTGAGATTCACAGTGCGCATAAAGAGATAAACAAGGCCTAACGCCATTAGCATTTGCTGGTTTGCACTCTTAAATGACCCTCTAGCTCGCATTTTGACCACAGCCATACATGGATCTTCCCCCTCATGTCCCGCAACACAATTCTATCAAGAACAATGGAGTGTTATAATTTGGCATTACAGCACCAGATTTGAACACCATATATAGACACACAAACATAGGATATAAGATTAAACCCAAGCATAAACTCCAAAACGGCCTAAATTTTTGGAAGGATTATGGAGCACTATATGCACACATCCAATCGATGTGGGACAATTCATTTATTTAGTCTTTTTTGGTAACATGGAAAAATAAACCCAAATATACACACATAAACTTAGAATATAATACTAAACTCAAGCACCCACTCCAAAAGGGTCTAATTTTTGGTTTTCTCACTTGTGTTGAGCAAATTTTGGAGTTTGGATTTGTTGCAATGTTGCAAAAAGGCAGCAGCATGATATGGTGGGTGAGATCATGATATTTGAGCATAAAAGAGCATCCAATTGCTTACATAAAAAATGCAGCTTTAAGCCAAAATGCAATGTAGGTTTTTTTTTTTTTTTATGTCAGCTATCAAATGCCCTTTTATATCTACAAGTCGCGATCTCACCCACTACATCATGTTGTTGTATTTTTACAGCACATTAGTAAATACAAACTCCAAATTTTGATGTTATTTTGCATTTAACATTGTGTAGGTAAAATTATATGTTAGTTAACAAGCCCATGGTGTGATAGGACAATCTCAGCATGGAAAAATTTAAAGGGTAAATTACATTGACACCCCCTCTAGATTCTAACAATAACAAATGTACCCTCTCACTTTTTTAAAATTACATTATCACCCCTCTTAAAATTGTTAGACAACGGACATGAACTGAGTATTTCAAATGTCCAAAATACCCTTTAATAAACAAGCATACTTTTATCGGCCTGAAGGGAAATTTATGGGCCAATTGTACAAAACGCATTGTTTTTATTTTTTGGACTGGTTAATAGTCATCAATTTTAGCAATATGATTGGATGAAGGCTCTTCGATTCATTTATTTTTTGGACTTAAATGAACATTTTTTTCGACTTAAATGAACATTTTTTTTTTTTAATCTTAATAATAAGATCTTTAGATGAAATGCTTTGATTTTCATATTTGCTTCTTGTGTCCCGTACAATGATAGCATAATCTTCAACTCAAATTCAAGATTCGATAGTTGCCTCCTCACAGTGACCTTAATCATGTGTCGATTTTTAATTTTTAATTTTATTTTTTTACTCTCTTCCCCTTAATTGTATTCTCGTAGCTTTACATCAATAATTAAATTGATGTAATGAAACCACATATGATTACAAAAAATATATCTAAACATTTATGTAAAATAAGACTGATTCACGTGCAACGCATGTGTGCACTAACTATTATATATATATATATAATTTTCATATTTGCTCCTTGTGTCCCGTACAATGATAGCATAATCTTCAACTCAAATTCAAAATTCGATAGCTGCTTCCTCACAGTGACCTTAATCATGTGCCGATTTTTAATTTTTTTTTTTACTCTCTTCCCCTTAATTGTATTCTCGTAGCTTTACATCAATAATGAATTGATGGAATGAAACCACATATGATTACAAAAAATATATCTAAACATTTATGTAAAATAAGACTGATTCACGTGCAATGCATGTGTGCACTAACTAGTATATATATATATATTAAAAAAAATCATAATGTAGTTGATACAAAACAAAAAAATCAAAGCCAAAAGGTCATTAAACTATGATAAAATCAATGAGCTTATCTAGCCTCTAAAGTTGGCTTGTATGAGCAAGGGTCCCATAATCATAAACAAGTTTTAATATTTGTTAAAAGATTAGTTTATATAATATATATAGATTTTTATTCAAAATCTCAATATTATTTAACTAAAAATTCATGTCCCAACTACCATTTTAAGATAATTTTGCATAACAACATACCCAACAATCACAGACCCTACTCACACTTAGATCATAGTCAAGATGCAACTATCCCCTCCCAACTTCTTAGTTCCTTGACGGTTGTAAATCTTGCTTCCTTTCTCCTGGTTTATATCAATTGGCTTATGAGAAGTTTGAAACTGTTTTTTGTGTTTGAAAGCTGCCGAATGATGGATCTAGAAGTACATAAATGGATGGCATATATTTTTGTAGCAATGCCTCTACTTTTTGCGTGGACTTTGAAATAGTGGTATATTTGGGGTGATTATTTAGTGGTATAAAGATAAACTTTTTGGAAATATGTAATAGATGAATGAACTTAAATCTGTATGGATGTTTATTTGTGAATATTTCTATGTATTTTGCTTAATTTGGGACATGTATTGTTATTGTGTTCACTTTATTATTGTATGGTGTAATCAAAATATAGTTAATGTAACTTGTGACATATAGGGTTGGCATTGGGCATTAATGAATTTTGCCTTACTCACAATTTATGCCAAGGCAAAATTGATAGGGAGAGAGTTGACCAAGGAGGTGGTTACAAAATTGGAGCCCTAGCTTGGTGAAGGGGTAGATGAATGTGCTGGGTTTTTTTTTGTTTCAATGTGCAACATTCATCCAAAAATAAGGGCAGTTTAGGTATTTTAAACAAGTTTTGGCATGCTTCACTTGGTTTTAACGGTGTTATTGTTGGTAGTGGGAAGGTAGGGGGTGTTTTTGTAGGTTATTTTGTAAAGCAAGGGGTGACAGTGTAATTTTAAAAAGGTGAGGGGGTGCATCTGTTATTGTTAAAATTTAGAGGGGGTGTCAGTGTAATTTACCCAAATTTAAAAATAGGAGAGCTCATCGAAAGAAGAATAAGGGGCTCCCTTGCAAGCCTTTATCCCATCTTTTCTTTTCTTTTTTGATTACAATCGGAGAGGTTTAAATTTCTAACATATCCTAATCCTACTCCTTATCCCACTCTCCCTAACCTCTAAGTTAACTCTAATGGCTTGAAGCCTTTATCCTTTACAACTAAGGTAAATCACATAAACCCCCATTCAATCATAAGCAAGTTTCACAAAATCCTCTTAAACTTTCAAACTAAACAAATAGTTCTTAAACTACTAACTTTAAAATTAGACCAATAATCTTTAAGCTATTAAATTGTGACAATTTGCTCTATTCGTTGAATTCAGTGCCTACTTTTATCAAATTTCATCAAAATTATGATATAATTTTGATTAAATTTGATACTTAAACCAGTTATAAAATGTTAATTTAGGTGTTAAATTTGCTAAATTTCATCATGTGATGTACATGTGACAAATATCTAACATATATTTTTTGGTCAAATGGCTGAATAAAAAGTGTGATAATTTAATAGTTTAAGGGTTATCCGCATAATGTCTGTCTTGGGTGGTGTCTGAAATTCACCCTCATAAAGTTATAATTAAGCAAGTTCATGGAAACAGGACACTCTTCCTCTCCTAGATAGAAAACGACGTCGCCTCTCGAATCTAGCCAGCTAGCCTACACCTGAAGGTCGTCCGCCTCTTCCCTTCACGCACACACCTCTGGCCCTCTCCGGTTCAGGTTTTTGCTTCGCTGTTCTTCAACAATGGGGGAACCATTTCCATTTCTTCTCTGAAAATACAAAAAAAAAGGGAAAAAAAAAAGAAAAAAAAAAAGAAGGATAAAAAATGGAGAGACACATACAAGTGCTGCTAAACAGGCTATCATGCGCATCCATAACCATAGCCACCATGACCCTTCTCCTCCTCTTCATCCAAACCCCACAAACCTGCATCCCACCAAACTCCCCTCCGAAACCCCACCTCAAATTCCCCAAATCCTCCTGCGAATTCTCCCACCGTGAACTCCAACCCCTCGAGAAGAAGAACAAACGCCTCTGGTCTACCAAAGACTGGCAGAAGAAAGTCTCATCCTACACCCAGTTCTTCTTTTCGCTCCGAGATCTAGACCTCCTCAATAATCGTACCCGTGTCCTCTGCGTGTCCGCTGGTGCTGGACACGAAGTCATGGCGTTATCGGAAATGGGCGTGAAGGACGTGACCGGGGTTGAGTTGGTGGATTCACCGCCGTTGGTGAGAAGGGCTGACCCGCACAATTTGCCGTTCTTTGATGGGGTTTTTGATATGGCGTTTAGTGGGCATTTCGAGGAGGCGTTGATTCCGTCGCGGTTTGTGGCAGAGATGGAGAGGACGGTGAGGCCTGGTGGGGTTTGTGTGCTTGCGGTTGGGGAGTGTTCGGAGGAGGAAGTGTGGGAGATTGCTGGGTTGTTTCGGAAATCGAGGTTTGTTGGTGCTATGAATGTTACTTTGATTGGATTGAAAATGACACGGATTATAATGAGAATTAGAATTCCTCCTTGAATTTTGATTGCACTCCCCCCCCCTCTCTTCATCTTTTTTTTTTTTTTTTTTTTTAATTTAAATTTTTATGAATTGATATATAGATTTGATCTGTTGTTGTTGCTATTGTTGCTGTTGTCTTCTTGAATATAGATATATATGTATGATGGTAGAGGGAAAAATCTTACATGGGTTTAGTAGATTGTCTCTCATAAGCAGTCAGCAAGGAAGATTTGCCCGTATTAGACTCATAGTAGAGATTGAAATTCTCTGCGAGCATTGATCTCATATTGAACTTGAGTAAATTATGAATGTTAATCAGTGAAATCTGGGAAGTGAATTTTAAAACATTTTACTGTTTAAACAATTTAGGTCGGACTGATCAAATAGCTAAATTTAGCATCGTGATTAAGGATTGTAAGATTTAGCAGATGGCTTCAAGTAACTCAATTCAATCATCGCATTCTTGTGGCATCTGCCCTAACCACCTAAGTCCCGAGGTTGAATCTAGCTAGACAAGCTTAAGTTAGATGAACTGTTGCCTTAGTTACTTGGCTTGACATTCTAGGTCACTGGTTTTCACAAAACCTATTGATGAATTTGAGGTTTGTCCTGAGCAATCTGATATTTCTTTTTGCCGTTTGGTTGATATTCTGGGGCTGGAAATGTGTTAAATTGATAGGTTTAAAGGATTTCCGATATCCTGTCTTTGACCATGAGTCATATATAAGGGAGTTTAAGAATGGTTCAGGTTCACCTATCAGCATCTTGGACTAAAAGAGCATCATCAGTTGTTGTCATTGCTTTGTGGGACTGTCAAAGGTCCTGTGCTTTGTGCATATTTAGTACCACATTGCATTCTTTTGTTAGCTAAAATGAAAAAAATTATAGCTTCCACTTTTACTTTAATTCCTACGGAGTATAACCTGTAGTGTGCTTCTACATCGGTTGTTCACAGTTAAATCATAGGCCATCATGTGTTTTCCCACTGCATTGGCCCTTACGTTCAATCTTGAGATAAATTATCAATGCTTCTACCCTGCTATGAATAGTGCGTCAAACCACTATAAAATTTCTAACTTATTTTTTTGATAATTAATGATGCATTATGGATGCATGTTCAATTTGGTACTAGGCCCAGGTTTCTTCAGTGTGTTTCCTAAAGGGGGTATCAGGTGCAGCAAATTTTGAAACTTGGGATTTCTGAACACTCATTACAAGTGTCCATGCAACTTGGATGTTTAGTACGTTTGTTAGTTGACCATTGGAGTCTGCTCTCCGTGCTTCTTCCAGCCACACACACATGCACAAACATTTCCCTAAACACATATACCTAAACTCACTGCTATAGCTGCGATTGTCATCGTGTTTAGATTTGGAATTTTCTGTGTCTCACAGACACCCTGTATCACTGCTAAATTTCTGTGTCAGATGCCCTGTATCAGTGTTGAAGTGCAATGGTTGTTTCCATGTCCACAAATCATGGTTTTTGCATCTTGGTTGATGATTGATGTCGGTCTAGAAGATACACTAGGCTGTAATGCATCTTTGTGTATGTTTTCCTTAGCTAGGTTTAGGGGATCTTGTTTGGAATATGATAGTGACCTCAACAATATTATCTGTGAAGAAGAAAGAAGAATTTTTAAAAGAAAAATGACGGTATTGGTTTTATTTAAGGTGTGGACTATCTATTATGGGTTTGGTAAACTTTATTGAGAGGGAGAAGTGGTTGAGAAACAAGAGCAGAAACTGGAGCAAGATTTACAGGAGGAGCAATAATTTGATTAGAAGCTTTGGCAATCAAGGAGTGTAATAAACTACCCCTATTGACAAATTGTTATTAAAGTCAGCTGTTTGCGCCCATTTATTTATGTGGTGCACTTCTATAGATTCTCATCTCAAAAGGAAGCATAAGCTGCATAAGATAGAAGAAAAGGGAAGCACTATTATTTTTATTTATTTATTTTTGATAAGGTACATATGTATTGATGAACAAAAAAGGGCAAAGCCCATGTACATAAGCCATATACAAAGACTAAGTATCACTCCCTCTAAAGCTTAAATGAATCCACAAAATTAATAAAAGAAAAGTTAGTAGCATTGGTATGACTAGAATAATTTATTCAAAACCATGAATACTATACTTGTAGCCATCAGGTCTAGACCTTGACCAGAAAATTGTTTGCGTTTCTGATTGCTGATCTTCGTGTTTTTCATTCTCAAGAAAGTTAATTTATTATGATGGAAAGATCTAAAAAATGTAATGAAACTGGTCTAATGGCCAAAATGGGGCTTCAATATTGTGTTGCTTGTGGAGATTGATCAACGTATGATTAAATATTTGTGATCTTGCGTTACCAACTTGCCATCTCTCTGGTCAGTTCATTTTCTTAATGGTGGAAGTTCCTATTAGGACTTCTTAAATGATGATTCTTACTGTCCCTGCTTTTGCCTCACTTGGTATTGGGTATCACCATTCACAAGAATAGACGCTCACATCGAGACAGTGCAATAACATTGTTCCATCAAGAAAATCCTCTTAGATTCTGCAAATGAACCATTTTGTTTAAGAATGGAATTCGATCAGCTTCTTGTATTTTGTTGCTTCACAGACACCATGGTTTTAATAATTTGCTCCATACATCCGATTGTTGGATATTGTACTACTTGCTTGTCTTTTAATATTACAGGAGTTGAATGTATGATGTTGCTTGGGAAACAACATCGTTGACAAGAGATAGCTTATACACCAGTTTATTTGTTGAATGTTGTAGCGGTTTTAGCAATGATGTAGTTGATCTGTATATCTTGCACTTGGTTCAAGCTCTTGAATTTTTTTTGTAATCCCAACATGAGGCGATGGATATATCACTGAATAGTTACTACAATGTTCACTGCCAAGGAAATAGAGCTGAAATAAGAGTTCTAGTTATTAACTTATTTTAGAGATTGACCATACACACCCGAACACAAACGTGGGCTTTTGCCTGTGCTGACACGTACACATGCACAGATACCCCTTGTAAATTTAGTTGATTATTTATACAACATCCGCAGGCGTGGGCAAAACAAATTCACACAAGTGCAGCTTTCCATACCAATTGGAAAGCTTTCCAGAATGCATCTGGTCTTTGTTTTTCCCATGTTGGCGAAGGAGCCATTTTTGACAGCATAATCAAATTAAACAGAGAGTCACTGGGTGGTTAGAACCACCCAATTTGGATGAGGATCAGTCAATGTTGGCTTTTGTACCATGCGTTGCCTGCTTTCCTGCTAGCACTCAATTAAGGCGGTGAACGAGTGAGAAATCCAGGCGTAACGCCACTGCTACTCCCATGCAGCCTTTCCATGAATTCTTGAAACGAAGACGGCCAAAGCCGAAGCCGCAGAAGCCTTCCCAGTTCTCTTCTGCAAGTGTCTTCTCCCAAAGTGAGGGTGGTGGCTATGGGCCTGTTTATAAGGAGCTGCAGGGAACTTAAATGCTAGAAAATCCATGATATATGGTACAATAAAATGATGATACAATATTTTTCGTAATCTTTCCGGTGCAATGTGCATTGTGATAAATGAAAATTCAAAGGAAAACTCTAGAAAGGAAAAAGAAAAAAGAAGAAGAAAGATGATACAAAATCTTTAGTGGAATTGATAATAAATGGTATGCTGCTATGATTTGTAGGTGACAATACTACAAGCTGGAGTTTTAAGTAAATTCTTGTACCTTGTTGGCAAAGATATTTTGAAAAAAAAAAATTAAAAAAAAATGAAAAAGGTAACACCTCCCCATTTAGGTTATGTATGGATTGAGAGAAATAGAGAGAAGAGAAGAGGAGAGAAAATCATTTTCTCTTCATTTCCCTCGTTTGGATTGTTAAGTTAGAAGAGAAGAGAAAGGAAATAGGGAGAAATTGAGAAAAAATGAGACCCTTTACCTTTCTAATTTGGAGAGAAATGGAGAGAAAATAAATTATTGAGTGATGAAATGACAATTATACCCTCACACAATTTTTGTTTAATACATAAAAAAGGGTAATTATGTAATTATGATTACTTTCTCTCTTTTTCTTTTATTAATGAGGTCTACTAACCAAACATGCGGAAAGAAAGTTATTTTCTCTTCTCTTCTCTTCTTTTCTCTTCTCTCCATTTCTCTCAATCCATTTACAGCCTTTAAGGCTTGGGTCAAAAGTCCTAACTCCAGGTAATGTCAGCAAAGCCCAATTTCTTCTTGGGCAGTTGTATTCTTTTCAAAGGTGCATATTGCAGAGAATCTCCTCATAAAAAATTTTAAAAAAATAATAAAAAGATTGCAGATAATCATATGAGCGCAGAGGCGGAGCTAAAGCGTCACTGTCTTCAATTGTAGTGATGATAGCTAGTTAGTGACGACATATGGCTCTGAATCTTTCTCTCTCTAGAGGATTCATCAACCCTTCCCTTCCCTCTAGCTATTCTCTTCCCGCGAAAATCCGATCGTTGGATCTCCCAACGGCAACCACATTTGAATTTCCCGCGTCCATATTCAAATTTCTCAAACATTTTTCTTCTTCATTACCTCTCCATATAGACAACTACTATGATGATAACAACCTCCCTTACGGCTTCAACCCCGATTCTTTCTACTCGTCTCTCATTGATAATTCAACCCACAAGAGGCATTTGAATCAAATCCATGCCCAGCTACTCGTGTCCAGGTTGCAATATAGTGGTTTCTTAGTGACCAAATTCGTTAATTCGAGCTGGAATGTGGGAGAAATTCGATATGCCCGTAAGGTGTTTGATCAATTTCCTGACCCAGATGTGTTTTTGTGGAATGCCATCATCAGGGGGTATTCGAGGCATAATTTGTTTGATGTTGCTCTTGAAATGTATTCGAGAATGCAAGCTGCGGGGGTGAGCCCGGATTGCTTTACTTTTCCTTGTGTGCTTAAAGCTTGCAGTGGGTTGCCGTCGGTTGAAATTGGTCGGCTGGTGCATGGACAGATATTCAGACACGGGTTTGAATCGGATGTGTTTGTGCAGAATGGTCTTGTGGCGTTGTACGCCAAATGCGGTCGAATTGAGCGTGCTAGGATTGTGTTTGATGGGTTATATGATAGAACAATTGTTTCGTGGACTTCAATCATTTCTGGGTATGCCCAGAATGGCCAGCCTATGGAAGCTTTGAAAATTTTCAGTGAGATGAGACGGTTGAATGTGAAACCAGATTGGATTGCTCTTGTGAGTGTTTTGAGGACTTATACAGATGTAGGGGACTTGGAACAAGGAAAGTCTGTTCAATGTTGTGTGATTAAAATGGGTCTTGAAGTTGAACCAGACTTGCTTGTTTCGCTTACTGCCATGTATGCAAAATGTGGGCAAGTGGTGGTTGCCAGATCATTGTTTGATAAAATGGAGATACCAGATGTGATTTTGTGGAATGCCATGATTTCTGGTTATGCCAAGAACGGTTATGCCGATAAAGCTGTAGAGCTCTTCCAGGAGATGGTCTCTAAGAACTTCAGAACAGATTCTATCACTGTACGGTCTACTATATTAGCCTGTGCCCAAGTTGGCTCACTTGAGTTAGCTAGATGGATGGATGATTACGTAAATAATAGTGAGTATAGAAATGATGTTTTTGTCAACACAGCCCTCATTGACATGTATGCAAAATGTGGAAGCGTAGATTTGGCTCGCAAAGTATTTGAACGAACACTTAATAAAGATGTTGTCGTGTGGAGTGCGATGATTGTGGGATATGGATTGCATGGTCGGGGCCGAGAAGCCATTGATATTTTCTACGAAATGAAGCAAGCTGGAG
Organism: Liquidambar formosana; assembly: GCA_039720395.1. Taxonomy (NCBI): domain Eukaryota; kingdom Viridiplantae; phylum Streptophyta; class Magnoliopsida; order Saxifragales; family Altingiaceae; genus Liquidambar; species Liquidambar formosana. The sequence continues at coordinate 6,879,937 of CM077824.1, read as the reverse complement.
TGTACCCTAATGATGTCACCTTTGTTGGGCTCCTTACATCATGCAATCATTCTGGTCTTGTAGAAGAGGGATGGGAGTTTTTTCACAGCATGCAAGATTATGGGATTGAGCCCCGCCACCAGCATTATTCTTGTGTGGTTGACCTTCTTGGACGTGCTGGATATTTGGATAAAGCTTATGATTTTATCATAACATGCCAATTGAACCAGGTGTAAGTGTATGGGGAGCCCTTTTGAGTGCATGCAAAATCTATCGCCATGTTACATTGGGAGAATATGCTGCAGAGCAGCTTTTTTCATTGGACCCGTTAAATACAGGGCATTACGTGCAGCTCTCAAATCTATATGCTTCACTCCGTTTATGGGATCGCGTTGCAAAGATACGAGTATTGATGAGGGAGAAAGGACTGAGTAAGGACCTGGGGTATAGTTTGATTGAGATCAATGGAAAGCTTCAAGCATTTCGCGTGGGAGACAAGTCACATCCAAGGACTATGGAGATTTTGGAAGAGCTGGAGAATTTGGAGAGGAGGTTGAAGGAGGCTGGATTTGTACCACATACAGAGTCCATTCTGCATGACTTGAATTATGAAGAGGTAGAGGAAACTCTTTGTAATCATAGTGAGAGGCTTGCAATTGCTTATGGGCTTATCAGTACACCTCTTGGAACTACACTTAGGATAACAAAGAATCTCCGGGCATGCGTGAACTGCCATTCAGCAACCAAGCTTATATCAAAGCTTGTCAATAGGGAGATAGTTGTTAGGGATGCAAATCGTTTTCATCATTTCAAGGATGGCTTCTGTTCTTGTGGGGATTATTGGTGAGAAAGATGGCTAGCACTTCACATTCACCATAAGTATTCAGGTTCCGTTCTGTTGCAACCCCTCTCAAGGAAGCTTAGTGATGTTGCTCCTCTAAGCCTTGCAGTGAAAAAGGAAGAAGAAAAAGGCCTGAAACGGGTATGGAGATTAAGGAACCGAAATTCCTCTTTGTGAAAATTTTGGCATAGGGGTGATATCCCCACCACAGAGAGTTTGGGTGTTGTGAAGCTGTAGCTTAACAATGTTGTAAATTATATTTTTAAGTTCTATTAAATTTTACAGCATAACAGCAAAGGCATTTGATGTAAGATCAAGTGATCAATAAAATTTTTGTCAAAGAGCTACCATGAAAAAACTGTTAGTCCTATCTTCTGTCTACCTGAATTCAGTGGTGGTTTTCCAAATATTCTAAATTTGGAGTTGCTTTTTTGGTCATATTCAACATTTTTTTCTTCTCTCTTTTGGTTCTGTTTCTTAAATATCTCACTTCTCTACCCATTATTACTCAAGCTCTCGGGTGTCCAAGACCATGAAATAACAGATGATGGAGAGTGGGCAGAGTTCTCTCTGCCAAGGAGCTGCTATAAAAGCACAATCAGATACATTTTCGGCATTCAAATTTCTCCTTATCAGCAGCAAGGAACCCTATGTTCCCCCCCTCCATTGGCTTTACCATCAATTGGCTTTGGCTGCTGAGTTAATCTGTTGCCAAGGTTGCCTCAAGGTCCTTTCGGTATTGCATGAAGCATACAGAGATGTGGAAAATATGGATTTTGGGGGTTGGGAAATTATTTCATTAGCGAATACAGAACCAATATCATCTTACAACGATCATAACACTTCATCATGCAAGGTGGTTGCCTGTATTTGCCTGATTCATACACGTGAAAAGAGCAGTAACCCCATTAGCATATAAAGAATCAACTCTATTTGAGTTTACAACTGTAAACTATCTAGTGTTCTGATGAGTCAAAGCTCATTAGTTAAGAGCTAAGAGCACAGTCAAAGAGCTAAGCTACCTCAGAAAAAGGTAATTTAAGCTTGACAGGGAGAGCAAGGAAAACAAGTGAACTCAGTTGCATGAATGAAAAAGCATTATCACCAACAACCATCAAGATGTATTTGCCTCTGCCATCTCAAGAGCCCTTGAAATCCCATGGATTATGAACTTCTTGGACGTAAAAATATCAGGTGCCACGACCTCCACTCCATTAATGGACAATCCTCGCGTGAAATTCACTGTTCCAGTAACCTCAAGATCTCGACCTGGAACCAATGTCCTGAGAAATGCTTTCTCTGGCTTGGAAGCGAGTTCTATGTAAGTAACCCTATGAGGCAGTATATGAAACCTCACGATTTTATCAAGCAAAGGCGAAGGAGATGCTACAAACACAAAATTTGGCGGAGCAAAGATCGTCACAGAACTCAAGTCCATATAATCCTGAAGAATCCCATCAAGAACAGAATGTAATCCGATTGCAAATGAAACAAACCCGTTTGAGCTCAGCAATCGGATAATTCGGGCCCATTCAATCATGTTCTTGGATTTACCAACATCAGAAACCACACTGGAATTGGAATCACAGATGGGTGATTGAAAAAATTCCCAGCCCTGACGAGTATCTTGAGGATCCAATGAAGAGAATGGCCCAAGAACACCGTGAACTGAAATAGGTCCTCCAAGAAATATATCAGGATGAGAAATCAATACGTGATTGATCTCAATTGATCTTTCACTCACATTGGTCTTCGTTATCGCGATTTTCTTCTGATGAAGAAGGGTTGGGAGGCAGCTACCTTGGTGTTTCTTCAAAAGATCTTCCATTGAAAGCTTGGAAGGAGAGGTGTGATATTGGAGAAGTTCTTGTATTAGCCATGGAGGAAGAGATGCGTTGGAGATGGCCGGGTCTTTGCATTGCAAAGATGGTTGATTCTGAAGAAGAAAGGAAGAGTTCGGGAGAGACCTGAAGAAGTGTTGCCACGAGGTTGAAACCGGATCTTCTGAGAGCTCGAGATGCGTTCAACGATAGCTCGTGCAGGATGGATTCGTTCGATAGAATTGCATTGTTGGGATTTGGATGCAGTGCTGGGATTGCCATAATGGCTAGGATTACGGAGATGGTGAAGTAAACTGGTGCGTGCCACCAATGAGAGCAAGATTTTGCCATTACAATGCTGCAGTTTTTTAGGGAGAGAGATTTGTATAAGGAGAGGAAACAGAGAGCATACAACAAGGTCGAAAGATTTGATCGGAGATAAGAAGGCTTTCTGCAGTTTGTATGTCGATTTCTTGGGAGGGAAAGTGAAGGAAGACCGTTGAAAATATAAGGTTAATTGACAAACAAAACCTTCCATAGAATAGTTATAGTGCACGTTTAAACATCTTAAAACTTCTGATATATAGAAAAAATTAAAAATAAAAAAAAGGAAAAAAAAAAAAGGAAAAAAAAGGTTATAGTCTAGGGCGGAACTAGAACTTTTTGTTTGGGATTGTCATTTACGCCTTAACATACATACATAAGAACATATATACATATATTGTATGTATGTAAGTATAAAAAGGTATTACTTGAGAGTAAATAATTAAATTTGGGAGTGTCACTTTATCAAAATTAAGAATATCACTTCATAAAATTAAACACATTGAAAAGGGATTAAAATTTTTTGCCAAGCATGAGTGTAGGTCCGCCCTTGGTTATAGTGTATGTTTAAGTCTAGTAAGAGCGGCCCTCTTCCCTCTTCTCATGAATTCTCCAATTTTTATTTTTTACCAGTTATTTCAATGGCATGAGCTGCATTGTCAAATTTATCATGATAAAGTCAATCCACTAATATAAATTCAGTAAAAAATATGTTGAAATTGACCTACATGTGTTGATCAAAGTTTAAAGAGAATTCTAGTCAAACACTAATTGATGAGAGAGAATATCAAATTTTGTGCTTAGGATGTATGCAATATTACTTAAAAGGAGGGAAAGGCTCATCTATAGCTCGATACACCCATGAGGGCACTATCATAAATTCATAGTAGCTCATCCCTCTCTCAGTCTCTCTCTCTCTCTCTCTCTCTCTAAAATATACTGTTTCTTCCAAAATGGGCTTCTCTTTTTTTTTTTTTTTTTTTTGGATAAGTCTTCTAAAATGGGCTGGTCCCCAGGAGGTGGAGTGGTATAATGTTTGGCGGGCTTTGGCTCAGCTTGAACCCAGCCATGGCCAATTCAATTCGTACCAAGAAGTCCCTCTTGTTTAGAATTCAAGTAATCCACAGAGAACTGACAATTGGGCTACGAAAGGGATAGGGGAATACGAGATGGGGAATTTAGAGGGCTTTTTTCTTTTTTTTTAATCCATACCATGACCTGATCAGGGGGGGATTTGGATCATATATTACGTGTTTGGGTGGCTAGGGGATGGTCTTGAACAGTAAACAAATGCTAACTAACAAAAGTTAGCTTGCCGGCAAAATGGTAAGCTGTAAACTTAGATATCCCGGGTTCGAAATCAACCAATTCTTTTTTGGCCAGTCACCAGTTAGTCGGATTCTAATAATTCAGACACCTCGTTGCTTGATCAAAAAAAAAAAATGTAAATAAATGCTGTACATAGTTCCCCTAAGGTTCATTTGGTTGTCCAAATGTAAATTAAATAATTACAATATATTTTATATAATATTGAACCACAAACATATCGCATTGAATTAAATTATTTTAAGAATTTTGAGTCATTACTATAATTAATGTAATATGATCAATTTTAGAAATTCATCAAATGTCATTATTTTGAATTTTTCACTCTAATTTGTGATGATGACTATCATTCTCTTAAATTTTTTTATTTAAAATGATAGATTTGTGCCTTCAATATTACCTAAAACACACTAAATTATTTAATTTCCATTTGGACGTCCGAAACAGCCTTTAATGGTACTGCGTATTGCAATTTTTGGATGGGTGTATGTCTTGCCGACTTGCATAAAAGCAAAGCGATGCAAATTGACTAATCCTACCCACAGCCAATGCCAACTACTGTGGGTCGTTATCTTTTTCATGTGGAAAGCAAAAATTAGTCATTCGTTGCCCCATCATTGTCAAATTAATTGGATTAGGAATCCCACATGATTACCATTTTCCTTTCATTTCCTTTTTTTTCTCTCCTTTTGAGCCACATAAAACAAAGAAATTAAAGAAGATGGGGGAGGAGGAAAGGGACGACTCCTTCAATATCGGCTATTGGCCTCTTTTGAAGCTACCAAACAGTGCTGGCGGGCCCAAAATTCAATTAGGCTCGGCACGGCCCCCATCAGACTTAATTTTCCTATAATTACTTACAAGTCATGACACTGACACCCATGAGCCCATAAACATAAGATTTTTAGGGCACATGGCATGATAAACGATCTTGACCTACTAATTGATTAATAGTCTTGGTAAAGTTGAGAGTTGCATCTTGGAAGGTTTATAGTACCTTGAATGATTGTATAAAATTATCTTAGGATTATGAGGATAGATCATGTGTATAAAGATAAAAACAAATCTGAACCTACAAGGGATAGCATAAATGGTAAAAGATCGTAACTCAAAAACTATAGGTCCCGAGTTTGAGTCCCGCTCCCTCACTAATAGATGTATAGATTTGCGGGTGGTTTGTATATCATGGGGGGATTACACTGAGCCTAATGGCTTGGGATACTACTCATTTGACAAATAAACAAACAAAAAAACAACAAGAAAACAAATTTGTGGATTTCTTAGTTAATTTAGGTTACAAAATAAAATGCAATCACATTTCAGAATCTTTTTTTTTTTTTGGGGGAGGGGGGGGAGATTTTAGATATTATTTGGGATGATGATATTGGTAGGTCAGGTCCTTTTACCCAAAAAAGGAAAAAGAAATGATCTTGACCCACTAATTAAGAAAGGGTGTTAATATTGAATTACCTCTTATATTAGGTCCTCAGGCCTTCTTTTGGAACATGGTATAACGATTTCCTAATGGGCTTATTTCCTCATTCTTTTTTGATGCGTCTACACCTTTCTATGACTAAAAAGACATGAAAGATGTGGACAAAAATAAAAAAATAAAAAAATAAAGGGTGTAGAAATAGGCCCACAATCAAACTTTGACTCAACATTGACTCGAGGGAAAATTGAAATTCATGATTTTACCCGTTTATCTTAGATTGTAATCAACATTAAGAAAAAAAAAATGCTTGTAACAATTTGAGTGCATTTGATTGAAGCATTAATCATGTCGTAAGTTTTAGATAGCATATTAAGTGTAAATCTAGTTTGATTCAATAATTCAATTTCAATCCAATTCCTTGAATCTCGGAAATAAAAAATGAGAATTTTAAAACTAAATTTGTAAAAAGAGTTTTGTGGCATTTCTTTATTTTGAGAAAAGAGTTTTATACTATGAAAAATAGAAAATGAAATACATTTAAGTATAATTAGTTTTTAAGAAGACAATGACTGAACAAATAGAATGAAACAATACAGTAGAACATGAAATTGAAGTTGTAAACCGAAAAAAAAAAAAAAGAAGAAGAGAGAGGGTGGGGTGCTTCTTTTTTACTTTTTTTTTATTTTTTCGTCTGGAGCAAGAATTTCCACGAACATTTGGAACATTACGTTTCAGAGAAGAAGGGCCGTTCTCAAGTAGTGTTCCATCGATTACGTGTTAATTGCAATCAAGTGTTTGTATTGTGACCGTTCCGTCGCCTCTGGTAAGACTGTGAAAAAGCAGAAATGAGTTTCTAGGAATTGTCCAAGTCCAAGTTGATTAGGTATGATCAAATTCTCAGTAGCCAATTAAGCATCGCAATATGGCATGATGGGGATGGGAAAGCGAGTTCATGAATGCCTCTTCGACTGCCGAAACATCGGAGCAAATTCAGGCGGCTTATTCACATGACTGATTTTTCAGTAGACACGGGGACTAGAAGCTTGCTCAGCATTTCTTCCCACCTTCATGGAGGCTCCTTCACTGATGGATACTGTGACATATCCCACCCGTGACCAATAAAAATGTTGTACCATGTGAAGGAAAAATGCTATATATCACGGGTGAAAAATCCCGTGAATCACAAAATCACACCTCTGAAAGAGTGAAAGGAAATAGATTGACTGAGGTAAGAGAGTCATACATCACATTAAAATTGAATCAAGTTGGTCCATTGCTATAATGTCACTCTTTCCGTTCCACAGCGATAAATTATTTTTATAATTTTTATTTTGTCTCAAAACGTTTGTCCATTTTAAAAAATTAAATCATAAATTTTTTGAATTTCTTATAATATCCTTTGTTATGTTAATAATTATTTTCAACGCAAAACCCAATAAAAATTAAGAGAGGATATTTTTAAAAAAATAGAATTTAATTATTAAATCCACACCATAACCAAATCTTGAAAAAATTCAATGGCAGCATGCTTTATCATCAGTCTGAGATGACATAATCATATGATTAACACCTAATTTTAATTTTTAAATACTAGAAAAATGCTCCATGCCACTAATTTTTACTTACAATAGAATTAAAGCCAGGAATTTGGAGCTGGTGGCCAGTGGGGGCATTACTCTTTCAAATATTCTCCTTTTCAGCAGTATTTCTCTCTTTGGTAAGGAAATAATAAATAGATAAAAATAAAACAACAAAAGGTGAAAATAAAAAGGGCACCAAATCAAAACCAATAAAAATTAAAAAGAATATATTGATGAAAGCTGTGATATACACAAAATATGGGGAAAAAACCCACGAAAAAAGAAAGAAAAAGAAAACACTAATTCCTCATATCACACTACCGTATTTGTACCAAAATCGCTCTTTCCTCATACAAATTGAAGAAGGAAAAAAACAAAACAAAAACTGAAATAGGGTTCACCAGTCACCAGAGTGCTTTAGTGATGGTCACCGTCCCTCTTCCTGGTAACCCGAATGTAGCAGAAAACAGCAGCGAAAATGGCCGTCACAAGTCCACCAATGATCACACCACCACCCGCCACAGACTTGTCAGACGAGTGATGCTTTGCTAGCCGTCTGATGGCTGGACCTTCAGCCACTTCTCCCCTCTCTTCCTTGCCCTCAGGTGACTCTGCAGGACTGAAAACAGGCCCATCTGCCACCACCTCATTTGTCTCAACCCCATCTTGAACCTTCACCTTTGGTGGGTTCGCTTCTGAACCATAAGATCCATCGGCCAACACTGTTTGCACCATCAAGATCTCAGCCAGTATCAAGCAAACCATACCAAACCTAGCCATCGTATATAGATCGAATAACTGATATGAGCTGTAGAGGACTTGGGTTGAAGAAATCGAATGCAGGTGAATCTTGGTTGCATACGAGAGATGGGTTACATGGGTAGCTGATATGGGTATATTTATAGAGGGGATGTATGGCTGCTTTTTTGGGTATGAGCGTGTGGTTTGAAAGATGAAGGTTCCTTCCGTTTGTTGGGAGGTGGGGGCCAGCCGAGTTAATTTGGGATTCAAAGGGGGAGGTGGTGTTTGGGAAAGTTGGCTTTTGGGAGGAGAGAAGAAAAAGGTGGGTTTCACTTACCCCTAGGCGGGTCATGAGGTCACAGAATATGTGGGAATACACATGTTTGGTTACAAAATGACAAGGGACTACAGCTTGATTCTCTCTTATTTCTCTCATTCTAGGATCCAGATCTTTCCATATCTTATTTTCCTTCTGGTAGATACTAGATACACCCGTTTAGACTCTTTAGTCATCGCGGAAAATCTTTATCCTTTTATTTATTTAGGGAGTATTTGTTATATTGTAAAGTCAATATTTTAGGGTGAAAAAAAAGGGGAGAGACCTGAAATTTCGGTTTTACCAAGTCTACAATATCTAGAAGGGGGTTGAATAGGTATTATGTATGAATCTTACCCAATTTTGATTTCAAGACAATTAATCTCTTTTATCACAAATAAATCAGTTTCACAGCAAGCATAAAAAACAAGTAACAATGGCACAAGAGATTTTTTAGTGGAAAACCATAGATGGGAAAAATCACGGGACCTCGTCCAGTTGAAACTCATCCACTATGAAATCAATGAGTACAAGACACACTTACAAACCACACAAGGACTCATGCAGTTGTCTTCACTCCCACGATCACACACAATCGATCTCCGTCGTCACTACTTTGGTCGCAACCAACCTCTTTCATAGCGATGCCTTCAATTACGAACTCGCAAGCTCGATCACCGTCGCAACGGTCTCACAATCATCTAAGGTTGTGAATGGTGTGTGATTTGAAGGTCTTAGAGCATATGAGTGAAAAACCTAGGTTAAAGTGCTCTAGAGAGGTTTTAGAAGATGAACAATGAAAACCCTAATAGAGAGAGGCTTGCTTCCTACTCTCAATGATAAAAGACTCTATATAGCTATACTACCTATAAAAATATGAATGTAAGAAAAACTTTTGATTGACTAATATACTTTTATTTTAATTTTTAAATACACAACTACCTACCCTTCTGCATATATAGGAAATATAGCAATATAGAAACTCTAATTCTAAAACACATACCTTAATAACAATTCCACAATTTGCTCAAAAAAATAATTGAAACTTCATTAAAACGGAAACTATAATTCCTATATAATAAATAAACAGCCGGAACACATACCTTAATATATTCTAAAACACATACCTTAATATATAAAACACAAATAGGAATTCAAAGAAAACGGAAACTATAATTCCTATACAATAAATAAACAATCGAATTGTAAATTCACTTTTTCCATCAAGAGTAGCTTCAACCTTCTCTCCACCTTTTCTATTAACGGCGACTTCTCCCTCCTCTGGTTAACGGCGACTTCTCCTTTCTTTGGTAAGTTTTGCTTTGCAAATTTTAATATATATATGGTACTGTTAGATGGAGATTGTCTTGGATATGTACTATACTTGGTTGGACCTTTGTCTCCATTTAGAACAGTTGCTTGCAAACTTGCAGTGAAGAAAAAATAAAATTCACCATATAATCGTTCCCAACAATACTTGGCCAATTTAAACTATGAAAAAAGAAAAGAAAAAAGCTGAAACTAAAAAAGATAAAAACTAAAAGAGAATAGATCTAAAAGAAAAAAAACTTATATCCACATGCTTATATCATTGAATAAAGAAAAGAGAAATCTAAAAAACCGAAAGAAAACTGAGAGAAAAAACCCAGAAAAATAAGTGGATAAAAAAAGGAAAAAAATAGAAAACAAACTCATTATTTCGATCCAAACACATAGATTTGTGAAAAAAAAAATTGAGACGATAAAAACTAAGAAATAAAGAGAGAAGGAGAGAAAGGAGATGAGGTAGAGAGAGAGAGAGAGAGAGAATAGGTCTGGAAAAAAAAAATTTATACTGTGAGGAAAAAAAAAATTTGAAACTAAAAGAGACTAAAACTAAAAGACAATATATCTGGCAAAAAAAAAAAAAAAAAAAAAACTCATATCCAAATACTTATATCATTGAATAAAAAAAAAAAATAGAAATCTAAAAACCTAAAAGAAAATTGAGAGAAAAAACCCAGAAAAATTAGTGGAGAAAAAAATATAAAAAATACAAAACAAACTCATTAGTTTCGATCCAAACACATAGATCGCTGAAAAAAAAAATTGAATAAAATAATAAAATAAAATAAAATAATTATATGCCAAAAATTAATTATATGCCAAATAATCACAATGTTACTAACTTTGTTTACGTTTTATGGCAGAATAATACAAACTCCAAGTTCTACATGAAACTGATTTATCAAATTGGCTTGAAATTTAAGTTCATCATAAAATTAAAGAAAATTGATGACTTCATTCAAGCAAAAAATAGTTACATTGCTGAAAAGATTAAAGAAATACCGGATGAAAAGTCAGAAGGAAGTGAAGATAACTAGAAAATCAAAGAGACAGAAAAAAAAATTAGATTCAAAGATAGAATACTTATATTATTTCTTTCATATTAGAATTCCCTTACAAACATATGTTTACTTAATTTAATGACAGTTTTGGATGTTTTGGCATATTTACAAGATTAAAACGATTATTATTTATACATTTAATATTGATACGTGCAACGCACGTGTGTACCAACTAGTATAGACTAAAAAACCCTAAGAGGTTGTATCCACGTTTTGGTATTAAAAAGGCAAGTTTTAAAACTGTAAAATCTGTTTTTTATGAGCCCGGATCGATCCAAGGTCATGCCGGATTGATCCGCTGTTGACAGAATCAAAATGGTATTTCTAGAGCAGTATGGATCGATTCACCAAAACCATGGATCAATCCACCGAGGTAGTAGCAAAATCTGCATTTTTAAAATACCATGGATTGATCCGCATAAGCTATGGATCGATCCACCTAGGCAGAAAAACCTCAGAAGCTAAAAATTCTTTTTCAAAACCATTTTTATAAATAAAGAAACATTGAAAATGATTTGAAATGATTTTTAAACATTAAAACTTAGGCTTCTACAGTCACTTACCTTTCTTAAGAACAATTGTGAGTCGAAGCTTTAAACTCCACGTTTTGTCTTAACTTTGCAACTTCATCAATTTTCAATCAACCCAAGACTCAACCATCCTTTGGCACGGAATATGACAACATTAAAAACATGGATCTTTATAAGAGCCTTGCTCCAGTGGAGTGCTACCCATTGGAATGGTGAGGCTCTTTCTATATCTTACATTACTTTGTGAAAAAATGGTATACATAATACATTTTTTTAGTTGGTATGGAAGGATGATGTTGGAAATGGTGTTGCTAATTGCTATTTATTAAATTGGTGTGGCTTGCCAACTGGCATGATGATACTCCTCTTGTAAAAAGGAAAAGAGCCTACATGACTCTCCCAAACAAAGGGTGGCTATTAGGGGAGCGGTAATGCTATTGGAGCCTTTGAACAGTCACTAAAAAGTAGAGTAGTGGGGGTCCAATGTCATTAGCTCCAATATATTTTCATGCTGCAATATGAAAGTTCTATTGGGGGTTGTTACACGATTCATATAAATAGCATAGCATAGCATGAGTGCATGCAGTTGGTAAATCCTTTTTATTTGGCAAAGGATAAATCCTATACTTTAAGGTAAGGATTGCATTGCACCACTTGGTAATATTTAACATATCTCGAAGTACATACACAAAATAAAAATAAAAAATAAAAAAAAAACCCTTGTAGAAATCCCTTAATTGAGCTGGTGGGTCAGAGCAGTTAAAAAAATGGTTTCCAGCAGGTTAGCTTGGGGAATTGGTGTGCCAGTGATTGAGCGCATGGTTGGCTGTGTAGGGGACCAGGCTAGTATCATTCTCTATGTTCCATGATGAGACCATATTTTGACAATCGATTATGATGATATACATACATGGAGGTTTTGATGTGGGACTCTAATTTGATTTTGATTCTGATTTTGGAAAGTGTTTTACCAAATTGCTTCAGGGGCTGGGAAACGGCGTTCCTAGAAGCATTGTGGCGACCATGGATTGGTTTTTTTTGTTATTGTTTTTGTCCTATTTCTTCCCGTTTGTCCGCGTCTGGAAAAGTGGGCCCATTTGATACGCCTTTTGGTTTTGAAAATGAATGGACAGACTGTTGGCGTTGCAGCTGGAAAGTGGCAGCTGTATGGACGTATGGTTCCATCGTTTCCTTGTTGGTTGCCTCTTCCAAAATTCCAACTCGCAAAATACTATAAGGAGTTAAGGACCAATTGATTCACTACGCGTACAAAATAAGAAACCATAAAAAAAAAGTGAAATAAATAAATTCACATTCCTATTTGAACATGAAGGCATAGCCCATCAATTTTGCTTCATTAAGTCAAACCAGTAGAAGTCCATGACCGTGTATGACTCCCAAAAGAAAATAGACTTCTCGTCCATCCCTTTTGCCACCATCTTACGGTCTTATCGAAGCCCTAAATAAGCATCAAGTAGGAGGCTAATCCTTCTCTTAATTTGAGTTATTAATAATCAAGTAAATTCAGCAGTCACCGTGAATCCCATATGGCCATATGGGACACACAAATGAATGGTACTTAGATTGTCATTGCACCATGTAACAACATACTTTTTTTATTTTTCTTTCTTGATCAAAAGGGTATCCAAACTTTTGTTTGACTCATTCTATGAGTAAAGCCTATCGTTCCAGTCACGAGAGTTTATACACTATACAAAAAAATCAAACCTAATTAGTACGTAATAAAATAAATTTCATGAGTAAGGCTTATATAAAAGGGGGAATTTTAGATTGCTCGGACTTTGAGAAAATAATTACAGTTGAGTGCTGTTTTTTTAACTAACTTCTTAATAAATGACTACTAACTTAATGAATAATGACTACTAATTATAATTATTTTCCCCATAGCCAGTACCAATCTAAAATTCCCGTACCCATTGGATAATTAGTACAAAAAAAGACAAAGCAAATGAATTTAAATCTGAAAAACTAGTGATCAACCTCTTGAAGTTGAGCACATAGAAAATGAATCCATCAAATTGTTTCTTCCCCATGGGCAAGTGATACTAATGATATAGTGGCAAATTGTATGAATGAAAGGTTGAATATTTTGTTTCCGTGATTTTGGGTCGGTGGTCGATAGTAGGCGTAAAGCAGGAAGCTTTACTTTTGTCCAACTGTGAAGCGCATAAGCCAACCGTCCACCAACCGGACCATAGTCAAAAAAGAGAGACATAACTCCAAAAGGTACCAGAGAGACTCTTTCTTACTTTTCAAATCAAATAGGCGTTGAAAGTCCAACCACGCGGGGATTCAGGTAGGAGACTCAACCACACTCTCCCATACTGCATTCAATATTAGTTAGAGTATGGCCTAACTCTCTGCAACGTCCCAATTCTTCCACACGAGAGTTAAGATGGAGCATTTTGACTGATGAAGTAGATGGGGCATTTATTTAAGTTATGACTTATGAGGATTACACCTAGTAGTGAGGAAGGGTAAAGTAAAATGTAAGATTTTTATTTTTTTATTAATTTAGTTTCTTTTTTATTAATTATTAAGGGTATTGTAGGTCTTACTCTCACTGAAGTTTCGACCTAGACTATTTCTCATAAAATGTAAGATTTTGATAGGTTAAGAGTTCGAATTTCTCTAATTGTATCTCAAAAAAAAAAAAAAAAAAAAAAAATTGATGAAGCCTTTATTTGGATTTTAAAAGATTCATCGGATTGAAAGTCTGAGTGCCTATTTGACCCCCAAAAAAAAAAAAATCAAAATCAAAATCTAATTCTATAGAAATTTATCCCTCAAATATATATATATATATATGATGAAATTAAACAGAAGCATGTCGCAAGCTGCAAGGTTGATCTATGGGATGTGTGAATTATTTAAAATGTCAAAAACGATTTGATTTTTTTTTTAATAATAAATATTGTGCTTAGATGAGTAGATGTCCATTCTTGACTTAGATTTTAAATTTTTTTAGTAATAAGCTTATTACCTCGTCAATGTTCACAGACCGTCATTATGATCATTGAGTTTTACGAATTGAAAATGCTACTCTTTCTTTCAAAAAGGAGGGGGCGGTGGGAAAAACTTAGGATCCAAATCTCATGATATTCTTGCATACGTACCCAAGGGAGAAAAAAAACATAAAAAAAATGATACCCTTTTTTGACGTGGGAGTCAATACGATATTCTTGTGCGTGTGCTACTCTCTTCTTCTTCTTCTTTTATTTATTTATTTTTCAAGAAAAATATTTAATAGAGATGGAAGCACTTAAATTGAATATTAATGTAAAAAAATATTAAATTATTTTAAAATCCAATAGGTAACAAATTTCAAATTAGGAAAGATGGTTTATTATCTTTAGATAGGTTGCACCCTTCTTTCTTTTGGCCATTGCTTAGGGATTCTCTCCTTTTATTTTTTATTTATTTAATTTAATGATGTAGGATCAACTAAGCATGGTGTAAAAAATATTAATTTTTATACCCATCAAATATCTTTTTGTAGATATCACATTTCACCAAACCCACCATTCCAATAAATATTATTCTCATGCTTGTTATATATGTCAAGTAGGTCGCTGCAACCTCAGGTGGCTCATTTTAGCTTTTATATATAGGCTATTCTAGTCTCAACTCTAGGCCTCTTATTGTATCCTTCATAGGTTTTTCAACCAGGATGGCATCTTTGAAACAATGAAATTCAAAGGGATTGAATTAGATTTGTACAATGATTTTGAAATGTATACTGTCTATTCCTATTCAATCCGTTATCCATCTTGCTTGCCAGCTGCCATCTTGGATTGAAGACAGCCCACAATAAAATTATTAGGTAAGTTGTCATTGATTTGAACGTACTACATTGATTCCTCTTTGATTTAATTAATAAAATCATTTCATCATCTAATATCTTTCTAACAAAAAATGTAAAAAAATTCGCTTGCCCCAATGTGGCTAATAGACTCAATATATATATATATATATATATATACACCCAGAGGTTTTTTTTTTTTTTTTTTTGAAATAATAATAATAATAATGGGCGAATGTCTTGGTCATAGTTAAACGAAAATATTGTACCTAAAACCCCCCACATATCGAAGTGCAAATTTGACTTGCCAAAGCTCTTCATTGTGTAATGAAGTTGGGTGTTCTATGGAAATGGGGTTGCTGGATGGCAAATGCTCATGGGCTTTGGAATTTAGCGATCATCCATTAATTGCATAAGAATCTTGAAGATTGGCTAAGTGGCCCAATGGTTACGACGAGTTTGTGCCTGGGGGAGGGGGTGTCTGGAATTAGCCCAGAGTGAACACTTCACAGTTTCGCATTTATTTTTTGACTGGGGTTAAAGCTTGTGTTAATTTGACTGCATGTTGGGAGGCTGGCTCCTAATTGCTCGAAGCCCTATTCCAAATATTTTCCTTTCAACTTTTCAAGATCCAAACTAAGCTTAAAGTGGTTTTTTTTTTTCTTTTTTTTTTTTTTTTTTGGGGGGGGGGGGGGGGGGGTGGTGGTGGTGGGGGAGTAATACCCACGTTTTCAGGCAAAGTTTATGTGGACCCTAGGCAGTCCTAGGAAAACCTTGGCAGAAAATTCATTACCTCCAATGGGCTGAATTTTATCCAGGGTGCTAATCGGATGGCAGAGATTGAATTGGGAATTTGTGGTTTATGGGGAGTTAACATCGTCGGGCCAATCTGGACCCCCGAATTGTCTCACTATGGCTAGTCGATTCTAGTTTATGGGTAGTTCTTGGGAAAGGTGATCCAAATGTGTTCATCGTTGCCAATACAATTGGAGGCATGCATCCACCAATAATACATGATTAGTGAAGCTTGATAGTGTTTGCCGGAACGATACGTGAGGGTAATGGGTGACTATGAAAGTGCAAGGGGTGATGACCCTTGTCGTGGGGTTGGGCGTTGGTGGTGATGGCAATGGTATTATTTCTGGGACATGCGAAACTAGGCAAACTCAACAAAAATTGTGGTCATCGTTGAGGTGTCGCGAATATCTTATTGATTTGTGCCTTGATATTTGGCTTCCGAATTGGCATTTCTCCAACCATGAAACCCAAACTTAATAATGTAATGTGGGCTTGCATGAGGTTTTATTTTTCAGATAGTGTTGGATGTACAACCGTTTCTTGAATAGTTGATCATGTTGGATGTCAAGCCTTTCTTGAATAGTAGATCATGTTGAATTGTGCCTTGATATTTGGCTTCCGAATTGGCATTTCTCCAACCATGAAACCAAAACTTAATAATGTAATGTGGGCTTGCATGAGGTTTTATTTTTCAGATAGTGTTGGATGTACAACCCTTTCTTGAATAGTAGATCATGTTGGATGTCAAGCCTGGTCTTTCACTTCTTTCTTTTTCGTTTTGTGGGGTAACATGATAAGAACATATGTACCGAAATATATTCCTTTTTTTTTTTTTTTTTTGATAATTGGAAAACCTTTCGAGCAAACCCTGAACTTATATAAAACCCAACAATTCATATCAACTAGGTAAAATTAAGACCCATGAGAACTATGAAACTTTGTGTTAGTGGTCTCAATGGGTTTTGTAAGAGTAGAAGTCAAGACCTTTGCTTCTTGAGACATTTTCCCTTACCAACTAAGTTATCCCTTAGGGTTCAAAATCTATTCTAACGCGATTCAAAATGAGGAGTTCACCCTAAAGGGGGAGAGGTGCCATTAGGCTCAAAGGACATTGGCATCCTTTCCTTTAAATAACCTTCCATACTTAGCTCACCAGTTCACCACAACATGAGGATTTATAGGCCAATTGGAAGAAAATGAAATTTGAGGCAAGGATGAATTTGGCTTTCAATATTTTTCTTTCTTAAATATATGAATTCTGCAATTTTTTTTATCATTATTTCTCCAGAGACAAATTTGGGATACAGAAAATTAGGATTGCAAAAATTAAGCAGGCTTCCGCAGGGCTAAAGTCGGCTGTTTGGCCCAAAATCTAAGCGATGCCTCACTGGGTTCGGTTGAACTCAGGCGGGACTCTACGCCAGCGTTGGGCTGCGGCTGAGATCCAGCTAGTATTTGCTCACCCCTGAGCATGTGGTATATCAGTACATGTACACTATTATCTTTATCTAACCGATGGGTACATACTACATACTCTTTAAAAATTCACACATCATTATCACAAGGAAATAAAATTTTTAATTTTTTAATTATTAAAAAACAAGACACTCGACCCCAGTCAATGGATTCCCATGTCTTAATTGTGTTGGGTTTAGACCATTTTAATCCACTAATGGAGGGAGCCCATTTGAATGCCAGCCACATTGGTCTAGATTTCACATCATAAGCCCATTAAGCCAAGCACCAATGCTATATAACCCAAAATTTTTCCAAATCTACAAATTATTTATTTATTTATATTTTGGTAGTGTATCCAGATTTATTTGCCCAAATGATATGATAATTTGAGGGACTAATCAAATTTTTTTAAAAAATAATAATTGTCGGTAATGTGCAGCTACCACATCATTTGGCGGACTTAGCATTTTGGTAGGCGAAGGAATTCTTATTTAACCTTTTTTGGGCCAAACGTGGGTATTCCAAGTTTACTCCCCTGAGGTCTAAACTTAGATTAATCTCATGCAACATAGTCTACCCGCAAGCTCATAAATCAAATATTAAAAGGCCAAGGGATGGAGATTCGAATTCACGACCTTTTGAGTCAGGGAAATGTAAGAAATTGAGGAAGTGTTTGAAGGTTTAAGTGCTGTGGCTGCTGGCAGCACAATGGTGCAATTCATTGAGCTTTTTGGCCCAAACAAGCGAAGTACTGCAACTTCACAGCCTGCCCCAAGCCAATGTGCCTATTTTCCGCCTAAACACACGCTGTCTCTGTCTCAAATTGCTTACCCCGTGCTTCGTTTTTGTCTTTTTAGCATTGGCGTTTATGGTTCTTCTTTCGACGTCACAATCTCAACTACCAGAGCGTTCTGCTCTGGAGCGTCGGTGGCAAGGTCTCTCTCACCATCTTTCTCTCTTTCTATATAACTGTGTGTTTATAAATTCACGATTAATGCCACTGTTTAGACGGATTGCTTTGGTATTCATTAGGTAGCTTGCTTCAATTTGTTTTGCCCTAATATTTATATATTTTTGGTTAGTGGTAGGGCTAGGATTTTTTATTTTGGGTGTTAAACATAGAATTGATGGTGCAAATATATCACCATTTAAAAAAAGTTGGAGTCATCATCATAATTGGTGTTATAGGATTAATTTTGGAAATTCATGAAATTCTTCTGTACCTGAACTTCACTCTCATTTATGAAGATGGTTATCATTATCTTGATTTTCCCATTGAAGATGATGGATTTGTGCCATCAATATTATGCAAAATACGTTATAACTATTTAGTTTCTGTTGGACGACCAAACGGGCCCTTACTTAAAGGAGGTAAAATGGTATGGGTTCACAATAGTAGTAGAGTTCATGTTTGAGGAGTAGATGGCCTCATGTTACCTGTTACCCTTGTATCCATATAATTCCCACTCCACAAATGTTAGAACTCTCGAGGGATATTGATTCCAAAGTAACTTCAAGGAAGATTAGTTTCTTATGGCTGCCAAAATGATCAATAATAACTGGTTTCAGATGTCGTTGTGGGGGGACAATTAAAAATAACAGAAGTCTGTCCTTAAGGTTGCTTACATACACACCGTACCCTTAATTTGTAAGGCGAATTTGAGTTTTTGTAAGTGGCCGTATCCTGAGAAATGAAGATGTGCCATGGCTAATGGGCTTCACATCGGTTTTTGGTAGCTGCCTAGCTTTGGTAGTGGATTTATGGGCTATATTTGAAGGTCTCATCTTGTCTTTGGAAGAGGGCAAATGGGAAATTCTAATGGTGTCGGACTCACAAGAGTGAATTACTTTTTAATGGCGCGTTTGGACATCCCTTGGAAATGGAACTGTCCCATTGTGTTCTATAAACTATTTTACATACCAATGCATCATCATGAATGGGGCCATTACAGAAAATGGCAGCTTTTGTCACAAAGATAACAAAAATTTGATATGGTAGCATTTCAAGAAGTCCTAAAATTGGTTTTATACCATCATTCTAGGAGATAGCTCCAATTTTCCTAAATGGTCTCATTTTAGATGATTGAGTTGTAACTTCACATGCTATGACAAAATTAATGGAACCATTCAATTTTTACTGGATGTCCAAAAGGGCCCTAAAGGTTGTTCTCTATTTGATCTTATGAAAGCCTTGGTGGAGGGGTGTAGGTAGTTGATGATTAGAGCTTGAAAATGAAGAATTGTACACATTCGCAGTGAAGTGAAGTCGTGTGCTGATTTGCTGGTCATCCACATTGAAAATCTACCTTTGGGCCAAACTGTGGACATGGTCTTAAATTTTGCCAAAATTGGTGAAATTTTGGTAAATATCTTTATGTTCCATTAATTTAACTCCCGACTCTTGGCTAAATTTTATCTGAAAAGTGTTGGGTTTTTGATGGAACTACCTGATTATTATTATTCCAGAAGGAAACGAATGTACAATATTTTAGATCCTTTTTTTTTTCCCCCTCTATTTGATCTATAGAGATAAATGTATTTACATTTTTGGTTTCCTATTCAAGTTAGTTCTAGTTGTCTCAATCCTACACAGTGTGGAATTTAATGAGTTGTCGCAACCATACATTTTGTATCTCCTTCTGTAAAAATATATGTATCAGATTTGTAGTTTTGAATTTTGACAAAAATGGAAGAATTTTTTGAAAATGAGCAGGCATAGTTCATTATGTTTATGTTTGTGAAAGAATGGATTGGAGAAAATTCTTGGTCATTGATTGAGTTAGCATTGTATCCGATAACCTCAGTGATTGATTGGTAATCCCTGAAAAGGTTTATTGAGCTTGGTGCTCTTCATTACGCTTGATTGGATTAACAATTGGTATGAGTTTCCTTGTGGCTTAGAATTAACAGTCCTTAGTGGGTTAGGACATGCATGAGGTTTTTAAATATAAGGGGTTGATTCCTCCTCTATCTCACTAGTTGTAAAACTTGCAATCTGTCAGTGAGATTAAGCACAATAAGGCAAGAGAAGAGAGCAGAAGGCCTTCTTTCATTTTTCAGGGTATTTTTATTTCACATGTTCTTAAACTGCGAGTATGGAGCAAGTACGCTGTATGTGCATTCAATATTATGTGTTTGCGTTGTTTTATTGCATACTTATGAGTCTAGGAAGATATAGTTGTTGCACTTAAACCATATTTTGTTTTGAAAAAAATATGGAAATTCAAGGACTAGGGAAAGATGTAATGTTGTAGTAGCACCAAGAATATAGTAATGTGTAAAAGACAAGTTTAAGGTTTTTTGAAGCTCAACATTGCGGTGACTTGTGGGCTTCCACCTATGGACTGTGCAGTTTTAGTGCCATGTTGGATATGAAACTAATAATCTTGATAGTGTTGTGATCTGATTGTCGGTAAAATATAACATAGAATTAGTTGGAGATACTATTGAACATTCTCTTTTCTGGATATTAAAATTTGAGGAGAAATTTGTGAATGATGTTTTCCTACATTTTCTGTCGGTTTGGGACCAGTCTTAGATGTCCAGATCTGGAAGGTATTGATATATGAATGCTTGAAAGTGATTGTTTATTCCTGCAAGTTTGAATAGATCTATATTGTCCTTTTTTGATAATTTATTGGGTATTCAGTGGACGGGTAATAAGGGGTCCCTTATCAAAGGATACTTGGTAATCTCCTTACTAAAAGAGATTTTCTCAATGGATTTACTGGCTGTGCAAGGGGGACTCGGTTAATGGAAACTTGCATTGAATATGATACACTCATACACCCAATATGATCTAAGGACTGCTTTTGGGTTTCTTAAGCTCTATAGCTGGTAATGTATTCTAGATGTTCAGTTAGGATTAATCAACATTATTGCTTTTTAGAAATTTCTATTGGGATCTAGAAACTTTTCTCTAGTTCTATTGCAATTAATGGTGCTTCCACTTTGAGGCTAAATCATGGTTAGTTGCAGATCTTTATGTAAGTAGTACACGGTTGGTTTTCTTTACACTTGACTGTGTTATTAGTGGGGAGGACTCTTATCACTGCTTTTTGGACAACCGACAACAATTCTATTAAAAGATTTTCCTTCCATGTCTATATTTTTGGTACCCCCTTTTGTTTTGTTTTGTTTTTTTTTTTTTCTGAAGCATTTGTTTATACATTGCCTAGATCTCTTCAGTTCATACTGTGAATGAATTTTTCTCCAACCTTCCACTGCCCCATCTAATCCCTTCAATTCACATCAACTCAGATTTCAGCATCACAATCATTAGTCTTCTCCAGATGTTGATGCTTCACTTGTTTTGGGAAAAAAGTCTTTCAGATGCTGTACGCAGAATCAATAGGCTGGATGCACTCCTCAATATGTTAATTGGTAGATGCCAATTTATTTCAATATGTTAAATACTTTCTACCTTTCTCTGACCCTACTCTAATTTCAAATTCAAGTTGTTATTGTAGCAAGTGCTTATTCCCTAGACATGTACGTAGATTTAAAGAAAACCTTTGCAGATGTGGGTTTCAGAATCAACCTTTGTGGAGAACATAAAACTCTAAATGGTCCCTCATGACACTTGCAGTTTCAACCTTAATAGTTTATGCAGGATGTGCTGAAGTGGAGATCAGACTCGTTTGTTGGTTGCCTGACTCCACAAAATACATTAGCATACGTAGATCTTTCTATTTAACTTCTGATTCAGGCACTCAAATTGGAACATTGAACCCCTCCGACAAAATACATTAGCATACGTAGGCGAGTTTATCTTATACGCACCGTAGGTAAGGTTTACCTGTTTATTAGGCTATCGGTACGAGTGGTTGAATATTGTCTTGCAATTTGTCCGACAATTTCACTCCACCACTCAACTTTCTATGAGCTTTGTTTCTTTGTATGAAAGAGGGTCCCCGTGAACTTTTCAAAATTGACCTCTCTCAACCTTTTTTGTCATTCATCCTTTAAGATGACTCAGATGCATCCCTTTGAGAAGATAACCATGACCTCCCTCCCTCCCTCCCTCCCACCCTCTCTCTCTCTCTTGGTCTCTCTCTCTCTCATATGTTATCTATGCTTTAAATTATTGATAAAAAATCATGCTTTAAATTATTGATAAAAAAAATCATGATGAAAAAGCAGTTTGTCATCCCAAACAGAGGGGACTGAAGGGAAACTCAACTGAAAGGGACTGAGCCAAAAAGAAACCTCCATGTCCAGCCATTAAACTATTAAAGGTTAGGGTCCACAATGACACGGATATCTTCATCAACTCAATTATTCTAGTCAATAATGCTAAGTAATAACTACTACTTTGGTTCCATATTTGCACTAGGAATTATCAATATCTGGGTTACCACTAAAAAAAAAGCAAAAACAAAAGCCCATGGTAGCAATGGCTACCCACAACCCACCCCAATTGCTTTACCCTTTTGTTCCATTGAAAAAAAGGGAACAATGCGTTGGAGCCACAGAATATTTATTCATCATATATGAATAAAACTCAAAACCACAGTATCCTTCTATTTATTTAAAATAAATAAATAAATAAATAAAATTCTAGCACTCAAAAGAATATTAGAAAACAATTCCTCATGGAATGCCACACAATATTTTATGGATACCCTGTGTTGTTAGACGATGCACTTAGGAGGATCTTCATACTCAATTATGAATAATAGAGCAGTAAAAAAATAGGTGATGATTGCGAATTAGTGCTATAGTAATCTAATTATCACAATGATTCAATTTGTTTGTCCCAATACAGTTATGAGAATATAGTTTGTGGTCGACTGATCGTATATGATTATGCTTACATGTGATGAAGCAAATGTTTTCTAAGTCCCTTTACAGAAAATTAACTAACACCTATGATTGTGAAACAAGAGAACATGGGAACATCTGGGAGTGCACAGAAACAAATCCGAACTCAAAATTCTAGGTTCCTTTTGGATCTTAGAGAGTAGGAGCGAAAAGGAAGGGAAAATGTTTAAATAAAAATGATTTCTTTTCTTTAGCATTTTTTCAATCATTTTTCTTCTCCTTTCCCTTGTTTCCAAGATCCAATCAGAGGCTTACGAACATGTTTTTTATTTTTTTGGTTTAATCATTATTATCTTTTAAGATTCAATTTTCTTGTATTTCATATTTGGTAACCGATGTTTTATGTACTTATGTCTGGTACCCACTATCGGTTCTCTCATAATTGTTCCTTTGTTTAAGAAGTTGTTAAATACCTAAGCTTTATTTAATAAGATGATGCAATAATGGTTGTCTCCACGCAAGCACTACTACATATTCTGATTACATGTTTAGTGTGAGCTCTCTTCATTTTGATTACATAATGATTTCAAAAGATGAATGAGGAGCAAGAATAAGTAATTATGGGCAGTCCTTTATCTAAATATTTTTATTGTTAATTCAGACCTTTGCTGTAGAAGAGAAATACAAATAATGCATGATGGATTCTTACTTATCTGAGGTAGACTTTGTAAGGTGATTACATGGGCGCCGTTGGAGAGGATCCACTGCAATGAACACTTGCAAGTAAGTAATAGCTCGTCAATCATGAGAGCAAATTTAAAGCCTGTGGGAGTTTCATGTTCACAGTTTTATATGAGTTTCACACTAATAGATTGAATGTGACAAAAGCTAAATATGATATGTTTTTCTCGTCTAAAGGAGGGCACATGACTTTTTTTTCTCGAAATTGTGTTTATTTATAGCAACTGCTGGCTACCCTGTAGTGATAGTGTCTTCTTAATTGCAAAATTTATACACTAGCTTGTTGAAGATAGTGTTTATTTTTATTTTTATTTTATTTAAGTAAGCTAGTGTTTATTTTTATTTTATTTCTTAATTAAAACACCCTGTGCTAGGAGGCGGGGTTGAAGCAAAAACCCTACCAGATTTATTTATAAAAAAGATAACCTTAAATTGGCAAGTGACCCAATTGAAGATGATCAAAAGGAGTTACATCTCTGTTTGTGTCCTTTTTGGCCTTGTCTCCCTTTTGGCACTGACACATCTCACTAGTGGCAATAATCCACTCACCCAGGCTGTCCTTCTTAAGACATGCCAAAATAATCTGGTTTGAGATTCCATGTTTTATTACCTAGTAGGACTATTCCTGGGTCCTAAAAGTATTGAACATTGCCTTTGTACATCTTTTGTCATCCTTGTGTTTCCTATACTTATCATGATCGATAACAAGACAGTGGATTTCAGGGTAAAGAGTCCCTTGAGGAAAATGATGATGAGACCTATGTAAACCAACTCTACATGATGATTAATTGTTTTTTCTTTTATTTTTGTGTGATTTGTAGTTTATCCTAGAAGATGGTCGTAACGCACTGTTTGATTCTCTTAATTAGAATCCCCACCGACCCTTCTGTCATCCATTATTTGAGATGCCCTCTCCTTGGCTCCTTGCCTTATTTGAGATGCCCTCTCCTTGCCTCACTCTATTTATCCATCATTGATCACTTTACCCTGTGGTCCTGGTTCTTGGACAACTTTTTTGTACCTCTCTCTCTCTCTCTCTCTCTCTCTGTCTGCAGCACCCTAATCAATAGTCGAGGTCCGGTACCCTCTCTTAATAATTAAGAGAAATACCACCTAATTAAAAAGAGAAAAAGGAAAAGAACCTCTGTTTAGGCCAATATGTTCTCCATCAAGTCTTTACAGCCACTCCTATTCTTTTTAGCATTCCTCTCATCTTGAAAGTACCTTTTAATTTGAATTAAATTAATTACTCATTACATCCAGAGACTCCTTTCTGAAAAAAAGACACTCCTTTCTGAGCTGTGCATCTTTGAGCGATCAAAATCAAGTAGAGAAAGAGAACAACAGAAGGAAAAATCAAAATCAAAATCGAGTGCCACAATGTTACAGGGTACTCAAAAACGCAGACCCCACGCCCAACCAAAGCTGAACCCTCCTTCCTCACTAGGGGCCAGGGAGTCCCCACCATGGCTGACTTTATTAGTGTACCCTTTCCTTTTGGTTCCAAACTTTCTCTATTCTCCACCCACCCACCTCAACTACGATTTTGGCCCTTTTTGGTCCCCATGAAGCATCCCGTGGGTGCATTTACCTATGTTTTAAGAGAACAGGTGTGTGGGTCCCTATTAAAATAATTTCACTTAGCTAAAAATTCCACCCACAGCTTTCACATGTTTGATCACACAACCACACTTTGTGCAATAGAAAATTCCAAAAATCATAGTAATCTATCACCATAGTTATCATACAACAACGTGACCCAAAATAAGAAAAACAACATGGAGATTCATGTTCATGACTTTGATTTGTGATAAGCCCCACACTTCTTTTTTACAATGTGTCCCCAAACGATTTGTGATAAGCCCCACACTTCTTTTTTACAATGTGTCCCCAAACGATTGCCATATGTCTGCAAACTAGTGGTGGTGGTGCAGGCACTCCACCGGTGTCGCTGGAAACCTTGCGGTGTCGGTGCAGTAGTCATAGATCATGTGATTAGCCCGCACCCACAAGAGTTGATGGCTCTGATGCATGCTGAGCTCAGACAACGTGGGTTCATCCCACCAATACCTCTTCTCACCACTGCTGCTACACTTTCTAGCATTGTCGGCTGCCGCTACCGACGCCGGACACTCACAAGCATTAATCTCGAAGCCCTGGTAGGAAGCTATAAATGGTGCATGGGACCAGTCGGTCTTGACTCGGCCACCTTGCGTGGCCCAGTCGTCTGCGTTCCATATTGAGCTGTACACACCCATGGGCTGGTCCTTTGGGAAGGGTATTCCTTGCTTTTCCATGTTGGCGTGGACACGTATTGGGGTCTCATCCACTAGAAATCTGAGCAAAAACCAACAAATAGACAACTCTTAGGAGCAAAACCAATATGCCTACAGGGTCCAGTAGGACCAGTACACTCGCGTGACCCGTGACGGGCATGGATATATATATATATAAAATGCTTGTTAAACAAGTTATACAGTATTAATTTCGTATTAGGGATTGTAACCATACATTAATAGGTTATGGGTTCATTATGAAATATATTGTGTGACATGCACCCCACTGCTGGGTACAATCTTGTAATATGCAAAAGCCATATGTCTCTGTATCTCTGTAAATCTGTATGGGGCCTATTGGCATATATGTCACTAATCATGCAAGATTCAATCCCCTTTCTCGTAGGCTTGTTCCTGTTTCTCCAAGTAGGTAGGCGTGACAGCCGGCGTATGATAGCATACTCAGGACTGGGAAAAAAAAAAGTATTCTGCAATTTGTGCAGAGCTTTTTCAGACCCCATATGGGTGGGTGGTGGGTCCAAACTAATCGAGCCAGTGCAGGCGCATTTTACTAACGTGCACATTTTGATTTATATTATGAGACAGAAAAAGAAAAATGGACAAAATCACGTACACAACTTGACGCTGGTTCCACAGCAGTGAGTAGGAGTGGAAGTCCGTGGTAGGGTCGAACCAGAGGTTCAACCGTTGTTCCCTGTTACCCACCCCATTGACATACACGTTGGTCTGGACCACATAGGGTTCTCCTGTGGTGTTACCCAGAAACTCAAAATCGAACTCATCGTGAGTTGGACCGTCCGATGACATCTGCGTGACCAAAAAAAACACATAAAAATGTTGCCCATCAAAACATATCACCACCACCCACATCAAAAAAAGAGTAAAGCAGATTTGATTGGAAACGTCAAAATCAGATAGATATATGTAACTATGAAATGGAAATTCACATTAAAGAGTGAAAGGTTGATAAGATACATAGATAGTGATATAATCCAATGGGATAGAGAGAGGTTTTGCTTTTAATCGAGAAAGTAATGAGTTCATGGACAATGGTGGGGACTGGCAATAAATACTAGGTCAATGGAAATTTAAAGAAATCACGAGATTTGAAGGAGTGGGTAGAAAGCCAAGCTTAAATTGTCTGCAACTGGAAAAGATACATGCATTTGGAAGAACAGTAAAAAATTAAAATTATTGAAGGGAGGACCTCTCACATCGTATAGTACATGGTTGAGCTATTTTATCATGACCGTTTGTGTGGTATGTGTGTGGGCGTGTGAATGACTGAATATGTTGATAAGAATTGAGGAAAAACCATGGTTTTTGGTTCTTACATAGAAAGCAGTGACAGTCCCAGCAGAGTCACCCTCTACAAGCTTGATCTGAACTGTGACTTTCCCAAACATATACTTGCTTTTGGAAGCAAACCCAGCACCTGAAATCGCCACCCACCATTTCATAAATCTCAGGAAGAATTTAGTATAAGAGGTGGCTCAAAGAAGATGAAGAAGCCACAGGCTCAGTTTATAGCCAAAGTTTAATAACAAAAGCAGAGCATAAAACAGAACACAGAAAACCCAAAAGACCCCTTACAGCCATTTGGAAAATATAGTCATAAAAAATACAGTACTTTGAAGGGTATAGTGTGTATTACCAGAATAGTTATCCAGCTTGAGCTTAAGAAGCTCTCCTTCATAGATGAAATGATCAAAAGCCCAACCAGGCTGAAACAGCTCATCAAATTTTGCTGCGCTCGCAGAACCCACCAGTATAAGAACAACTGAGAAACCCAACAGCACAGACATTACAGACAGTGGAAGAATAACACATGAAACAGCCATGGGAGAAGAGAGAGAGAGAGTAACAGAGAGAGACTGAAGTGAAGCTTCTACTTCTGAAAACGCTCACTCTGCATATATTGTGAGTGTGTCCGAAGCATTGGCTTTTATAGCCAATCAAGATTGGCTTCTCTCACAAGAGTCCTCTCCCTTACTTACCCCCCATGGCATACGATTGGCCACGTGGGATTTGCTTCTTGCCACGTAATTTGCCACTTGGAATCTTGAGGATATGGAGAGAATGGGGCCCGAGAAAAATACAAAAATATATAGCCGTTAGCGTTTCTGCCTTAGCTGGAGCAAAGCTGGTAGTGGGGAAAGTGATGCGTACAGAACCCGACAAATAAGGACACGCCACGTGGATTCATATAGCTGGTTACTGTGTTTGTCCAGTTGTCACTGACAGTAGAGTTAAAAGAGGCTCCTTCTTTTGCTCTACGAGAGTCCGATATGAAGCAAAATGTCATGGCTATTCGCGAGGGCTTGTTTATTCACCATACTCGCTTTTTACAACAGACATGCTCCAAATCGGTGCCTGCATGATGTGTGAGCAAAAATATCTATGGATATTGACCTAAGAAGGCGAGTATAGGGTTGCGAATAGGGGGAGGGGGGATTCAGATGTGGGCATCATTTAATCTTCTTTGTTATTTTTGTTTTACTTTGCTGACATCAGTGCCAGCTGGACAGTACAAGAGTACTGTACTCTGCCATCACTAAAATTAAAGTTGAAATTTAATTCCAAGAAATATATAGATATATATATATATATTTTTTTATAGAGTTGGAACCTTGAGAAGTGCGCCTTATTAGTGGAATTTCTTTATTAATTTAATAACAGTAAAACAAAATTTGAATGGACAGGTGTGAGGGTCTAGATCTTGTACGGATTGATCATGACTCATAATGCAAGCCGTTTTTAAAAAAATGGGAAAAAAAAAAATTTGTGAAAGAGCGCCCAAATCTTATCCTGTGTTTGGTTGGGGGAAAGGAAGAGGGAAGCAAAGGGGAGAAAGGAAAAGGGGAGAGGGATGGAAATAGCTTGGCTTGTTTGGTTGAAGGGGAAAAAGGGTAGGTTGGAAAGGAAAGGAAGGATTAGGAATTCTTCTTGTCCACTTTTTTCCTTCCTTCCAATTTTGGGGAGTTTGAGGAGGGAAATAGAATTTTTTTTATTTAAATGACACATTTATCCTTATATTTATTATTATTCTTATTTATTATTATTACTACATATATGAGGCCTAAGTAGTAAAATCAGTACCAGAAGAAAGGAAATTATCTTTCTTTCTATTTTACATCTATCCAACCAAACACATACGAAAGAAAAGAAATCTTCTTTTATTATGATGGAAAATCCATTCTTCCCATCTTTCCTTTCTTTCTCCTTTCCATCCTTCCTACCAAACATAATTTTAATATTTGAAATAAATTTGATTAGTGAATGGTATTGAAGGATGAATCTAATTGATTAATAAAAAGGAAAAAGAAAATTTCAACCCAGAATTTTTTGCTTTTTAAAAATTTGGTACACTTCTTTGGATAAGGATCAGGCAGTGGAGCAATGTCTTGATGGGTTATTTTTACAGAAGTACCCATGTGTTTATGATAAGTAATGGGGGTATTTCGGTAAGAAAGTGGAATAGGAGTGCCGTGAATGATCTGAAAGCCATAATGGCATGGTCCATTATGGGTGTCACTTTTTGGCCATGCAGACAAGGGGAGGAAGGGCGAGGGAGCAATGTACCATATTTACAGCTCAACGTGTAGGAAGTCAGTCCTCCTTTTCAAAACTTCTCATTACTCTGAGGTGTCTTGGATTTGAACAGCTGGAGGCTGTTTACTTTCAAATTCCTTTTCCTTTTTATGCTGCATTTTTTTTTTTGGGCACCCTTTTAAACATTGTGGTAGGTGGAGGTGGGAGTTTTTATAAAATTATGCAGCTCACAAAGTCATAGATATATGGCTTGATTCCAACACTCAATCACTTCATTATATATTATTTACATAAAAGAAAATTGAAAATAATTTTAGCACTCCAAAATCAATTTTCTTCACTCTCCTCTTGTTGTCATTGCTGAGAGTGCAAGGAACTCTTTGGAGAGTACTAATAGTGTCTTACAACTTTTAAAATACTTTTTAAGTCCCAAATTTATATTTTCTTGATGACAAATTGAAATTATTGTAAGATTATTTGAAGTTTTTTAATTGATTATTACCAAAAAAAAAAAAAAAAACCAAAAAGTGACAAATAAAAATAAACCATAAATTTATTAAAAATTTGACGAAAATAAACATTTAATTTGACAAATAAATTAAAATGTCCCAACTTTGTCTATTTTATTTCAATATTCATGCAACATATCCAATATTTTAGATTAACTAATGAATTTTTTTTTTTTCCTCAAAATGAAAATGTCATTCTTGTCCCAGCCTTCTTATCACTCAAAACACAATTAATAGATGGGACATGGGTGGACCCCTCTATGGCTTTATGTGGCAGATCCCACTATTTGTTTCTTGAATGGCAAGTAATACAGCAGTAGACAAAGGTTGTAAGAGCGTAAGAACAACAGGACTGGTTGCCAATGCCATTATGTTTTCTTGTTTAAAGGACTGATTGATGGCTTCCTTGCAGGGATGGACTTTAGCATCGGGATGGAAGCAACATTATTGCATCAAACCTTTCTCCTACCACCAGGAGAAATCACACCTTGATAAGAAATAAGGGTAAACGTATAGTAACTAGATAGAGAGGGCCGAAAATAACTTGTTTTACCTAACTTTCTTTGAAGGAAAATTTTATTTTATTTTATTTTTTTATGGTTTGACGGTAATGGTGATCAAATAATTTTCCAAATAATTTTCTTTTTGATTTAACGATAAAATATCCGAATTAATTTATGCACATTTCAACTAAATTCATTTTCGAAGGATTTTAAAAGTGCATGCATATTTAAAAATAAAAAATCAAATCAAAGAAACTGAAATTCTAAAAAAGGAAAGAAAGCCCTTAAAGATTGATTATACAGTAGAGATATGGATTCTTACATAGAATTGGATCATCTGTACAATAATAATGTCAGGCGTCAGTATAATTTACCTGTGCATGCAGGGGCAGTGGTGGTGTAGTGCACGCATATTGACGTGAGCATGTCTTACAGAACACGACGCCTTAAAATTTTTTTTTTCCCCCATCCCCTCAGAGTCTGTGATTCTTGATTTTAAGGCGTCGTGTTCTACCCGACATATTAGGGTTTTTATCTTCTGCAACCCAGCGTGCCGTTCAAATTCTCTACACTCCTTGTCGGCTGTTGTGTTGTGCCATGCTATTTGAGATAAGAGTCAAGGAATGGAGTGACGTGGCGTGGTTTGGTTGGTCGGTTTTATTTGACATGGTGGAAGAGTGAGAGGGTGGGATGTGGCACAGTAGGCACGTGAAAGTTGTGTGGGATTTTGAGGTGGGTTGAGGTTAGGGATGGCAATGGGTCGGGTCGGATGCGGGTCGACACTACCCCATACCCGACCCGACCTTTAATTTCTTATACCCATGCCCGACCCATACCCGATGGGTATGAACAATTAACCCCCATCCCCGATCCACTGTTTTATTGGACTATCCATCCCCGACCCGCCCATACCCGACCGCCCCTGTTGTGAGGATTTTTTTCCCCCCAAATTCCATTTTTTTTTGTTACTTACACCTATTACATGTTATTCATATAATCATATACCAAGCTTATAAATGTTTTTAGCACCTAATATAATCTTGCTCAAATAAAATCATACCTAATATGATCACACAAATATTATACACAAACATAAGGATTAAAAAATAATAAAAATACATAATGAGTCTTTTTTGACCTTTTTTTAAGTAGGTATTTATATTTTATTGTAAAAAATATATATATTTTGTAAATATAGCGGGTCGGGTCGGGTTTTTGGGTTTTTTCTTGTTGGGATCCATACCCAACCCGTACCCGAAATTTTTAAAAAAATTATACCCATACCCGACCCGATACCCGAAAAAAATAAAAAATACCCGCCCATTCGGGTATGGATCGAGTCGGGACCCTATGGATAGGGGCAAAATTGCCATCCCTAGTTGAGGTGACGGCGGCTTGCTTTATATGGTAGAGAAATAAACAGAAAAATCCAAAAGGAAGAACTCACAGTCGCATGCACGTGAAAATCTTGTATACTTAATTATATATACACTCCTCTCTTCTAAAATTTGGTGCTCATCTTCTGTCACGAGATCATTTAGTCTATACCTACGCACAAAACAAAACATCTGTATTGCCTCCTCTCTTTTTTTTTTTTGGGGGGGAGGGGGCAGGGGGTGTCCTTGGGAGAGCCCATATGGCTCCTTGGTCTCTTCTCTTCTCCCTAGCCTTTTTTGTTTTTTTTTTTTTTTTTTTTTTGGGCTCATAAAAGAAGAGAAAACTAAGCCCCGAAGATGAGCTAGGCTTGTTTGGGGTATGGGTACTCTGAAAAACTAAGTCTTGGTTGGCAAACAAGAGCTTGGCGGCTTTTCTTGTTGGTGATATGATTGGGATTTGGATTTGGGACTTCTGGGCTGGTGCCCAAGACTGTGGCTGTTTAGCAATTTGCTTTGGGCCTTGTCCTTCACATATCTTGATTCACAGAAAAGAAAAGAAAAGAAAAAAAGGGTATAACAAATCTAAAATATTATCCATAGGGTATATCAAATTGTACAAGTAAATGCTACAGCATTTCAATTCCCTCTTTTCAATGTCCCTTTCATATGTTGAGCCTAAAACAGAAAGGATTTGGGGGCTTCCTCCAAAAAAACTCTCGTAGTCCATAAAAGCAGAGACCAAAAGGGAAGAAATGCATAGCAAGTGTGTTTGAGGAGCGTGGATTTTCATATACGGTGGTTGCAGTCATGTCCTAAACAAATTAAGTTTTTGGTTGTTTTTAGATTTTGTGGTCTCAACTATCTTGCTACTAGTGAATTTGAACCGTTTTTTCTTCTCCCTTGCCATGTGGCGTTAATCCAACGGTAACTTTACCATGCATTTAAAATCCCAAATTTCACCAAATCCGGATCCGCTGAAAGACACCACAGCATCCTACGGTACAACTTATCTAGGATCAATCTTATGGGACTGACCCTAGTAGAGGCAGATAGTCCATTTCATGTGGTGTGTGGACGGTTGTTCTGGACAATATTGTAGGCATTCCATTATGCTTCATAGAACACACACAAATTCTGAACCAAAAGATGGAGCTCTAATGCAACAATAAGATATTGAATAGTTCTATTGTCACTGAGCTTAACAAATACAGCTGCCCAGATTTTAAAGGCAAAATTCTTTTTCTTTTTTTTTTTTCTTTTTCTTTGTCTAGGAATAAAAGGCAAAATTCTTTACCAATCCATTATCTGCCAAAAGAAAGTCTATTTACAACATCAACTGGCAAAGCATAAGCTGGATCTATTGATTTGAGTCCTGGATAATCAAGAAGATGAAAGTCCTGCATTAACACCAAACAAAAAACAGAAGAAAAAGAATGGATTAGTTATATCTACATTTTTTCCCAAATAAAGAGAGGGGAGGAAGAAGAGAGTGGGATGAGAGTGGGGATTTTTTTTTTTTTTTTTTTTTATAAATTTTATTGGGGGGGTTGAGGTGGGGGGGGGGGGGGGGGGATTAATCATGGGATTGAGCAGTTAATTATCAAAATGAGAATGCTCATGTCAGAACAGGAGCATAAAGATGGTCCCTCCCTTCTTTAAAAAGACAAAGATGGTCCCTCCCTGTGCCTTGCTTACCTAGGTGGAATTGAAGTAATGGAACCCACCATCAACCAGATGATAGATGCAAAAATGAATGAGAAAACCCCACCTACACAACTTAAAGTGGGAGTGGGGAAGCACCATAAGTAAGATGCATGGATCAGCTGATATCTCAATTCCTCATACATATATATCTACTCCCACCAACACTCCCACAATTTTTTTTTTTTCCCTCAAAACCCACATGCACGAGGACCAATTTCTGACCTATATCATAGTCTGACAAGTCATTAACATAGTTTGATTAGATGAAATCTTCACATGGAAAATTCTTACATAAATAAAAAAGAAAAGAAAAGAAAAAACAAAGAACCAGCTGTAACTTACCGGTAACTCCAAAATAAGTATGGAAGACATCAACAGCATCATTCAGTCTATCAGAAATTCCTCCATTTTCCTTGTCCTACAATTATCAACATTTAATAGCATTACAACCACCTTGTACAACTTGAAACTTGAAGATATAAACTCCAAGATAGAGGTATGAAGGCCAAAAGCCCAGAACATCCCAGGAGTTACTATAAATAAAAGAATGCCTCGTTAAGTTCAGGATTGACCTGGCAGTCTAAGATGAACTGAACAAGCTTTTCCTTGTCAATCCAATGAACCCTGTCAATCATGATCAAGCTAGAAAGAACCCACCATGAATAGCAGACCTAAAGTGATGCAATAGGATTGTTAGCGAGAAGAGACAAAACAATATTTCTGGGAAAAAGCTCAGTTTCAAGAAAAATACCCACACCAGGAAGATTCTCAGGGCGGCCATTTAGACCTCCGGATTTAACTTGCCGCTCACATAACCACCACCAAAGGAGGTCCTTGTCAATATGACGTAGAGAACCCATTATAGAAAGAGCACCCACACAACAGAAAACTGTGTTCACAATGACCAGAACAAAACTTAAGTGATTTTCAAGACTAATTTGGAAAGGACATTCATACACATGCAAAAAGATTAGGCCTCTAGTTTATTGGCATGAAAAACCTCACCAATATATATGTTAGTAGTTAAACATAATGTAACAAAACTATCAAATTTAACTACCCAAAAAAATCAAGTGTTACTAAGACCCTTTTCTTTGAGGGGAAGGGAGGTCTATAGTCCTCTCAGTTCACTAGACTAGATCTTTAATGAATTTCACAACTAAAATGAAAAACCAAGAAATGAAATCCAGTTTGTTATCCTTTTTGGATATATGGTATGAAGCTAACAATTGAATCATATGGAGGGATCTACTCTGCTTGGACAGAACCAAAAAAAGAGGGAAAATAAAAACAAAAAATAAAAAAACAAGAGAGAAAAGAAGAGGGGGAATGAGAGGAGTAAAAGGGAAAAATAAAGAGAAGAGGGGGGTTTTTGTTTTTTTTTTTTTTTTTTTTTTTTGGGGGGGGGGGGGGGGGGGGGAGAGAATGTACTCTCGTGGGTGGAGTTGTGGCATTTTCCACCCTGAAATGATGAAATAAATGGTCCCATCAACTAGGGTAGTTTATGCAACCTAGAAGTAATTTCGAGAAATGACATTCTGTTTAAGAAACAAACAATCATCAACTATTAAGTCAAAGGTTTTCAACCCCTGAAAATAATATTGTTTTCTTTTATTAAAACACTGAGAAGAACATTAAACAGAACAATCTCAAAATTGGAAATACAAAACATGCTGAATTTATTAATTACTAAAATGAAACTAAAATCTGAAACCATAATCCTAAAGTTGATATATAAAACATACTTTGCCCTACTGTGAGACTCCCCACCAGGTGTGCACCCAAATCCACCATCCAGATTTTTGCAAATCACAATGTAGTTCACAGCCTTTTCCACATTGATTTTATCCCAACGATGTAATAATGAGAGACAACATATTGCAATGTAAGAGAACCTAGATGAACATTTAGTTTGGTTAGAAAGTTTCTACAGGAACAGAAAGAAACTTTAAGAAAGCACAGGATGCGAAGATAACAGAGGAGCTGGGGAAAAAGAACACCGTGTATCAACTTCACCCCACATGTCCCCTGAAAAGAACCCATCTTCATTCTGCAGCCCAGAAATATCCGACTTAGAGGTCAAGCAAAACAAGAATTGACTAGACTCACATTGTGCTAATTGTTAATTGATAGTTTTATAGTCAATCAAGTTTATGTTAACACCTCATATGAGAACAATGTCTTTGTTTATAAATGCATCTTTATTCTTTAAGCTACAAAGGTAGTAACTCTGTGAAAGACAATCAGAACAATATGATCTACATATAGGCCACGTTTGTACTTTTATCAAATAAATTTTGGATGAGAATATGTAGAAAAAATTACAGAACTACTCGTAATATAAATTGTTGTAATGGTATGTATAAAATGCTTGAGAAAATCTCTAAAAAAGTGAGTACAATTTGAGAGTCCAACAAACTTTATGCTGAAGGATACAATTCAAGACCTTGATGTCAAGAACATTTATCCTGTCAAAAAGAGCCAAAATTTGCACCGCGCTGAGGGTATAAAGAATATGTGGGTCATGTCCAATGTTCCCACCAAATCCACCTGTATGAACATATATATGTTGTGAGGTCTATTTTTGTAAGCATCACAAGAGAATGTAGAAGAACCGTCACAATTCACACAGTCGATCTCTAAGAAGCATGGACACGGGACACGGGACATGAATATGACATGACACTGACACACCGATACTGCAAATCTTAAAAAAGTAAGACACGACACGTCAAGGACATGGTAATAAATAAATAAATATTTATAATTTACATATATATATAATTGATAGTTCCATTATACACATCAAAAAAGAATTAAAATATATGAGAAAATAAAAGATATACTCCGTAATTATATAAACAAGCGAGACATCCGTAAATCCATAAGTCATAATGAGTTATTAAGTTGTAATAATGACATTTAACTTTGAGCATTGTTCCATTTTCTGCACAAAACATCAAAGAACAAATTTATCGTCATCTATTGTCTAATTCCAATTTTCAAAATATGCAAAAAGACTTCCCTATTGCGCCGTAGGGGTGTCCTACATGTGTCAGCTAAGTGTCGAACTGTGTCTTGACCATGTCGGGTAAAAAAATAAGAATTAAAAATTATGGACACTTCCCAAGTGTGTCTGATATGGGCAGTAGGCGTGTTGAGCAAGTGTCATATCCGATACGTGTCAGACGCTACATTTCCAGATTTTATGAAGTGTTAGTGTTTCCTAGGTGGATCTTCATTCTGATTAACAAATAGTGGGATGTACTATACCATAACTTCGTAATAAAATACTAAGTCATTTTAATGACAAACCAGATTCATGCTGGCACTTCATGACCCATGAAACAATTTCATCTGGATCCACGGTTTCCAGCTTTTCTAAAATATCCAGAGTTGTCAAACCCCAGTATGCACCATTCATTCTTAGATGCTCCATCACCACAGATTCAAAATTATCCTTCTTCTGAAAGGGGAAAAAAAAAAATATATATATATATATATCAAATTTAACTGGAAAGACGAAAGAAAAAGAAAAAAAAAATTTAACTGGAAAGACGAAAGAAAAAGGGAAAAAAATAAAAATTAGCAGCTTTGGTAATTTAACTGGAAAGACGAAAGAAAAAGGAAAAAAAAAAATTAGCAGCTCCAACCAAAGCGAGAAATTTTAATAAAACACACCTTTTCAATTGATAAAATATACTGAACATGCTTCTCAGCTTTCAGTTCCTCCATTCTGTTAATCCATTGTGCACCTATTCAGATTGTCACAGTTTCAAATAGAAAAACAGTTCAAGGAATTACAGAACTCCTCTCTTCTTTAAATTTTGTATAGAAGTTTGGGTTTTTGTCTCTTATCAAATCGCTCAATTGAATTTCCTTACTCAATAGACCGTAACTTCATTGCAACTAGTTGACCACGAGATTTCACAAGCTTAGGGGCTTTGTATGAATTGATAGAACTAATCCCATTCCATCAAATATGATGATGGCTCCGACTTCCCCTTGATGTCCAATTCAAGATGGTGGATTTGTGCCATAGATGCAACACAATATATGAAGAAAGCCATTCAAATTCCTTGGGACAACCCAACAGTCTCTCAGAAATTTATCTTCTCAAGAGAGTACAAAAAAAAAAAAAAAAAAAAAAAAAAGAAGTAAATTTCATGAGCAAAGATATATTTTCCTTCCAGAAACTATTTTCCATTGAAACAAACAGACCCACTAAGGAAATGCACCGAACAGTTGGTATGCATTTCACGGTTCTTACCATCTGACATTCTTA
Source organism: Liquidambar formosana (assembly GCA_039720395.1). NCBI lineage: Eukaryota > Viridiplantae > Streptophyta > Magnoliopsida > Saxifragales > Altingiaceae > Liquidambar > Liquidambar formosana. Next base: position 6,841,849 of record CM077824.1, on the reverse strand, counting down.
ACATCTGACAAATGCAGGCTAAGTTCATATGGTTTTCTTTCCCAATGACACACATCATGTCTATGAATCTCAGCATTTGCGTCTATGGTTTGAACAGATTTAGTCATCGAGGGAACAAATTGAAGGAAACCCATAAAGAAGAAGACATTCATTTACACGATTGATATGCTTGTACGTAATACATACATACATACATATATATATATATATATATATATATATATACACACACACACACACAAAGAAGTTTTCGAAAGAGAAAGCTTACTTCGGTTTTTCGCTTCACAAGTAGATCGCATAAATACAGGGCGAGCGAGAGAGAGAGAGTTGGGGATGTACGCAGTAGCAGCGTAGGACGCCCCTCTTACGGTGCTAACTGATATTGCGGGCACCTCTCAAACGGGGCCGTTTAAGAAGGCACACTTCAAAACGGCATCATTTTGACAGGCGTAGGTCAGAACTTTGCCCTTTTTCTTTTTTCTTTTTAAAAACACAGACGAAAATTTTATTTATTATATCAGCAGACAACTAAATTAAGACTTGGATCTTGTTATAAAAATTAAAAAAAGAAAAAGAAAAAAAAGGGTAATATATATCAGCTCTCACACCCCAATATGAAGGACTGAAGGTTGAAAAAATGTCTGGTTTTTTTAAGTGCCTTAAGGTGGGCTGGGCTGGGCTCTAGCTCCTCCTAAACCCTTCTTTTTTTCCTTTTTTTTTTTTTGAGTCTTCAGCCTTTTAAACCATTGGGATAATATACTTTTGCATACTGTTTATACTTCAGTTTCTTTAATAGCGACTACTAGTAGGTAAAATGCACGTCCCCATCTGAAGTTGAGCCCATTGTTCCCAATATTCTTTCTTTGAAGGAGTTTTTTTGGTCAAGAAACTCCCAGGGTAGTAAATTTAAACACATTGAGATAATTAGTTTTTTAAAGCCCACCTCATTTCATTGGGAATATTTTAAGGCTTTGTTGAGTAGAATTGGTATTATTGTTTTAAAATATGTACAAGGAGAGACTCCAAAAGGAAGAATTGATAAAATGCACTTAGAAAAAGAAGAAGAAGATTCTTAGCAAAAAAAACAAAACAAAAAAACAAAAGGAAGAAGCAACAATGGGCCTAAAGAACAATGCTTGCACTTAGAAAAAGAGGAGGAAGACAGTCATTCTCCTTCCACCCTTCCCACATTTTGGCTCCAATGGGATCTAGATCAAAGAACTTAGATAACTAATTCAAGTGGAAGCAACAAAAGTATTAGCAAAAAACAAAACATGTGGAAGCAACAATTATATTTGTAGCTAGTCCCTGTACATGACCCTGCATGCCCTAAGATGCAGTGGTTTAATGAAAATCAATGGGCCTAAAGAACAACGCTTGCACATGATCATCGACGCCTGAAAACTTGTTGTCATCCCCATGCTCATAAATGATTTGGGCAGTTCTTGAGAGATTAAAGCAAGCTTTGATGGTTGATAGAGGCAATGAAGTTGGAACAATTAGCTCACTGTTAAGCTCAACCCATAAGCTGCGAATGAGTTGCCTCACTTGTTTCCTGGCTCCATCCTCCAATGAAGTATCCTTCTCTTTCATAAAGCACTGTATGCTCGATGCGACGTCTCCTCTCCATTGTTCCTCCTAAGAAAATATTTTGTCGCAAATACTTTGTTAATGCTTACTATAATTTTCCCAAAGACATTATATAATAGCAATTTAAGGGAAATATCACTTAGATAAAACCATTGAAAATTATTGCATCGGATCAATTCATTACTCAGTCTACTTTTGTGTTGATCAAACTATTATCAATAAAAACAATCAGGTATATATGCTGTTCAATCAAAGTTTAGGATTTAGGGTTTAGGGTATTCTGAATGATCATGGAAAGACAACATGTACTTCTTTAATCTTAAGATGCATTACTTAATTACCCAACATGTACTATTTTTTTGCCACCAATTCTATTAATTAGTTTATGAGAAGTCCAGAGGCCATCCATTTGTTGAATGGTATAACGCTTTTGACAAGATGATCACTACTTAAACAATCGAAATGGATAAATTTTATTGTAAGGGAAGAAAAGAGATGATCGAAAAGAAGGCATTAATCTTCAACAGTAGATAATGGCACCAATTAACCAGAAATCGAGATAATTTGGCCATGTACAACAAAGACCAATGATTTGCATCAAGAAGAATAAATATAATAGTACAAGATTGAGGGTTACAGACTTACAGTGACATGGAGAAGGCGAAACATGAAATGTGATGAGTTTTGTGAAAAGGTAAGTGACTATATATAGAGGATCCTAATTAACACATTCACATAACCCATGGTTTTCTCATGTTCGAATCGATTATGTTAATTTTTAATTACGAGAAAATTTAAATTACAAAGTTACTCTGTCTTCAATAGTTTTGCATGTTGACAATATATGACAGTAAAGTCAATGAGTTTTTTCTCATATGGTTTTCATTTCGATGGTTTCGAATAGCATTTTCAATTCCCTACTTTTCAACTATTGCAACAATGAATTATAGAGCAAAGGCTCATGTGACATACCCTTGCAGTTCCCAAATCATCCCAAAGCCGAAGAATTGCTCCTGAACAAGAGAAAGCCTTGGGATATGGCTCCATCATTGCTATAGTCTCCTTAGTTATAGCTTGTCCCATGACAAAGAAAGCGTGCACCAGGGCCATGCAAGTCCCTCCAGTGATAACTGCGATGGCTAGATACTCCTCTAGGGAGGGTACATATCCCTTATTAAACCATTTGGCTTCAACTAGAAAAGCTTCAAATATGTCTATCCACTGCGACAAGAACAAATATGCATGCTATCTATCAGTACTCTTTTACACATGAATTTCATTTTGATCGAATTTGGTCAGAAAATATTACCGTCCTTCTCAAGTGTGGGACAATGCTCTGTCCATGCTCTTTGAGGACTCTGTAGGCAATGTCGTTGGTAGTGTTGTACAATGCCATGTAACATATTTTCATGTATTCAGGAAGCTGCTCCATTGCACCCAGATCCCATCTGCAAATCAAATGCCACATATAATTCGGAGTGTCTAATGAAGTGCTCATGCAAGGTGATACATACTTGAGAACAGAAGTATCAAACCTCTGAATTGCATCAGTGAAGAGAACAAGATCAGGTAATGAGCCATAAGTGTCGAAGATATCATCAATAACTAATAAGATTGCTATGGTTTTGGTTAATTCAATACGGCAACTCGAGTGATTTGGTTCTGGAAATATTCCCACAGCCCATAGGAAGCATTCCATTGGTCGATCTCTTCCGAAACTAAGTTTTTCAACAAGACCCAACTCCTTCCACCACCTAAAACAAAACAGAGAATGAATTTTTATTATCCGTGAGATTCTGTTGGAGTTGCGAATTTCTACAGTTAACCTTGTAGCATCATATAGAATAGTCCAACCGACCAATGAGGGCTGACCCATTGGATTATTAATTTAGGAAAATTAGATGGAGAAACTCAAAATATATATTCTTTAACAAGGAGCGTAAACTCTTACAATTAGAGATTTACAGTGCTCTTGGAATCTGATATAAAATAGTAGTAACCATGGTATGACAATCGATTCAATCAAAGGCTAACCTGAATATCTCTGCTAACTCTCTTTGGTGCAGCAATTGAACCATGTCAAAATCCAACTTTGCTAATTCTAGAAGAGCCGGATTGCAGTTGCTTGCCCTGCTATATTCATCTATATAGTTTCTGGCTTCTACCCTTGTCATCCTCAAGTGCCTCGGAAGCTCCAAGGCCCGAGCAACATGTTTACCAAATTGGGGTGTCATCAGTGGCATTGACTGTATTAGGTGACTTCTTGTAAATTCCATGGCTTGTAATAATTTATCTTCACCTTTTGCGCCCAAGTAAGATGCCTCATATAAACTCAACATACCCCATGTGTTTTTGCTCAAGGATTCTTGAATTTCCCACTTTTGTCGATGAATTTGTCGAAAACATCTATTAATTTCACAAGCAAGATATTTAACAATAAATAAATCAATTCAGCAGTCAAAAAGAATAAAAATGGAATATGACAAACATTATTGTAAACAAAAGTAAATGGTGTTAGTTTGTCCAATTGATTTAATAGAGCAATTTCATCGTTTTGAGTGAAATTTATGAAATTACCATTCAAATCATTGAATTTCCTTATTTATTTCTGTATTAAATGAAATTTCATTGCCCAGTTAGAAAAAAAAATTATATGTGAGTGAAATTCTCAGTTTACTTTGCAAAATAAAAATAAAAAGAGCCGAAATTCTCAATTTCAACCACAAAAAATTAAAATAAAATAAAATAAAAATAAAAAAATCACTATCTAATTGATCGACTACTGTTAGATAATAATGACCATATGGATCATATCAAATAATGAAAAGCAAGCTAAGATGGTTGTGGGGTGGCCTACCACAACATGTTGGGTACCCATTGTGCCTGAGCAGACGGAAACGAAGAGCAGTGTTGAAGAGATCTTCACCTTCGAAGGGGTCTCCTTCAGAGAACTGTTGCAGTTTTTCATTTATCTCTTCTTCGAAATGGTACGCTATCCCTAGCTGTTGTAGTGTGTCTATCAACTTCATTGTAACACTTGAATCCGAACCCTTTTGCAATGTTTTTTGGGTTCTTTCTTTTAGTTCTTCTATCCTTTTGGTACTACGTTCAACATGAGGTTGTAACACCTAAAACCACACCAAATCCAAAATACGTGATTATATGTTACATGTATATTAACATATCTTGCATTGGGGGTACAACTCCATGCATGTGTACGTGGGTTATACGGTACAAACCATCTATTTATAGGGTATAATCCCTAATGCATGGTACTGATATAAGAAAATAATTACGTGTTGAGGAGACCAGATTTGTATATATATATATATATATATATATATATGATTTTCATCTATTTAAGATGTCCCGCATCATCACAACCATCCATACATAACACGTGCTTGCGTGTATCATGGATGAACGGCTGTAATGGGTTCGAGAGGTGCAGGAAGTTCCAAACCAGATCATTACTCAGAGAGAGAGAGTGTACTGTGTAATCAAGGGGCGGTGATTTGAGCAAAGAAACATGGTCTGCAATCACGGGCTTTGAAGACATTTGAAACTCGCAGGACCGTGAAGTGGCTCGTGGGGAGGACCATATATGCCATGGAAAAGGTCTCACTGAGGATCCAAGTGGACAAATCGGCGATGCCATTGGCTGTGAAGGGATGGAAATGCTCGTTATTCCTACCATTTATGCAAGTATGCAGCTTCTCTTTCTTATAGAGCATTACAAATATGTAACCATTTTTTCTTAAAAAAGAGTACGTAACCCTCCTCATTGTATCAAAGATTTTGATGATTGCATGATAATTTATTTATTATTGGTTTCGCAAATAAGGAAGAAACATTAATTTTTTCTCTTCACCATCTTGACTAGGAGGTGTCTCCATCAGGCACTAAATTGAAGGAAAATGCTGAGTGCGTAGCATCCAGAGCTTTCACCTCTTATTTTGTGTTGTGTTATTTTATTTTGTTTTGATTTGTTTTCCTTTTCGTATACGTAAAAGGGCTAGGCCTAGCTAGGCCACGGCTGGGATAGTAGAGTTGGCAATTTTTTTCCTTATAAGGATCTCGTAGTGGTTTGTAAATGAGGAAAAAAAAACAAAAAAACAGAGCCATTGGATCATCAAATTAACCTTTTAAGGCATAAAAACCCAACAAGATCATTACAAAAAAAAACCTACAAGAGAATCCAAATCCCTTCAAAAAAGACATTTTACTGGAGAAGGTAATGTGGAGACGATATTTCATTACCTCTGCTAACTTACATGCAAACATATAATTTTGATTACTATGTTATCAAAAGTGATTGAAATTATTTGAAAAAGCATGAATAACATGGTGTCTATATTATTATTATTGTATAAATTATATATCTATCATATTATTTAATTATGTTATCTGTTGGGTGATCTCTAACTTTCTCTTCATAATATATTTATGTGCGTGTATTAGACATTCAGATTAAGGTGGTTAAGTGTATTTGTTCTTTATTCTTCAAGTGGGAGTTTACCGTCGGTGATGGCAAGAAATCTGTCGCCACGGAGTGACGGTAATTTACCATGGTCGGTTTCTGGATGGTAAAAAGCTTTCTGTCTTCTATCCTACATTGATTAATTGCCTTCACGGAAAACACGATGAAGACGCACTTGTTCAAGCTTCCCTATCAGTTACCTACTATATATATATATATATATATATATATGGATGGGACTTAGCTCACGAGAAAGGAAAACCTCCCCTTTAATGACATCAATATATTATAGTATTGTGTATAAAAAGAATTGTGAATTTATTATTATTAAAACAGTTCCAATATCAATTACTAAGAAATTTGGTTGTATGACGTGCATGAATAGAATATCTAATCTAATTGTGGACTTGACAAAATATATATTTTACAAGAAAATATTGATAATTGTAAGAGTGAAAAATACATCTTACCCAAGTGTAAGTTGATATTAGCTCATTATACATACTTCCCTTGTCCCTGCAGTGCTATTGGCGGGTAAAATGCAAATTTGAAGTTGAGCCCATTGTGCCGGAATTAATTAATTAATTAATTAATAGTTTTTTTGTATATGAGCAACAAAATCTTAAAATTCTTCAATCTAGTAGGGTAGAAAATTTAAACATATCCATAATAGGACTCCATGTTGTTAAGGTTTTGATGAGTTGAATTGATTTTATTTATTTATTAATTATCACGAGAAGCCTCAAAAGGGGTGTACATGCATCCACAAGGCGGAGCCAGGGGGGGCCTTTGGGGGCACGTGCCCCCACTGGCAACCAAGTTTTTTTTTGGAGAGATATTATTATTTGATAACTATTTCTCAACATAATACCAAAAAGAGGAAGATAATAGTCATTTAAGGCATACTTACAGTCAATTTGTAATAAATTATTTTTTGGTATTAAATTGGAAAATGATTACTAGAATGTAATGCTTTAAAAAAACTGCTTTCCAGCGCTTTTAGTTCCCAATTCTCACTTCATAGAATCATAGCACAGTGTCCTCATTGGAGATAACTCCTAACTCCACCGCCCCTGCATACGTTGTAGTTAGCTAGGAACTAAATCATGAAATCGATCAATTTAAGAAATTTGAGTTATTCTTAATTAGTTGCCCAAATAAGTATAAGCTACATTCAATCTCATACTTGATGCATGTTCATCAAAATTAATTACGTGTGCATATATAAACAACAATCATATTATTTATGGTCTCTATTCAAGACCGTGCATGCCCATGATGCAGTGATTCTGTGGAAATCCAATGGGCCTAAAAAACAACGCTTGCACATGATCTTCGACGCCTGAAACCTTATTGTCATCCCCATGCTGATAAATGGCTTGTGCAGTTCTTGAGAGGTTCAAGGAAGCTTTGATGATGGATATAGGCAATGTAGTTGGAGCTACTAGCTCACCGTTCAGCTCAATCCATGAGCTGTGAATGAGTTGCCTCACATGTTTCCAGGGGCAGATCTAGAAATTTTTTTCACTGGGTGCACTTTTTTTTTTTTTTTGGTAAGAGTTATAGATAAAGGAGAAGATAGGATCATATATCGGCATGATTAAATAGAAGTGGTGAAAATATATAAACTAAACGATTTTTACTAACTCGGAACCTGCTTATAACTACTCCTAACACCTTCATCCCTATCTATCTTATGTGGGAAAAAGGGGAAAATCAGAGAATCATACATCGACATAATTGAGTAGAGGTGATGAAGTAAACATAAGATTGACAAGCACGCCATACTCCAAAAACTTAGATGAATTTTAGAAATGCAAAACTTTACTTATATGTCATCCCTACTACCTTTTACCCGATGTGGGACAAAGTGCGTCTTAATGGTTGCACATAAGAATCTATTTACAAATTAAACTTTACTTTTATAAAATCGACAAAAGTGCTATACATGATTAAATTTAACCAAATTTAATCAAAATTAACTATTTTTTCTCAATGGAGGACTAATTCCTGGCTTCATCTTCCCATGAAGCATTCTTCTCTTTCATAATGCAGTGTATGCTCGATGCAACATCTCCTCTTTGTTGCTCCTCCTAGGAAAATATTTTGTTGCAAATACTTTTGTTAGTGCTTGCTACAATTTTTCCAAACATTATATAATTGCTACTTCAGGGGAATATCAGTTATATAAACCTTTTAAAATTATTGCATCACAACAATTCATTACTTGTTACTCCCTCTATTTCTAATCGACTGTTACCTTTGAAAAAACGAGATTTTTTAGGAAACCCTTTTAAATGCTTTCACATTATTATATATATATTTTGACATTCCAATTTTGCCCTCAAATGTACATAACATTGGAAAAATGTAAGATACTCATAAAAATGGTATTTCAGGAAACCAATTAAAAAAATCATTGACTTTTTTAAATGAAACAATAATTTTGAAATATCCCAAAAAGAAAAGGATGGACAATAACAAAGGGAGTAATGGGGTTGTTGTAGATTGGTCTGGTCGTGCGCTCACTGATTGTTGATTTTGGTGCAGGTATGGTTTCTTGATTCTAAATTGGCTTTGGGTCTTGATTTTTAGATTATCTTTTCTCAATGCCTTAATATGCTCTGTTTTTGCTGAGATAGGTTATGCTCTGTTTTTGGGGAGAGGCATGTTGGGTATGGGTGCTGTTGTTTTGGGTTGTGTGTGTTGGGTTGTGTAGGGTGTTGTATTTGACTGTGGTTCTCTGCTTTTTGTATCCCAGTTCTTAATGAATAAAATGATATTGCCTTTGCTGATCAAAAAATAAAATAATAAAAAATACCAATTGTCTACTTTACTTTGTATCGATCAAACCATTATTGATAAAACAATTAGGATTGATATTCAATCTAGGTTAAGGATTTAAGGTTTAGGGTTTTTTGAATAATCGTGTAAGGACATGTACTTGTTTATTCTTTAAGTGCATTTCTTAATTACCCAACTCTCTGACTGGTCATTAAAGACTCTTAGAATCACACCCAAGTTCAAATTATACTAGATAATTAAGTTTTTGCATGCTTGATTATAAAGAAGTCTAGTATTGTTCAAAATTTTCAGGAATAATTGAAGGGTTTGCCACAATAAATAAAGCTACGCGCATTCATGAAATTAATGAATGTTGTGTGTGTTTAATAAATAAAAAAAAAGTGACGTACCCTTGCAGTTCCCAAATCGTCCCAAAGCCGAAGAATTGTTCCTGAGCAAGAAAAGAGCTTGGGATATGGCTCCATCATTGTTACAGTTTCCTTCGTTATACCATGTCCCATGAGAAAGAAAGCATGCACCAGGGCCATGCAAGTTCCTCCAGTGATAACTCCATTAGCTAGATATTCCTCTGGAGTGGGTACAAATCCCCTATTGAACCATCTGGCTTCAACTAGAAAAGCTTCAAATATGTCTATCCACTGCAACAAGAACAAATCTATCACTCTCTTACACATGAATTCCCTTTTGAAATTTGGTAAGAAAAATATTACCGTCCTTCTCAAGTGTGGGACGATGCTCCATCCATGCTCTTTGAGGACCTTGTAGGCAATGTCGTTGGTAGTGTTGTACAATGCCATGTAACATATTTTCATGTATTCAGGAAGCTGCTCCATTGCACCAAGATCCCATCTGTAAATCAAACGCCAAATATTGTTTGGAATGTCTAATTAAGGGGACACAAGGTGATATATACTTGACAAAAGAAAGTATTGAACCTTCGAATTGCATCAGTGAAGAGAACAAGTTCAGGTAATGAGCCATAAGTGTCGAAGATATCATCAATAACTAATAAGATAGCTATGGTTTTGGTTAACTCAATACGGCAACTCGAGTGATATGGTTCTGGAAATATTCCCACAGTCCATAAGAAGCACTCCAGTGGTCGATCTCTAGCGAAACGAAGTTTTTCAACAAGACCCAACTGCTGCCACCACCTAAAACAAGACAGAAAAAAACATAATATTATTTGAGAGCTTCTGTTCGAGTTGCAAATTTCTACAATTAATTTTGTAGATCGAATCATATAGATCAAATTGTCCGACAGACAAATGGGTGCTGACCCTTTAAGCACTCAACTGGATTTATGAAATTAATTAGCTAAAGGTACCCAACAATAATAGAAGATTTACAGTGTCATTCAAGGAGCAACAATCTGATAGAAAATATTGGCCGGTACCCATTGTATATATAACACAATCCAGGCAATCAAAGGCTAACCTGAATACCTCCGCTAACTCTCTTTCGTGTAGCAATTGAACCATGTCAAAATCCAACTCTGCTAGTTTTAGAAGAGATGGGCAGCAGTCGCTTGCCTTGCTATATTCATCGATGTAGTTTCTGGCTTCTAACCTTGCCATCCTCAAGTGCCTTGGAAGCTCCAGGGCCCGGGCAACATGTTCACCAAATTGCGGTGTTATTAGTGGCATTGACAGTATTAGGTGACTTCTTGTAAATTCCGTGGCCTGTAATAATTTATCTTCACCACTTGCGCCTAAGTAAGATGCCTCGTATAAACTCAACATACCCCATGTGTTTTTGCTCAAGGATTCCTTGAATTTCCCATTTTCGTCGAGGAATTTGTCAAAAATATCTATTAATTAACAAACAAGATATTAACAGTGAACAAATGAATTCATAAAAGAACTAGAAAAATAATAATAATAATAATAATGCACCATCAAAGACCGGTAAGTATTGATGCAAACAGTAGCTAGCAAATCTAAAAGTTTTAGTGGTGCATATGAGTTTTATAATGTGGTAAGTACACACAAAGGAGTTCAAATTGGTGATATTTGGCACCCCAATATATTCCATTTGTTGACTAGTTGATGCACACCTACGTGCACATGAATCATTTTGAGTTATTATTTTTTTGGAAAATCCGTAGTCATATTCAAAAGACTAAATCGTAAAAAAACAATACTATAACAATTTTATAGTAAAGTTGATTCCCCGGGAGTTAAAAATCGCGATATATCGACGATATATCGCCATATATCGCCATATCGGAGGGTAACGATACGATATATTGTTGCGAAATTGAAGAATTTTCAAAAAAAAAAATATCGAACGATATCAGCGATATATCAAAGATATCGAAGATATATCGAAAATATCGAAGATATATCGCTGATATCGAAGATATATCGCTGATATCGAAGATATATCGCTGATATCGTTCAAGATATCGACACTGTCATGTTTAAATGCCTTTTGCTGATTGTTGGTGAAATTTTTACACATTAAAATAGGTTAGAATTCACATATATATGTACATTTTACTATGCTTAGTATTTCACATAATTTAAAATATTATTTCAAACCAATGGCCTTTGGTCTAATAGCACTCTATATTTAAATTTTACAAAATCTATTTCAATGTTATATAACATTTAAATGTTGAATTTGCAAAATTTTCTATTATTTATTTACTTAGCGCGGCATATTTTTTATACCCTACGCAACACATACTTGTATTATACATATTTAAATTGCAATATTTTGATACTAGATTGTATATTAGAGTTTAAATCATTGTTTCCCAGAGTTTCAATAAAAATATCTATGTTTAACTCATAATATCCACTATATCTTTAAAAAAATATCGATATTGTCGATATATCCAACGATATATCCGATATATCTACATTTTTGAACCCTCGATATATCCATCGATATCGATATTAAAGTCCTTGATTCCCCCACCCAAAAAATGACAAAAAGACTCAGTTTTTCAATAAGCTTTTTCCATTCTGACTAGGGTCTACAAAATTTCAAGTAACACCCCCTATATGCCCAAAGAATTGATATATAGATCGCTATCTGTCATTAAAGATCAACTCTAAGTGGCTGGATTTATTCTTGGTCTTCTCTTCAGATTAGTCCTTCCCTTTTGGGAAATTGTCTCCGCGCGTAATATAGCTGGAGGTATTTGCCTTTGCTAGTTGTTGGGGATAGATATAGCGGTCACTTTTGCCTCTAACTCGCGTATATCTGCCCTCTCCCTCTCAGATAATTCCATTGAGCCTTGGCTGCTCTCATGTGTCTATGCCCCCTATCAAACATCATCAATATCACCTCTGGGATGCTCTCTACCATACCAGTGAGGTGTTTCTTGAGTCTTGGGTTTTAATTGGTGATTTCAACAATGTTATCTGCCAAAGGAGGTCAGATGTTTGGTTCTAGCTCGTGGGGTGGTTTTAATGGTTTCATCTCTGATTGTGGCCTTATTAATCTAGGATGCAATGGAAATCCTTTTACTTGGTCAAACAAACGGGCAGGTCTCGCAAGCATAAAAGAAAGGTTGGATCGAGGATTAGTCAATTCTGCCTGACGAACTCTTTTCCCTCAGGGCAAATGTTCTCCATTTGCCGGCCATCAACTCTGACCACAATCCTATTCTCATGAACACAGCTAGGGAAAAAGTAAATTACTTTCGATATTTTAAATTTGAAGCTATGTGGGTCCATGATACCTCTAGCCTTGCTATTGTAAAGAAAGCATGGCAGATGTATGTTGATGGTTCAAATGCTTACAAGATGTGTCAAAAGATAAGGAACACAAAAAAGGATTTGAGGGTGTGGAACAAAAGCCATTTTAGTAATTGTTTGGAGCGTGCCAAGTCACTCTGCATATGGATTGATAAACTGCAACAACAAGAGTGTACTACTAACAATCTGAGCCTTTAGCACTGGTTACAACTGGACCTTGATGAATAGTTTAAGCGTGAAGAGATTTTATGGCAGCAAAAATTCAGAGATTTATGGCTGAAAGGTGGCGATCGTAATTCAAAGTTCTTCCATCTCTCCCCTGTGGTTCGTTGAAGCCGTAACTCCATAGACTTCCTCAAGATGGATTATGGCTCTTGGATTTCTGATTGTTTTCAGATAGGGAGCCTATTCGCTGAGCATTTCAAACAAATTTTTATTATAGCTAACCCCTAATTTCCGGAGTCTCTTGAACATCTCATTTCCCCTGTCATTACTGAAGAAGAGAACAATAGCCTCATTGCCATTCGGTTACCTGATGAAATTAAGGACATCGTGTTCAACATGCCACCCCAAAAAGCGTTTGGGTCAGATGGGATGTCTGCCATATTCTATCAAACTTATTGGACTATAATTGGTGAAGATGTTACCAATGCTATTCATAGCTTCTTTCATGAGGGGTTTATGTTAAAGGAGATGAATCATATGTTTTTAGCTCTGATCCCGAAAGTTCAGCATGCTACCAATATGAACCAACTTCGGCCTATAAGTCTTTGCAATGTTATGTATAAAATTATCTTCAAGATTATCACCACTCAGCTTACCCCTATGCTCAATAAGATGATTTCTCCGCTTCAATAAGCTTTTATCCCTGGAAGGAACATTGTTGAAAATGTGGTCCTTATCCAGGAAATCTTACTCACCTTCTCCAAGAAAGCTGGTAAAGGTGCTCTCATGGCTATCAAGATCGACATGGCCAAAGCTTATGATAGGATTGAATAGGCTTTTGTTGAATCAGTCCTTAGAAATTTTGGTTTTTGCTCAAAGTTCATTCTTTTGATTATGCAATGCATCTCCTCCACATCTTTTTCGGTGCTTGTGAATGGTGGTCTTGTTGGCCTTTTCTCTACTCAAAGAGATCTCCATCAGGGTGACCCCATTATCTCCTTATCTTTTCATTATATGTACTAAAGTGCTTTCCCAAATTCTATTAAGAGAGGAAGAATAGAGAAGATTAAAAGGGGTAAAGATATCTCGGAATTGTCCTTCGATTACCCATCTCCTTTATGCTGATGACCTAATTATTTTTAGTAGAACTACTCGAGATGATGTTGATGTCATAAAGGAGTGCCTTACTCTTTTCAGCATCTAGTCTGGCCAAGAACCTAATATAGCTAAATCAGGTGTCCACTTTAGCAACAACATTCAGCGTTCCACTGCTGTTACTCTTAAAACTAGTCTTGATATAAAAGAGATTAAAAGAGATGTTGTATATCTAGGTATGCCTTTGTCTATTGGCAGGTCAAAAAAGAAAGCTTTTGGGCCCTTACTTCAGAAGATTACCTCTAAAGTTGCAGGATGGAAAGGGAAATGTCTATCCTTTGCTGGTAGATCAACTTTGGTGAAAACAGTGTTATCTTCTGTACCAGTGTACATTGCATTAGCCTTCTCAATTCCTACTTCTTTGTGTTCTAGCATTGATAGTGCCCTTCATAAGTTTTGGTGTGGCCACTCGCAAGGAAATCATAGAGGACTATGTTTAAAAGCTTGGGATTCTATATACAAACCTAAATCTCTTGGGGGTTTGGGTTTTAAGCGTTTTACAGGTACCAACGCAATTAACTAAGCTTTGTTATCTAAACTTGGCTAGAATATTGCTAGCAACTCTAGCAATTCTAGTAAACTTTGGGCTTCTTTGATGGCTTCGAAGTATTGCACTAGGAATGGCTTTTTTCACGTGGAGAAAAATCAGTTAAATTCTCATATATGGAAATCAGTTTTGGATTCAAGAGATTTACTGAGTTAAGGAGTTTGTTACAAGGTGGGCAATGGTAAATCCATTAATATCTGGACTGAACCTTAGGTTCCATTTACCAAAGATTTCTACATTCTTCCTAAGGAAGGGATTAAAGAGCTCCCCTAAACTATTGATGAACTTATTGTCCAAGGAAAGTGGAACTCGAAGCTGGTGCATCAGTTCTTTGATGATACCACTGCAAGGGCTATCCTCAACTTGCCTATTTCTACTTGTGATCAACAAGATAAGGTGGTTTGGGTGGCAGCTAGATCAAGTAATTTTTCAGTTAAATCAGCTTATTTTGTGGACCATCTCAAGAAAGTGGGAAACTCAACTCTTTTGGATTTTATTTCTTGGAAAAAGCTTTGGAAATCAAATATTATGGAATGGTATAAAATTTTTATTTGGTGGATGGTCTCTAGCCCTCCCTACCAGAGCAGCGCTTGCTTTTAGATTTCAAGTTGACGATCCTTTTTGCCTTTGTTGTTCTTTTGAGCTACAGATAGCAAAGCATCTCTTCTTCTTATTATGTCCCAGTTCTCGATCCCAGTTCTCGATCTCTATTGTTTGCTAAATAGGGGATTAGAACTGAAGATTTCTCTCATTTTTCTATTTCAGACTAGTGTGCAGCAATTCTAAATCCTTTAGATTTTTTTATTTCCCAAGTGTTAGAGGAAGACCAATTCGCTCTTTGGGTTGCTTTCTTTTTGGATAAATTTTGGTGCTGTAGAAATCTTCTTATTCATGAACAACAGCCTTTTGATTCGCATAAGTTCTTGGAATCGATTTCCCAATGTGCGCATGAGTTTCGACAAGCAAATATGAGCTTTTCTCCTACTGCCCTTCCCATGCCTAGTCCCTGTAATAACTGGGAATGCCCCCCCCCCCAACTGGTTTTGTCAAATTTAATTTTGATGCAGCAGTTGGTAAGGATTCTTGTGTTGCTGCTTGTATTGGTAGAGATGATTTTGGTATGGTTTTGGGAGCTTGGGCCTCTATGTACCATGGGGTGGATCCTTCAGTTGCAAAAGCCCACACTGCTAGACTTGCTACTATTTCAGCTCATGATGGGGGCTAGCTCTCGGTTTGTTTTGACGGAGACGCACAAGCCGTTATTAATGATATCCTTTCTTTCTTTCACTCTTGCTCATGGACTTACGATGTTGTTATATCGGATACAAAGACCTGTGTTGCCAGGTTGAGGGCCTCATCTTTCAAGAAAGTAAGTAGGTTGGCTAATACAGCTACTCATGAAATGGGTAAATCGGCTCTTGCACTGAAATTCTCCAATTATGTGGATGTTTCTTGTCTGCCTAAAGTTGTGATAAGAGCTTGATGCAGCACGCCAAAGGTGTACACATATTCCAAATATGCGTACGCACCATGGGCTTCTTCCTTGCTGTTGAATCGGGATTCTATTTTATTTTAATTATTTTAATTAGTTTTAATTATTTTGTTTTATTTAATTATTACTTTACTAGTTTCCTAGTTAATTCTTACTTGTTCTAGTAGAACTAGGTTTTCTTGTTCTAATGGAATTAGGTTTTCTTGTTCTAATAAAACTAGGTTTTCTTGTTTTAGTAGAACTAGGTTTTCTTATTAGTTCTCTATATAAGGAGATGTAAGCCTTATGGCAAACAGTTTAGTGAAGACTTTGATTATTTTGATTAATAATATTGAGAGAGAGTTTCTCCTTTATTTTCCTCCTTTCGTGTTCTTGAGAGAATATTAATTGTGGTTGCTTACGATCTGGCATTGTTCTTGCAACAATCAACAGATTGGTGGAAGCTTGTTGATTAATTTGGTGAGCTAGTCTCAACCGCGTATTTTTTGCTGCATCAGAGCTTGCCTTGTAGATGGGTGTAGTGGTTTCTAGTGCTGTTTTTCCTCTTTCTTTTTGTCCTTTTGGCTTTTTCTTTTGTGTTTTGTTATCACATTTTACTTAGTCAAAAAAAAAAAAAAGGTCCTTCCCTTCCCTTCCCTTCACTTCTTCTTGTCTTGCTTTTGGGAATTATAATTGTTTTGCCTGGGTGTATTGTTTTGTTTTGGTTGGTCTCTATCACTCTATGATTCTTTTTTTCCTTTTTTTATCGGGAAAAAAACCATCATTGATGTATTAAAGAAGGATACAACATCACTCTATGGTTCTTTTGGGTGTTGTGGTTGGTTCTTTCTTTGGCGTCCTTTTACTTGCATTGGGGTATTTACTGTTGTGCTGGGTGTTTCTTCTTATCATTAATAAAATTCCTTCTATATATATATATTTTTTTTTTTTAAATGATCAACTCCATAAAATTGGTCCCATAATTGCAATTTCAATTTTGTGACTCCAAAAATTAGAATAAAAATATATTGAAGGTCTAAAGTGCAATTTCACCTCCTAATTTTAGATCAATTTCTATTGTTCCAACCGGGTACTGGGTAATTATTTTTGGGTGACAAAAAATGCCTGACTAGTCACTATCCTGAAAGCTTCGAATTCTAGCTGCAGATAATTGACATTTGACAAGCCAAGAACATTTGACAACAAGTGGGCTTGTCTTTTTATAAGTCGTTTAGGTCTGCACGAGCATCAGAGCATCAGCCTTGATAAGGGTTTTTTTTCCCCTATTTTTATTTTTATTTTTTGTCTTTTTGTTTGTTTTTATTTTTATTTTTTTTTATGAGAAAATTCAGATGCTTTGCATCATACTAATTCCTAGCCTTATGCCCATGCAATTTCATATTCTACACGCATTCAGGAAATTACAAGACAAATAGATAGAAGTTTCTAAAATAAGGACCGTCCATGACCATGAGGTAGGTCCTATTATTTTAATTTGAGTACTTCTATGGTATCCACAAAAGTTTTAAAATATTATACATGAAGAGAGTTCCGTTGACACTTAGTGTAAGAATTAAATTCTTATATTTTTTTATAACCATCGATTTGCTTTGAATCTAATGAATCTGTATTTTTTGAATTTTTGTAATTTAATTACACAAAGTCAAGTTAAAACAAATAATTCAAAACCCATTCAAAGTCTCAAATCTCAATTCTTTCTCTAGTAAATAATACTTTCTCTGCCTTCCCAGTTCTTGCTCTAGTTATTGCAGAAGAAGCAAAACCCATCTTCTTGGGTTAAAATCTGCCGTAGATGTCATGCAAGAAGCCACAGCTGAATGAGTGTAAGCTTAAACCTACCAAACTTAGGGTGGGTAATACTCCGTATATGGTGTTGATTATGCTGGTTAATTAGAACTTAGAAGGTACGGTTTAAGGGGAGAAGAGTTCTGTTTTGGAAGCAACTTCCATCTGGGTTGCACCTCGTCAATAGAGCACACTAGTATAGGGTAGTTTGTTGATATACATATATACCTAATATATAGGTTAAGAAGAAGACAGGCAAAAAGAATAAGGGAATAATCTCTCAGATTTTTTTATTTTTTATTTTTAAGATAGATCTCAGATTATCAGACTTTCAATTAAATGGCTATATAACCCGAAAAAAAAAAAAAAAAAAAAAAAAAAAAAAAAAAGAAAGAAAGAAAGAAGAAGAAGGCTCACAACTGTACATTTTTCTTCTTCTTCTCCCCCCTTTTTTTATTTTTTTTATTTTTAAAATACTAGAAATAACTTTTTGATTAGTACACCATGTTGGCGACCAAAAAGAGATCCGAAATATAAAAAGTAAAATAAAAGGGAGCCATGGCCAGACCATCCTACATTTGATGACGCTGTTGTCAGCCATGGCCAATGACATCCTAGTTTTCCATGTTTATAAGTCCCTCCAATACCAACCTCCACCATTCTGGAAAATCTTTGAGGTCCATTGCATCAACTCTTCTCATTATTCTCCATTTTAATCTTGTCTCTCACAGAGAAAGAAGGAGAGAAAGAGGAATGATCGTATGAATGGGTCAAAGATGTAAACCAAGAAGGAAAAGCAAACAAAAAAAACAAACAGAGATGGGTTATGGGTTTAATTCTATCCGACCCAAATATGTAATAGAAATACTCAATTAGGACAGTTGGATTAAAAGGGATCAAGGCTTTAAAAATGTGTAAAACTTAAACTCTTATACTAGGTGTTAACAGAATCCTCTCTATTATACATATTTATCATTTAAAATGACCGTATTTATTTCTTAAAATAATTATTTACCATTTAAAATGACACTCAATTATTTTGCCTGGTACCATAATATTGGCATTTTGATTTACTAAAGATCTAGTTTTTAAGACAAAACTGTCAGCCTTCTCTAATCAAAAGTGGGGTCTATACGTACCTCTTATTTGCAGCATAAGATCATCATTCACAAAATAATGCACCATATGGGTCATATCAAATATTATCAATCATCATTTAAAATAAAAAAATAAAAAAAGCGAGGATTTAATGGTGGTTGTGGGGGTGGCCTACCAGAGCTCGTTGGGTACCCATTGTGCCTTAGCAGCCGGAAACGAAGAGCAGTGTTGTAGAGATCTTCACCTTCACCTTCACTGGGTTCCCATTTAGAGAACCGTTGCAATAATTCATTGATCTCTTCTTCGAAATGGGATGCTACTCCTAGCCGTTGTAGTGTGTCTATCAACTTCATAGTAACAGTTGGATCCGAATCCTTTTGCAATTTTTCTTGGGTTCTCTCTTGTACTTCTTCTATCGTTTTGGTGCAGTGTTCAGCTCGAGGTTGTAACACCTAGAACCACACCAAAGCCAAAATACCATAAGCATATGTAGGGACCGAGTCATAAATTTAGGTGAGGTGAAGCGAATTTCTAATTTCACAAAGAGAAGAATATAAAAGAAAAATGAAAGAGTACGTCTTATAAAAATGAAAATTAATAAAATATAGGAAATGCTAGATATACGGTTTGATTTACCGGATTTGCATATTTGTCGATGTGTTCAAAGCATACTCGTAATTAACCCCAAAAAAAATTTTTTTGAGACCCTATATGTTTTGAAAAAGAATGTCATCTCATCCGGTAGATATTGTTTACTCACATATATATATATATATCTAGAGAGAGAGAGAGAGTGAGAGGGATACTGTGTGATGAAGGGGCAGTGATTTGAGCCAAGAATCATGGGCTGCTCGCGGTGGTGGCAATTGGAAGGTGCAGGCCGGGCCACGAAGTGGCTCGTGTGGAAGGCCTTATCTGCCATGGAAAAGCTCTCACTGAGAATCCAAGTGGATCAATGGGCGATGCCATTGACTGTGAAGGGATGAACAAGCTCCTTATTCCGGCCCTTACGTTCTTCTGCAAGTAGCTTCTCTTCTTTGTTTCTTATAAAGCACAGCAGATATGTAATGGTTTTATACGATAAAAACAAAAAGTCCAGTTTATATTCCCAAAAAGAAATAGAAAAGAAAAAGAAAAGTCTACTGAGGACACCGGAAGAGTCCAGTTTATATTCCCAAAAAGAAATAGAAAAGAAAAAGAAAAGTCTACTGAGCACACCGGAAGAGTCCAGTTTAAATTCCCAAAAAGAAATAGAAAGAAAAGTTTACTGAGCACACCGGAAGGCATTCCCAAGTAAGCGCGTATGAGGTGGTACTCCCACACCTCAGTGTTTCCTCGAACTTGCTATGCTGGCAAAGCTCATCGGTTTATTTTTTGGTACAACAAACCACCAATTTCATCATCCAACCACTTTCTCTTATCAGTTATGATATGTGAATGTCAAGCACCATTGTTGTACAATACCCCCTCATTAATTTTCCCATAATACTAGGGGCGTTTGGGCTCTAGTCCTCCAGTCCACATGGGTGGATTGTTACAGCCATAGGTACATCACAAAAACCTCTTTCAGCCTTTTGTACACATAATCAGGCAAAGACCAAAATACCTTAGTATTATGGGAAAATTAATGAGAGGGTATTGTACAACACGTATAAGGGAAAAATAAAAACCCCAAAACTCTCCCATCAAACATGTTGCATTTATTGTGCACACCATGCTGTCAAAAACGCGTGAAGAGAAGCTGCTGCCGCTCCCCTCCCACACATATCGTCGACAATTCTTCGGTGCACATTCAACTTGCTTCTCTGGTGCACATGTAACTCTTCCAACATCGTTCTCATCAGTCAATTAATGTGATGTTGGCTCGATGTTTGTCGGATATCATCAACCGAAAAAAATGGCTTCATCATCCCAGTCGAGAGAGACGAACAGAGGTCGATTTTGAGGTGTCCATCATGTAACTCTTTCTGCATTTTAGTTACATTGGGTTTATTTGATTTTGAGTTTCTAATTTTATGGATTTTTGCTGTTTGTATACTAAACCTAGGGTTTGTATTTGATTTCTGATTTTGGGGCAATGGGTTTCTGAAATTTCTTACACTATTAGTTACGTTGCGCTTCCATGTAACTCTTTAAAATTGGAAAATGGAGGATTCCTTCATTTTGGACCCATTTTTTGTTGTAACTAAATATAGGGTTCCTTCACAGTGTCTCTGATTATAATTAGAGGCATGTACCTGTTATAGCATGGTACAATTACATGTAACTAATGAAGAAGACGATGTGTAGAGGAATAGTTACATGGTGAATAATGGATGAAGAAGACGAGGTGTAGGATAAAGAAAATGACGATAAAGACACATACCTGATGACTACGAAGAAGATGATTATGGGGAGGGGGAATCCGGCAAACATGGAAAGGATTCTCTTTATTTGCTACCAATTCCAGAAATCATGTTGAGAATCTGCTCAATCCCTTGCCATATAGATCACCAAGGGCACATATGGTATTCAATTAAAGGAAAAATAGCTTTTAAGCCAAATGTGGTCGTTTGCTATATGGAGTTTACTTCTCGCAATAAAAGTTTCTACATATAACTTCAAGCTTGAACAAAACAATGGTAATGTACTTCTGGCTAATTTCTCCATAATACTAATGGTGCATTTGGATGACACTTTTGGAATATATAAGATTGGATTTTAATATCAAAATATGATGGAGTAACGAATAATTTGTCAAATGGTATGAATAGAGTTTACCCACATCAACCTTCTAAAATATATTCTGTTGGATCTTGTGAATACATAGTCTATGAGGTGCAAAAATGAATTGCAAAAACATCCATGGATCCTCACCCATTACATATATGTATCGTAATATTTAATTATGTTATTTGTTGGTTGATGAGGTGATGTGCATAAACAAATTAGTGTTCATATTATCTAGTTATGCAACTTAGTGTTCATATTAGTGGTCAATAGAGGTTTTTTCATTTCATTTTTTTTTTTAGGACAGTGGCCAATAGAGTCTTAGATCGAGAAACAGATTTGCAACTTTGTGTTTATATTATTTAATTATGTTATTTGTTAGGTGATCCACAATCCCGTATTTGTATCTATCTACACTACCTATAAAAAGCTAAATGTAGACCTAGCAAATGGGTGGGTGTGGGTGGGTTTGGGCGGGTCCAAATGGGTTGGACCAAAATCTCACCCAAACCCAACCCAACCCAACCTGTTTATGTGCCAAACCCATTATAACACACCCAAACCCGACCCAATTTTGATAAACAAACCCAACCCGCCCATTTATGACCCAATTATAGATTTAAAGCAAACATCACTGTCATGCAAATCTAGACCGGGTTGACCCAAAACCATGCCAAACCGGGTTATGACCCGGATCCATATTAAAATGGGTCCTTTCATTTTATTTTTTTTTAACGTGTTTTTTTTTTTTTTTGCTACTTTCTCTACAACAACACTTCATTTCCACATATCTCTAAAAAAATTAATAATTGTGAGAGTAAAAATTACTATGTTATCAAAAAAGACATTTTACTGGAGAAGGTAATGTGGAGACGATATTTCATTACCTCTGCTAACTTACATGCAAACATATAATTTTAATTACTATGTTATCAAAAGTGATTGAAATTATTTGAAAAAGCATGAATAACATGGTGTCTATATTATTATTATTGTATAAATTATATATCTATCATATTATTTAATTATGTTATCTGTTGGGTGATCTGCAACTTTCTCTTCATAATATATTTATGTGCGTGTATTAGACATTCAGATTAAGGTGGTTAAGTGTATTTGTTCTTTATTCTTCAAGTGGGAGTTTACCGTCGGTGATGGCAAGAAATCTGTCGCCGTGGAGTGACGGTAATTTACCATGGTCGGTTTCTGGATGGTAAAAAACTTTCTGTCTTCTATCCTACATTGATTAATTGCCTTCACGGAAAACACGATGAAGACGCACTTGTTCAAGCTTCCCTATCAGTTACCTGCTATATATATATATATATATATGGGACTTAGCTCACGAGAAAGGAAAACCTCCCCTTTAATGACATCAATATATTATAGTTTTGTGTATAAAAAGAATTGTGAATTTATTATTATTCAAACAGTTCCGATATTAGTTACTAAGAAATTTGGTTTTATGACGTTGATGAATAGAATATCTAATCTGACCGTGGACTTGACAAAATATATTTCTTACAATAAAATATTGATAATTGTGAGAGTAAAAAAATCCATCTTACCCAAGTGTAAGTTGATCTTAGCCCATTATACATACTTCCTTTGTCCCTGCAGTGCTATTGGCGGGTAAAATGCAAATTTGAAGTTGAGCCCATTGTGCCGGAATTAATTAATTAATTAATATTTTTTTTGTATATGAGCAACAAAATCTTAAAATTCTTCAATCTAGTAGGGTAAAAAATTTAAACATATCCATAATACGACTCCATGTTGTTAAGGTTTTGATGAGTTGAATTGATTTTATTTATTTATTAATTATCACGAGAAGCCTCAAAAGGGGTGTACATGCGTCCACGGGCGGAGCCAAGGAGCCTTTGGGGGCACATGCCCCCACAGGCTCAACCAAGTTTTTTTTTTTTTTTTGAGAAATATTATTATTTGATGACAATTTCTCAACATAATGCCAAAAAGAGGAAGATAATAGTCATTTAACACATATTTACAGTCAATTTGTCATAAGTTGACAATAAAAGTCTTTTTTGGGTATTAAATTGGAAAATGATTACCAAAAAGTAATGTTTTAAAAAAAATGCTTTCCAAAGCTTTTAGTTCCCAATTCTCACTTCATAGGATTATAGCACAGTACCTCCATTGGAGATAACTCCTAGTTCCAACCCTGCATGCGTTGTAGCTAGCTAGGAACTAAATCATGAAATCGATCAATTTAAGAAATTTGAGTTATTCTTAATTAGTTGCCCAAATAAGTATAAGCTACATTCAATCTCATACTTGATGCATGTTCATCAAAATTAATTACGTGTGCATATATAAACAACAATCATATTATTTTTGGTCTCTATTCAAGACCGTGCATGCCCTATGATGCAGTGATTCCGTGGAAATCCAATGGGCCTAAAAAACAATGCTTGCACATGATCTTCGACGCCTGAAACCTTATTGTCATCCCCATGCTGATAAATGGCTTGTGCAGTTCTTGAGAGGTTGAAGGAAGCTTTGATGATGGATATAGGCAATGTAGTTGGAGCTACTAGCTCACTGTTTAGCTCAATCCATGAGCTGTGAATGAGTTGCTTCACATGTTTCCTGGCTTCATCTTCCCTTGAAGTATTCTTCTCTTTCATAATGCATTGTATGCTCGATGCAACATCTCCTCTTTGTTGCTCCTCCTAGGAAAATATTTTGTTGCAAATACTTTTGTTAGTGCTTGCTACAATTTTTCCAAACATTATATAATTGCTACTTCAGGGGAATATCAGTTATATAAACCTTTTAAAATTATTGCATCACAACTATTCATTACTTGTTACTCCCTCAGTTTCTAATCGACTGTCACTTTTGAAAAAACATGATTTTTTAGGAAACCCTTTTAAATACTTTCACATTATTATATATCTTTTGACATTCTAATTTTGCCCTCAAATGTACATAACATTGG
Source organism: Liquidambar formosana (assembly GCA_039720395.1). Lineage (NCBI taxonomy): Eukaryota > Viridiplantae > Streptophyta > Magnoliopsida > Saxifragales > Altingiaceae > Liquidambar > Liquidambar formosana. The sequence continues at coordinate 6,817,351 of CM077824.1, read as the reverse complement.
AAAAATGTAAAATACTCATAAAAATGGTATTTTAGGAAACCAATTAAAAAGAATCATTGACTTTTTGAATGAAACAATAATTTTGAAATATCCCAAAAAGAAAAGGAGGGACAATAACAAAGTGAGTATCTACTTTGACTGTGGTCGTTGTAATGGGGTTGTTGTAGATTGGTCTGGTGGTGCGCTCACTGATTGTTGATTTTGCTGCAGGTATGGTTTCTTGATTCTAAATTGGCTTTGGGTCTTGATTTTAAGATTATCTTTTCTCAATGTCTTAATATGCTCTGTTTTTGCTGAGATTGGGTATGCTCTGTTTTTGGGGAGAGGCATGTTGGGTATGGGTGCTGTTGTTTTGGGTATGGGTGCTGTTGTATTTGACTCTGGTTCTCTGCTTTTTGTATCCCAGTTCTTAATGAATAAAATGATGTTCCCTTTGCTGATCAAAAAATAAAATAATAAAAAATACCCATTGTCTACTTTAATTTGTATCGATCAAACCATTATTGATAAAACAATTAGGATTGATATTCAATCTAGGTTTAGGATTTAAGGTTTAGGGTTTGTTGAATAATCGTGTGAGGACATGTACTTGTTTATTCTTTAAGTGCATTTCTTAATGACCCAACTCTCTGACTTGTCATTAAAGACTCTTAGAATCACACCCAAGTTCGAATTGTACTAGATAATTAAGTTTTTGCATGCTTATTATAAAGAAGTCTAGTATTGTTCAAAATTTTCAGGAATAATTGAAGGGTTTGCCACAATAAATAAAGCTTCGCTCATTCATAAAATTAATGAATGTTGTGTGTGTCTAGTAAAAAAAAAAGTGACATACCCTTGCAGTTCCCAAATCGTCCCAAAGCCGAAGAATTGTTCCTGAGCAAGAAAAGAGCTTGGGATATGGCTCCATCATTGTTACAGTTTCCTTTGTTATACCTTGTCCCATGAGAAAGAAAGCATGCACCAGGGCCATGCAAGTTCCTCCAGTGATAACTCCATTAGCTAGATATTCCTCTGGAGTGGGTACATATCCCTTATTGAACCATCTGGCTTCAACTAGAAAAGCTTCAAATATGTCTATCCACTGCAACAAGAACAAATCTATCACTCTCTTACACATGAATTCCCTTTTGAAATTTGGTAAGAAAAATATTACCGTCCTTCTCAAGTGTGGGACGATGCTCCATCCATGCTCTTTGAGGACCTTGTAGGCAATGTCGTTGGTAGTGTTGTACAATGCCATGTAACATATTTTCATGTATTCAGGAAGCTGCTCCATTGCATCAAGATCCCATCTGTAAATCAAACGCCAAATATTATTTGGAGTGTCCAATTAAGGGGACACTCAAGGTGATATATACTTGACAACAGAAAGGATGGAACCTTCGAATTGCATCAGTGAAGAGAACAAGTTCAGGTAATGAGCCATAAGTGTCGAAGATATCATCAATAACTAATAAGATAGCTATGGTTTTGGTTAACTCAATACGGCAACTCGAGTGATATGGTTCTGGAAATATTCCCACAGTCCATAAGAAGCACTCCAGTGGTCGATCTCTAGCGAAACTAAGTTTTTCAACCAGACCCAACTGCTGCCACCACCTAAAACAAGACAGAAAAAAACATAATATTATTTGAGAGCTGCTGTTCGGGTTGCAAATTTCTACAATTAATTTTGTAGATCGAATCATATAGATCAAATTGTCCGACAGACAAATGGGTGCTGACCCTTTAAGCACTCAACTGGATTTATGAAAATTAATTAGTTAAAAGGTACCCAACAATAATAGAAGATTTACAGTGTCATTCAAGGAGCAACAATCTGATAGAAAATATTGGCCGGTACCCATGGTATATATAACACAATCCAGGCAATCAAAGGCTAACCTGAATACCTCCGCTAACTCTCTTTCATGTAGCAATTGAACCATGTCAAAATCCAACTCTGCTAGTTTTAGAAGAGATGGGCAGCAGTCGCTTGCCTTGCTATATTCATCGATGTAGTTTCTGGCTTCCAACCTTGCCATCCTCAAGTGCCTCGGAAGCTCCAGGGCCCGGGCAACATGTTCACCAAATTGCGGTGTTATTAGTGGCATTGACTGTATTAGGTGACTTCTTGTAAATTCCATGGCCTGTAATAATTTATCTTCACCACTTGAGCCTAAGTAAGATGCCTCATATAAACTCAACATACCCCATATGTTTTTGCTCAAGGATTCCTTGAATTTCCCATTTTCGTTGAGGAATTTGTCAAAAATATCTATTAATTAACAAACAAGATATTAACAGTAAACAAATGAATTCATAAAAGAACTAGAAAAAAAATAATAATAATACACCAACAAAGACCGATAAGTATTAATGCAAACAGTAGCTAGCAAATCTAAAAGTTTGAGTGGTGCATATACGTTTTATAATGTGGTAAGTACACACAAAGGAATTCAAATTGGTGATATTAATTTGGCACCCCAATATATTCCATTTGTTGACTAGTTGATGCACACCTACGTGCACATGAATCATTTTGAGTTATTATTTTTTTGGAAAGTCCGTAGTCATACTCAAAAGACTAAATCGTAAAAAAACAGTACTATAACAATTTTATAGCAATGTTGATTCCCCCAACCCAAAAAATGACAAAAAGACTTTCAGTTTTTCAATAAGCTTTTTCCATTCTGACTATTGTCTACAAAATTTCAAGTAACACCCCCTATATGCCCAAAGAATTGATATATAGATCGCTATCTGTCATTAAAGATCAACTCTAAGTGGCTGGATTTATTCTTGGTCTTCTCTTCAGATGAGTCCTTCCCTTTTGGGAAATAGTCCCCTGCACGTAATATAGCCGGAGATATTTGCCTTTGCTGGTTGTTGGGGATAGATATAGAGGTCACTTTTGCCTCTGTCTCGCTTACTATCTGCCCTCTCCCCCTCTCCCTCTCAGATAATTCTATTGAGCCTTGGCTGCTCTCGTGTCTATGCCCCCCTATCAAACATCATCAATATCACTTCTGGGATGCCCTCTACTATAACAGTGAGGTGTTTCTTGAGTCTTGGCTTTTAATTGGTGATTTCAACAATGTAACCTGCCAACAAGAGAATAAAGGAGGCCAGGCCTTTGGTTCTAGCTCGCAAGGTGGTTTTAATGGTTTCATTGTGGCCTTATTGATCTAGGATGCAATAGAAATCCTTTTACTTGGTCGAACAAACGGGCGGGTCTCACAAACATAAAAGAAAGGTTGGATCGAGGATTAGTCAATTCTGCCTGGCAAACTCTTTTCCCTTGGGCTAATGTTCTCCATTTGCCGGCCATCAACTCTGACCAAAATCCTATTCTCATGAACACAGCTGTTGGGGAACAAGTAAATTAATTTCGTCCTTTTAAATTTGAAGCTATGTGGGTCCGTGATACCTCGAGCCTTGCTGTTGTAGAGAAAGCATGGCAGATACATGTTGATGGTTCAAATGCTTTATAAGATGTGTCAAAAGATAAGGAACACAAAAAAGGATTTGAGGGTGTGGAACAAAAGCCATTTTGGTAATTGTTTAGAGCATGCCAAGTCACTCCGCATATGGATTGATAAACTGAAACAACAAGAGTGTACTGCAGAAAATCTAAGCCTTCAGCACTAGTTATAACTGGACCTTGATGAACAGCTTAAACGTGAAGAGATTTTATGGCAACAAAAAATAATATCATTTTCTTGGAACAAGGTTGGAAAGCATTACTAAAATGTAATTTTACCAAAAAAGCTATCTCTCGCTACCACTGCCCACTGTTTCAGCATGTGAGAGGGAGGGAAAAAAAAAAATCCTATCTTGACACATGGCAATAAAAAATTACATTTTAGTGACTGTTTCCTAACTTAATATGGAAACAATGGAAGATAGTTGTCATTTTGGCACACATTGGTAGTCAATTTGTAGTAAGTTGACATATAACATCCTTTTTCTTGGAATTAAGTTGAAAAAGCGTTACTAAAAAGTAATTTTACCAAAAAACATTGGTAGTCAATTTGTAGTAAGTTGACATATAACATCCATTTTCTTGGAATTAAGTTGAAAAAGCGTTACTAAAAAGTAATTTTACCAAAAAAATTTCTCCCATTGCTACTGTTTCAATATGTGAAAGGATAAAAATAAAAAATAATAAAAAACTCCTTTGTTGACACGTGGTACAAAGAGGTTCCTTTCCTCTTTTTAGATAGAAAGAATAGATTGTAGAAATCTGAAAAAGAGACAAAAGAATTAAAAGTAAATTGTCCTTTAAAGGACTTGTGGGGCCGAAGAGGGAAAAAACAAACAGATCCCACTCAGGAATCAATTAGGGCTTAGTTTCATACTCTTAGCACGGTCCCCTAATTTTTAGATCAATTTCTATTGTTCCAACCGGGTACTAGGTAACTATTTTTTGGGGACCAAAAATGCCTTACTAGTCACTATCCTAAAACCCACGAATTCTAGCTGTAGGTAATTGACATTTGACAAGTCAAGAAGTGGGCTTGTCTGTTTTTTGAGTCAGTCAAGTCAGCACGAGCATCAGAGCGACAGAGCGTCAGCCTTTATAAGGGTTTTTTCCTCTTTTTTTTATTTTTATTTTTATTTTTTATCTTTTTGTTTGTTTTTTTCTTTCTTCATTTATACTAATCCTTATGTACACGTAATTTCACATCTTACATGCATTCGAAAATTACAAAACAAATAGAAGTTTCTAAAATATAGATTATCTTTGACTATGATATAAGTCTTATTATTTTAATTTGAGTACTTCTATTGTATCCATAAAATTTTTAAGCTATTGTACAAAGGAGGATTTTGTTAACCGTTGGTATAAGAGTTAAATTCTTATATTTTTTTATAACCATCGATTTGTTTTGAATCCAATGGTTCTGTATTTCTTGAATTTTTGTAATTTAATTACATAAAATCGGATTAAAACAAATAATTCAAAACTCATTCAAAGTCTCAAGTCTAAATTCTCTCTCTAGTAAATAACATTTTCTCTGCCTCCCCAGTTCTTGCCCTGGTAAATGCAGAAGAAGCAAAACCCATCTTCTCGGATCGAAATCTGCCATTGATGTCATGCAAGAAGCCATAACTGAATGAGTGTAAGCCTAAAACTACCAAACTTAGGGTGGGTAATACTCCGTATATGGTGTTGATTATGCTGGTTACAACTTAGAAAGTACGGTTTAAGGGGAGAAGAGTTTTCTTTTGGAAGCAACTTCCATCTAGGTTGCTCCCCGTCAAGGGAGTACAGGGTAATTTATTGATATACATATATACCTAATAGGTTAAGAAGAAGACAAGCAAAAAGAATAAGAGAATAATCTCTCAGATTTTTTTATTTTTTATTTTTAAAATAGACCTCAGATTATCTGACTTTCAATTAAATGGTTATATAACCCCCCCAAAAAAAAAAGAAAAAGAAAAAAGGAACCTCCTTTGTTTTTTTTGGCAGAATACTAGAAATAACTTTTTGAGTGGTACACCATGTTGGCGACCAAAAAGAGATCCGAAATATAAAATGTAAAATAAAAGGGAGCCATGGCCAGGCCATCCCCCATTTGATGATGCTGTTGTTAGCCATGGCCAATGACATCTTGGTTTTCCATGTTTATAAGTCCCTCCAATACCAACCTCCGCCATTCTGGAAAATCTTTGAAGTCCATTGTATCAACTTGTCTCATTGTTTTCCATTTTAATCTTGTCTCTCACAGAGAAAGAAGGAGAGAAAGAGGAGTGATCGTATAAATGGGTAAAAAAAAAGAGCAAAGATGGGTTATGCGTTTAATTCTACCCATCCCGAGCTTAGGGTTCTCCTCGAGGGTTTCTCTCGTAGGAGTCTTCGTCTTGCCTGGTGCAAGTTTTGGTCCCCTTCAAGGTTCCCCTTTGGTGGGCGGTGGCTGTGATAGGGGAGGTGTGTCAGGGCGTGGAGTTATGGATGAGCAGCTAGAGGTCATGTGGAAGAAATTTGTGTTGACAGAGGAGGAGAGGGAGAATGTGGATGTTAGTGGACCTATGCAGCGGCGTAATGAGGAGATGGTTCGTTTTTGTCTGGTAGGGAAGCTGCTTACAGAGAGGCCTTTCAACGCCGAGGCGCTGAAATCCACGTTGCGGATGATATGGAGACCGACTAAGGGATTAACGGTTCTGGATCTTGGTAAGAATTTGTTTCTTTTTCAGTTCAATCATCCCTTGGATCGGCGCCGAGTTTTGGATAACGGACCGTGGAGTTTTGATAAATCGCTTATACTCTTGAAGGAAGTTCAAGGGGAGATTCAACCTTCTGAAATCGTCATTGATGAAGCACCCTTCTGGATGCAGGTTTATAATTTGCCCTTATGTTGCATGACGAAGGAAGTTGGCCAAATGCTAGGAGAGAAACTAGGGGGTTTTATTGACATGGAGAATGGTGAAGGGGGATGTTGTTGGGGTAAATATATGCGGCTGCGAGTGCGTATTCAGATTCGTAAACCTCTACACAGAGGTCTTATGCTGAATGTCGGTGGGAAATCTATGTGGGTTCCTCTCAAATACGAACGGTTACCCATTTTTTGTTATTTTTGTGGTTTACTTGGCCATACAGAGAAGGACTGTGTTCACCAATTTAATGTTCATGGCGAGAAAACTCAGGCTGCCTTACAATATGGGGTCTGGCTGCGAGCTTTGGATCCAGTTAAACAGTCCAAAGCCCAGGCATCGAGTGATCCGCTGCGGCGTGCTGAGAAGGTGGATGCACATATTCGGGCTGGGCAGCCGTCGGTAGGCAGAGTTGCTGAGGAAGAAGGCAATGCCGATGCCGAGGCCCCATTGTTGGCAAGGAGTGGGATTCGACCAGTGGAGCAGGTGGGGATTCTGGGCGGGTATAGTGGCGACAATGGCGGGACCGTGATTAGCACAAACACTGAAACACTATCTGGGCGGGCTTCACAATTTGAAAAGGAGAAAATTCCGGAGGTGAGTTTGGAAGGTAATATGCCTGTGCGGGATTTGCTGGGGGTATCTAGCGCCAAGGAGGGAGTCGTTTTTGAGGATATTCCAAGTATGTCCATGAGTGGGCCATATAAGTTAACGTCTAACTGTTGTGGGGTGGAGGGTCACGTGCTAATGGAGGGTCATGTGCAAATGGCTGTAGATGGTAATGATGCACCTTCTACTGTGAGGGGGGATCAGTCAGTGGAGCAGGCTTTTTTAGTAGAGTCTCAAGTGGGCCTGTCTAGGCCGAATAAGGGGATTAACTCTGGACACGTTGCTGGTGACGTTTTAGGCTCTAACCATCCACAGCCCTCTGATGCCGGATTGGAAACCATTTCCACTATTGTGGATATTTCTGGGGAGGGTAACAAACGCTGGAAGCGGAAGGCTCGAGAAGCCTGTAAGCATAAAGAGGTTATTCCAGTTTCCACACGGAGGGGAAAGCGAAAGCAGGGTGCTAGGCAAACGACAGTGGAGGGTCCAGACACTGATCTGTTGGGGGAAACTGGTAAGAAAGCTAGGCATGATGATCAGGGAAATAGTTACCAGATTATTCCCGTGGAGATATCGGCGGTGACTGGGTACCAGTCCCGCCGGGAACCATGAAACTCTTAAGTTTTAACTGTCGAGGGCTTGGGAACCCTCGCACAGTTCGTGCCCTTCATGATTTAGTGAAGTGGAAAGCTCCCAATTTGGTGTTTTTGATGGAGACTAAATTACACAAGCATGAGATGGAGCGGGTTAAATTTAGGTTGGGTTTTACTCAGGGTTTGATTTATGATGCTAACCAACGGGCAGGTGGTTTAGCGCTGCTGTGGAAGGAGGGAATAACTGTGGACATTTTGAGCTATTCAGGGAATCATGTAGATGCAAAGATTTTGGGTGCAGGGGCTGGTTGTTGGAGAGTCACTGGCTTTTATGGTTTTCCAGAAGTGCCTATGAGGAAATTTTCGTGGGAATTGCTAACAAACCTTCGTACCCATTCTAATTTACCGTGGTTATGTGTGGGTGATTTTAATGAGATAGTGGAAGCAGGGGAGAAGTGGGGCAGAGTTCCAAAAGCTGAGTGGCAAATGAGGGACTTCCGTCAGGCTCTTTCGGTGTGCGCTCTTAGGGATTTGGGTTTTTATGGCCCGAAATTTACCTGGTGCAATAATAGGGCAGGAGAGGAGTGTGTGAAAGAGCGGCTTGATAGGGCAGTGGCATCTACAGAATGGATCCGTTTGTTTCCCCTTACATGTGTAGAAAATTTGGTTTGTAGTGCATCTGATCATCTCCCTATTTTTGTGGACATGACTGGGTTAGGAATGGGGGTAAATAGACAGAAAAAGAGATTTCAGTTTGAGGCTATGTGGGTCAGGTCAGAGGAATGTGAAAATGTTGTTAAGCAAGGTTGGTGTGGTTCGGATCAGGGGTCTACTTTGTTTTGGGTTGCTGGGAAAATTAAGTCTACCCGGATGCAATTGGCGGCGTGGAATAAGTCTTCTTTTGGCAATGTGCAGAGACAACTCCATGTGTTTCGAGAACAGCTGAAAGCTGTCAAACAGGGCCCAGTTAACGAGCTTGCCCTTGCTAAGGAGAGTCGCCTTATGCAACAAATGGATGAACTCCTTGCTCGGGAGGAAACAATGTGGCGTCAACGGTCCCGAATTGCTTGGCTTAAGGAGGGTGACAAGAACACAGGTTTTTTCTATGCTAAAGCATCCCAACGACATCGGAAAAATATTATCAAGGGCCTACGGGACAGCCAAGGGCAATGGATTGAAGAAGCAGATAGAATAGAAGCGGTTGTGGTTGACTATTTCCGAAATATTTTTTCAACATCTCATCCCCACATTACGGAGGATTCTATAGCTGGGATTGATAGACGCGTCACTGATGAGATGAACATAGCGCTTACACGTGAGTTCCAAGCTCATGAGGTACGTGATGCTCTTTTCCAAATGCATCCCACCAAGGCCCCCGGGGCCTGATGGTATGCCAGCACTATTTTTTCAGAAATATTGGCACATTGTGGGACCCGAAATTGTTACTACCACACTATCTTTTCTCAGGGGTGGCCCTATGCTCAAGAACATTAACTACACTCATATCGTTCTAATCCCTAAGACAGGTAGCCCTGAGTATATTACTCAATATCGACCAATTAGTCTTTGTAATGTGGTTTATAAGATTATTGCGAAAGTTCTGGCTAATCGCCTCAAATCCATTTTACCACATATAATTTCTGATTGTCAGAGTGCTTTTGTGCCTGGTCGGCTTATTACAGACAATGTTTTAGTAGCTTTTGAGTTAATGCATTTTTTGAAGACTAAAAGGGAGGGGAAAACCGGCTTTTTTGCTTTAAAGCTTGATATGAGCAAAGCGTATGATCGAGTTGAATGGGTTTTTCTTGAAAGGGTCATGGAGTAGCTAGGTTTTGATAGGAACTGGATCCGCTTGATAATGTCTTGTGTGAGTACTGTGTCCTATTCAGTGATTTTCAATGGCAACCAATGTGGCTATTTCCACCCTTCTCGAGGTCTTCAGCAAGGGAATCCATTGTCGCCTTATCTTTTTCTACTTGTCGCAGAAGGTCTGACTGCTATGCTTAATCAGGCAAAACAGGAGCATCGGTTATCTGGGCTTTCTATTTGCCGGGGGAGCCCAAACATTTCCAATCTTTTCTTTGCTGATGACAGTCTATTATTTGGCAAGGCTACAGAAGTGGAGGCTCGTGCAATTATGGATGTACTAAATTGGTATGAGGGAGTGTCTGGCCAAAAGATTAACTTGGACAAATCATCTATTTTTTTAGCAGGAACACAAGGCATGATCAGCGTGATTTAATCAGAGGAATTTTGAGTATCTCTCAGGAGGGTAACCATGGCAAATATTTGGGACTTCCTACCCTTATTGGGAAGTCTAAAAAGGAATTATTTGGCATTATTCGGGAACGAGTGTGGAAAAAGTTGCAAGGTTGGAAGGAGAAACTTTTATCTAAGGCAAGAAAGGAGATTTTAATTAAGGCCGTGGCCCAAGCTATTCCCACCTATGCTATGAGTTGTTTCAAGCTTCCGGTGTCATTATGTGATGAAATTAAGACTATGATTTGCAACTTTTGGTGGGGGCAAAAAACTAACGAACGGAAGCTTCACTGGTTGCGATGGGATCTTTTATGTTATTCCAAGAAGGATGGGGGGTTGGGTTTTCGGGACCTTAATATTTTTAACAATGCGTTGCTTGCCAAGCAAGGTTGGCGGCTCTTTTCCCATGACCAGTCGCTATTAGCTCGTCTATTGAAAGCTAAATACTATCCTACAGGTACTTTTCTCGACTCTTCTCTTGGCTCAAACCCAAGTTTTTCATGGCGAAGTATTTGGGGGGCTAAGGCTGTGTTGGGACGGGGAGTTCGATGGCGAATTGGGGATGGGAAATCTGTGTGTATTTGGAAAGATAAGTGGTTGCCCACTCCTACTACCTTCCAGGCTGTTTCTCCGCGACGAGTCTTTCTTGAGAATGCCCGTGTGTGTGAGCTCATTGATTTTGACCAAAAAGGGTGGAAGGTAGATCTGGTGCATAGTATTTTTCTACCTCATGAAGCAGCATCCATTTGCCAAATACCACTGAGTCATCGGTTGCCTCCGGATAAGTTGATGTGGCATTACCATCCTAAGGGTATTTATTCAGTTCGTAGTGGCTATATACAAGAGATGGCCCACTTGCGGCGCATAGGGGGCGAAAGCTCAGGCTCTAACCCCGACAGCAGGGCTGATATGTTTGTATGGAAATTGGCTCTCCCTAATAAAGTTAAGCATTTTGTATGGCGTGCTTTGAAAGGTATCTTGCCAACACGAGGTAATCTTGCACGACGGAAAATCCCTATTGACCCTATGTGTCCTTTGTGCGGGAAAGAGGAGGAGACCATCATCCATTGTCTTCGAGGTTGCCAGTTTGCTAAGGATGTGTGGCGTTGTGGTAAATTGGGATGGTGGGGGGATGTTCCTCTGTTATCCAATTTTGCAGATTGGTTGGGTGCCGGCCAAAAGCAATCGGATCGGGAGGTCATGTCTCAGGCTATGGTTACTATGTGGGCAATCTGGTATGGTAGGAACCGCTTTGTGTTTGATGGCATCCAATTACAACTTGCTGCTATCGTTGAAGTGGCAGGTCGTTTGTGGAGGGATTTTTCGGCTGCTGAAGATGTCTTCGTGCCATCAGTTGCTAGGGCTCGGGTTCGATGGAGTCCTCCACCCATTGGGATTTTCAAAATAAATGTGGATGGTGCTCTCTTTACAGATCAGAATTGTGTTGGTTTTGGCATGATGATTCGTGATCATGAGGGCCAAGTCATTGCTGCTGGTTCGAAAAAAGTCGCTGGTTGCTTCCCGGTGGCAATTATTGAAGGCTTGGCAATGCGTTATGCCTTGTGTTTTGCTCGAGATTTGGGACTTCGTGCTGTTGAGGTCGAGGGGGACTGTGCGGAGGTTATTAACACGATTAATTCTAGTGAAGTCTTGCTTACCTCTTTGGGTCTTATTGTCGAAGATATTCACAGTGTAGCGGCTCCTTTTAGTGCTGTGGTGTCCATTAAACACATTTGTCGTGAAGGCAATGAGGTGGCTCATAGCCTTGCTAGGTATGCAAAGAATATAGACGATTTGTGCGTTTGGATTGAGGAAGTTCCTGATTTTATTCGGGACTCTTACCTTGCTGAGTTGTATCAGTGATTCAATTTTTTAATGAGAGATTGTTTATCAAAAAAAAAAAAAATTCTACCCATCCCAAATATGTAATAGAAATGCTCAATGAGGACTGTTGGATTAAAAAAGATCAAAGACTTTACAAATGTGTAAAACTCAAACTCTTACACTAAGTGTTAACAAAATCCTACCTATTATACATAATTATCATTTAAAGTGACATACTTATTTTTTAAAATACTTACTAACCATTTAAAATAACACTCAATTATTTTGTCTGGTACCATAAAATTGGCATTTTAATTTACTAGTTTTTAAGACAAAACTGTCAGCCTTCTCTAATCAGAAGTGGGTTCTATACGTACCTCTTATTTGCAGCATAAGATCATCATTCACAAAATAATGCACCATATGGGTCATATCAATCATCATTTAAAATAAAAAATAAAAATAAAAAAGCGAGGATTTAATGGTGGTTGTGGGGGTGGCCTACCAGAGCTCGTTGGGTACCCATTGTGCCTTAGCAGCCGGAAACGAAGAGCAGTGCTGTGGAGATCTTCACCTTCACCTTCACCTTCACCTTCACCTTCACTGGGTTCCCATTTAGAGAACCGTTGCAATAATTCGTTGATCTCTTCTTCGAAATGGTATGCTACTCCTAGCCGTTGTAGTGTGTCTATCAACTTCATTGTAACCGTTGGATCCGAATCCTTTTGCAATTTTTTTCGGGTTCTCTCTTGTACTTCTTCTATCGTTTTGGTGCAGTGTTCAGCTCGAGGTTGTAACACCTAGAACCACACCAAAGCCAAAATACCATGAGCATATGTAGGTACCGAGTCATAAATTTAGGTGAGGTGAGGCGTATTTCTAATTTCACAAAGAGAAGAATATAAAAGAAAATTAAAAGAGTACGTCTTATAAAAAGGAAAATTAATAAAATATAGGAAATGCTAGATATACGGTTTGATTTACCTGATTTGCATATATGTCGATGTGTTCAAAGCATACTCGTAATTAACCAAAAAAAAGATTTTTTTTTGAGACCCTATATGTTTTGAAAAAGAATGTCATCTCATCCGGTAGGTATAGTTTACTCATATATATATATATATATATAGAGCGAGAGAGAGAGAGAGAGAGAGGGGGATACCGTGTGATGAAGGGGCAGTGATTTGAGCCAAGAATCATGGGCTGCTCGCGGTGGTGGCAATTGGAAGGTGCAGGGCCACGAAGTGGCTCGTGTGGAGGGCCTTATCTGCCATGGAAAAGCTCTCACTGAGAATCCAAGTGGACCAATAGTCAATGCCATTGACTGTGAAGGGATGAACAAGGAACAAGCTCCGTATTCCGGCCCTTACGTTCTTCTGCAAGTGGCTGCTCTTCTCTGTTTCTTATAAAGCACAGCAGATATGTCAAGGTTTATACGATAAAAAGTAAAAACAAAAAGTCCAGTTATATTCCCAAAAAGCAATAGAAAGAAAAGTCTTGTGAGCACACCGGACACCTTAGTGTTTCCTCGAACTTGCTATGCTGGCAAAGCTCATCAATCTACTTTCCTTGTCATTTTATGTTTTTGGTACAACCACCAATTTCATCATCGATCTACTTCCTTTTATCAGTTATTATATGTGAATGACAAGCACCATTGTTGTACAATACCCCCTCAAAAATAATACTAGGCGCGTTGGGGCTCCAGTCCACATGGGTGGACTGTTGCAGCCATAGGTACATCACAAAAAAACCCTCCAACCTTAGGTACATATAATCAAGTAAAGACCAAAATACCTTTCTAAACAACACATTTAAGGGAAAAGTAAAAACCCAAAAACTCCCCCATCAAACATGTTGCGTTTATTGTGCACACCATCCCAACAAAAACACATGAAGGGAAGCTGGTGCTGCTCCCCTCCCACGCATATCGCTAACGATTCTTCGGTGCACATTCAACTCCCCTCTCTGGTGCACAAATAACTCTTCCAACATCGTTCTCATCAGTCAATTGTGATATATGTTGGCCCGATGTTTGTCGGACATCATCACCCGGAAAAAATGGCTTCATCATCCCAGTTGAGAGAGACGAACAGTGATCGATTTTAAGGTATTCATCATGTAACTCTTTCTACGTCTTAATTACATTGGGTTTACTTGATTTTGAGTTTATGATTGTATGGATTTTTGCTGTTTGTGTAACTAAACCTAGGGTTTGTATTTGATTTCTGATTTTGGGGCAATGGGGTTTCTAAACTTTCTTGTACTATTAGTTACGTTGGGCTTCCATGTAACTCTTTAGAATTGGAAAATGGAGGATTCCTTCGTTTTTTACCTATTTTTTGTTGTAACCAAATATACGATTCCTTCACAGTGTCTGTGATTATAATTACAGGCATGTAACTGTTATAGCAGGGTACAATTACATATAACTAATGAAGAAAACGATGTGTAGAGGAATAGTTACATGGTAAATAATGGATGAAGAAGACGAGGTGCAGGACAAAGAAGATGGCGATGAAAACACATACCTGATGACTACGAAGATGATTCGGGGGAGGGGAATCCGGCAAACATGGAAAGGATTCTCTTTATATGCTACCAATCCCTTGCCATATAAATCACCAACGGCACATATGGTATTTAATGAAAAGAAAAACAGCTTTTAAGCCAAACATGGTCATTTAATATATAGAGTGTACTTCTTGCAATAAAGGTTTCTACATATGACTTAAGACTTGAACAAAACAATAGTAATGTACTTCTGGCTAATTTCCCTATAATACTAATGATGCGTTTGGATGAGAGTTTTGGAATATAGAAGATTGGATTTTAATATCAAAATATGATGGAATAATGAATGATTTGTCAAATGGTATGTGAATAGAGTTTACCCACATCAACCTTCTAAAATATATTCTATTGGATTTTGTGAATCCATAGTCATGAGGTGCAAAAATGAATTGCAAAAACATCCATGGATCCTGACCCATTACATATATGTATCATAATATTTAATTATGTTATTTGTTGGTTGATGAGGTGATCTGCATAAACAAACTAGTGTTCAAATTATCTAGTTATGCAACTTAGTGTTCATATTAGTGGTCAATAGAGGTTTTTTCATTTTTTTTTAGGATAGTGGTCAATAGAGTCTTAGATCGAGAAACAGATTTGCAACTTCGCGTTCATATTATTTAATTATGTTATTTGTTAGGTGATCCACAACCCCATGTTTGTGTGTGTGTGTATATATATATATATATATATATATATGCTACCTATAAAAAGTTGAATGTGAGAAAAACTTTTGATTGACTGTTATACCCTTATTTTAAATTTTAAATTTTAAATACACAACTACCCTTCTGCACTCTTTTAGTTTTATTGTAGTTGAATAGATGACAACTACTATTGTAATAAAGTTTATATAGGAGACATCTATATTCTTGTAGTTAACTTATATAGAAAACATTTCTCTTTGCATTTTATTAGAGTTGTATGCAGAGTCATTATTTAACTTTTTCATTATAAATGGATGTTTTTCCATCAAAACTTTAAACAAAATAGCAAGATTTATTGGTTTTCAATCGTTAGAAGTTAGAATTTGGTAAGTTTGAATTCATTGTTTTTCTCCATCATATAATGATCATTTCATGATAATGATATACTTACAAAATTCATTAATGTTACTTTGATTTGTGCAAATAGCTTACTTATTTTATTTTATTTTACTCAAACTCATCAATTACCAAAATATAATACCTTCAACTTATTAAGCAACGACATTTTTGTAAATTGGTGACAACACATATCTTCAATAATGATTAATTTTTTTTAATTTAAATTTTCATTTCAAATTGTTGAAGTTTTGTGGTTAATCAATATAATATTGTGTTACTATATATTATTGGGAATTATTATATTTTAAATCTATTTGTGACTAATTTAAAAATTTTCAAATTAGTTATACTACTCACTATAAGTTTCATTAGAAATAAAAATCTAACCAACCGATATTAATATCTAGTTCTTTAAAAATTATTCTTTCATTTATATTTCATATTATTGAAAAATAACCATGTACAACGCACATGTGCCTACATCTAGTTATTGGAAGAAGCAGGAAGGACTTGGTGTTCATTTTATATTAACATATATGTATCATAATATTTAATTATGTTATTTGTTGGTTGATGAGGCAAGCTGCATTACCAATTAAAGGCTTTTTTTGTTTTTGCTTTTGTTTTTGTTTTTGTTTTGTGGTAAGGAGACCATACAGCAAATTAAAGTTAAAATTAAAGCAAGTTAAGGTAAAATGGGCCTAAATCAGAAGGGCTGTCATTTTTAGTTTAGTCATCATACTTCTTCTTTTTTTCTTTTTTTTTCCTTTTTTTTTTTTTTGGGTATGGAGCAAAAACTACGTTCATTCAAAAGAAAATGAGGCAGTGCAAACCAACCAAGGCTCAACAAAGACACAACCACAAAGAAAACCCAAAAAACCTCCAATAGGCAAAGTAGCGCAAACCACCTAAGAATCTGAGATCATTCGATGGCACCGAGCATCCCAATGGTTTCCCTCTTCAGTGATCCAG
Source organism: Liquidambar formosana (assembly GCA_039720395.1). Lineage (NCBI taxonomy): Eukaryota > Viridiplantae > Streptophyta > Magnoliopsida > Saxifragales > Altingiaceae > Liquidambar > Liquidambar formosana. Next base: position 6,801,108 of record CM077824.1, on the reverse strand, counting down.
CATTTTCGTTTGCGATCACTTAAGGGAGAAGAAAGATTAATACATTTCACTGCTAGACTTGATTTTGCACTACGTGCTCAACATCTACTACAAGAAGAATCCTCTAAGGGGTTGTTTGGTAAATCTGAAAACCTAACCAACTGTGAATAAGTCTACCCAGTTTTGATTTCATATTATTTGCTAAGTATCTTTTTCTCACTAAACAATTCAATTTTGTTTTGAAATAAGGCATAGACAGAATTTTTTTTTCAAACCTTTGTTTATTTAAATACCATATAATAGGTATGAACTAAATCTAGTTTGATTCAATTTTTCTAGTTCCCAAACAGGCCCTAATATTTTATCTTGAATTCGTTTAGTCTCACACTCTCACCAACCCACGCCTCGTATTAAACATTTTAGTTCCATCATTACTTACCTAAACAAAAAATTTCCACCATTGGGACTAACATGGGAAAGCTGAATTGACCCACTTTGTGTGTTACTAGGTTTCATGAAGGGATTAAAGGCCCATCTCATCATTAGATGTCTTATCTTAAGTCCTAACCAAAAGACCACCCTCAACTTGAAGCCCAACTGCCTCATTTAAGTCCAATATCCAGCCCACTCTTTAAAGAATCAGAACTAGCATAATATAAAATTACCCGCTGTTTTTGTTGCACTAGTTGGTACGCACGTGCGTTGCACGTGAATATTTTTGTATTATAAAATAAATATTTCATTAATGGTATACGAATTTATGCTAAAGTGGACCATATAAATTGTCTTTTAAAGAAGAGATTTTTGTGATGGAAAAAAAAAAAAATCAGTGCCAAAACTAATAAATTAATTAAATGTGTCATCAATAACTTAAATAAATATAAAAAATATATGTAAATTTCAATTGTACACTTGCCTATCAAAAGGATATTTCTCATGGCTCTGTCGGTGTATATATATATATATATATATATGTGTGTGTGTGTGTGTGTTTATTTTTGTAAGGAAAAAGCTAAATAGTTTAACCCTTTTTTCGAACTTGTTTGGCAACTAACCTAGTTATGTACTTATTTCAAAGAGTAATAATTTTTTTAAAAATTATTTCATAAATAAATTGAACAAAAAACATTGTATTTAAATTCAAAAAATAAGAAACAAATTAAAATAAATGTCATCCAACTCATTGAAAATATTATTCTATGAGTGGGGAAGTTGGGTTTTTTTTATAATATAAAAAATTAAATGAAATTATGATAAATACACTTATTTTTAAAATTTTCTCAATGAAAAATGTGCTTACTAAAACATGGGAATCCTCCTAGGTTGTCGTTTGTTGAGATGATGCTCTATTAACCAGATAAGGTAGAATTTTTAGCATCGTTACATATAAGATTTGGTTTTCTTAATGCCAGTTTTTGATAGTCTACGAATCTCATTCGGTTTTATTATATTATATTTTAATAAAAAGTTCTATGTGAGAAAACAAACCAACTCCAAAAATAAATAATTAAATAAAAAGAAAGGTATCCTCATAAAATATTTGTGAATCACGATTTGTCAAATACACCAAAAAAATTAAATAAAAAAAATACTCAAAAGTAATAATATCTAACATAACTAAAATAGAACCCTACTGCGTTTGCAAGGAATTTTGTAGGTAGGGCATTCAGTAAGAATAGAGGTACGAGAACCAAAGTTACAGAAATATATGAAGTGCTTGACCCACATGGAAAACAGTATTTTCTACAGCAATTAGAACAAATCTTAAAACCCTATATTTCGAAAAAGAAAAGAAGATGAGGGCTCTATTAAAATAGGTTGAAGCTATTGTTAATGGAGAAAGTAGAATTTAGAATCCCATTGTTAATGAATAGATGATATATGTTATGAAATAGAGTTAACTTACAATTCTGGGTTTTATTTATTTATACGAATTATAGTTTCCTTAGAATTCCTATTTATGTATATGTTTTATATTTCTATATTTCCTATATATGTAGAAGGATAACTGTGCATTTAAAATTTAAAATAAGGGCATATTAGCCAATCAAAAGTTTTTCTCACATTCAACTTTTTATAGGTAATATATCTATATATATATGGGCACACGTGCGTTGCACATGAATATTATTTAAATAAAAAAATTTATAAATTCTATATATATATATATATATTGAACATGAAAATCTAATCATTTGTTACTTTTGTGTTAATTTAACTTATTAGAATAAACGCTCAACACAATAGGTCAAAATTCCTTCAATTGTTAGGAGTAATGGTAGGAATAAAAAGTTAGCTAGAACACATGCATAGTAGTGGAGGCTGTATAGAATTTATGAAGTGAAAATAAATTGTGTTATCTTTTTTCCTTCTTTTTTGCTAGAAAATAAATATTCTTAATTGGTTAAATATAAAAAAATTTTAATTGGTTAAATTTGGGAGGCAAATAAATATTTAAAATTTAAAATAAAGATGTAATGGTCAATCAAAAGTATTTCTAAAGTATAAAATTTTATAGGTAGTATAGATATAATATAATTTAATATGTGATACAAGAGCATCTTTGAAGGAGGTAGCAAAAAAAGAAGAAGAAAGTAACAAATCTGTCTTTTGCTACCTTATGTGGGCTGTGGCAATTTGCTACTTCAATTTGAGATGTGCATTCTAAAGGAAAGTAGCAAACATAATTTTTTTATTTTTATTTTCTATATTTTATATTTTTGATGATTTTAAATATTATTTAATTTATATTTTTAATAAGTGAAATTGATCACTCATAATATAGTTTTTCTTACTTTTTCTATAAAAAAATTCTCAATTTTATTTTTATATGGTATCATCATCTATATTTTTTTTTTGTTCACTTAGAGATTGAAAAGAGAGTGGAGATCGAGATTTTCATTTTTTTTTTTCCTCATTTCTTTGGTTTTTTTTCTTTTTCTTTTCCCCTTCCCTTCCCATCAACAACCAAATTCAAGCAAAATAATAATAATTATTATCATATACATATATGACCCATTCCAACAATTTCCACGTTACAATCAAAACACATTCAAGGGTTTTCCTAGTCTACCCAAAATCCTCGAAAACAACCACCCCCAACCACAAACAAATTCAGCATTATATGAATTCTCACCAAATTTCAAGAAATACATAATAAAAGTATAAAACACTTACGCAACAGCCCCTTGAGATCCGGTATCGTCTCCATGATGTGGATATTTGGTTTGTGACTGCGCTGGGAAGTAGGTGTGCCTCTAATAGGCCATTCTCGTTTGCTAGAGAATGAGAGGAAGAGGGAGATACGAAGTCAACGTGCTTTAGGATTATATGTATAGTATTAAATGGAGTATTTGATTTAGGGTTTCCTTTGAATTCCTATTGGTGTTTTATATATTAAGGTATGTGTTTTAGAATTATAGTTTCTATATTGCTATACTTCCTATATTTGCAGAAGGGTGGGTAGTTGTGTATTTAAAAATTAAAATAAGGGTATATTAGTCAATCAAAAGTTTTTCTTACATTCATCTTTTTATAGGTAGTATAGATATAATTAGGGCTGCAAATGAACTGAGCCGTTCGTGAACAACTTGTGAACAAGCTCGATAAAGGCTCGTTCGAGTTCGTTTGATTAATAAATGAGCCAAGCTTGAACTTGAATACGAGGCTCGTTTATTAAACGAGCCAAGCTTGAGCAGACCATAGCTCGGCTCGTTTATGTTTGTGAACAAGCTTGTTAAGGGCTCGTGAATAGGCTCGTAAATAGGCTCGTTAAAAGGCTCGTAAAATAGCTTATTAGTAGGCTCATTAAGGGGCTTGTATAAATACCCTAATTTATTTATGGTTTCTCTTAGCTAAGTGGACCAATTAACATGAAAGAGATAATACTTCCTTAGTAGTTATATCTTATACTTATCTAAGGAAGATTTTTAAGGTCTGTGTACTTTTATCTTAATGTTTAAAATTCACATTCGCGAGATCAAACCAATCTTGAGCATGAGCTCGAGCTCGAGCTCAAGCTCGGCTTGTTTAGTTAAACGAGCCGAGCCGAGTCGAGCCTGAGCTTTTCTAAATCTTAATGAGCCGAGCTTGAACACAATAAATTAAGCTCGTTTAAAGCTCGGCTCGTTTATAAATAAACAAGCTTTTAACTGAGCCGAGCTTGAACACTCCAAAGCTCGGCTCGGCTCGGCTCGTTTGCAGCCCTACATATAATGTTGTCTGACGTGCAAGTGAAGTGCCTTTTTTTTTCTTTTTCTTTTCTTTTTTTCTTTTTTTTGTTTGTTTGGGTGGGGGGTGGGGTAAATAGGGAATATATTAATGATTAAGCTTTAGCATCAATTGTAATATGAGAAAGAGTATGTGCTTGTTTGGGCATCCAATTTGAAATTAAATATTTTTATTTTTTATTTTTTATATAGGGTTGAAAGTATGAATCCATCACCTTGAATTAGAATAGTTTAAAATGTTAGAGTTATCACTATAGTTGATGTTATGAAATCAAGTCTAATAAATTCATGAAATGCCATCATTTTGAATTTCTGATCTTATTTTTTATGATGACCATTATTTTCTTGAATTTGTTAATTTAAGATAAAGGATTGTGCCTTCAATATTACGTATAATTTCTTATATTGTTTAATTTCGAATTGAACAACCAAACAAGTTCTTGCATAATTTGGAGCATTGCCATAATTTCTACAGCTTAAAGTTGATTACAGAAAACATTTACGCTGTGTTTGAATAAAAAATTTCTAGGTAGAATTTGTCTTTGAGCTGAAACTTGTAAAAATTTTATAAAGAAACTCCTTATAAAACGAATCCAACCAACCAAAGCCCAAACCAAACAATTTGTCCCTCTCTTTTCAAACCCTTTCTACTTTTAGGTTTCGAGTTTCAACTATCAACAATTTTTATATTGAGGGCCCCTAAATTTTATTTGTAAATTTCATTTTTTTTTTCACTTATTAAGATTTTATGAAATTTTTTTTTATGAAAACATGCTGGATAGTTTACTAGAAAATATTATTTTGAATAACTTTGTAAAATTTTTTTTTTTTTTCAAAATCTGTCGCTTAAGAGGATTTTTTGGCTACTTAGATCTCTATTCATTTTTATAGAAACAAAAATTATAAATGGCTAAAGAGTCCACTTAAACAATAAACAATAGATTTTAGAAAATAAATTTTCTACTAAGTTGTTCAAAATAGTATTTTCTAGTAGATGGCTCGACCAGTTTTTATAAGACCTTCTATATTTTTCAAGAAAACTTCAAAAATGAAAAAAAGTGGGCTTTACAAATAAAGTTGAGGGGTTGCAATAGAGGTTAGGGATGGAACTACACTAGGGCCAATGGGCGGCCATCGCCTCCCCCCCTCCCCCAACTCCCAAATACCTTGAAACAATCTTCCCTTGACTTTTCTCATAATTTCCCTAATTGGGTTTTTCTCAAATACCTTGAACTCAATCTCTATAGTTTGAATGCCTTTTTAAAACTTGAGTGAAGGATTAGTTTGACTCTCATTTTTAAAATTTTTTTGTTCATGCTTAATTTGGCCTCCTTATATATGAAATCCTGATTCTGTCCTAATAGCCACCTTCTTTATTTATTTATCTGTTTTACATTTTTTTTTCTTTCAAAAATAACATAACATATACACATGGAGTGACATGATCAAGGCAAAATCTAATTAAGCTATGAGAGTAGCATCAAGTTATAACATAAGTGAGATTTCGAGAACAATACTTTCCTGATGCCTTATAACATCCACAATGGTGTGTTAAAGGGTGTGTTAACAAATAGTAATAACACACTCTTGTGTAATGTTGCTACTATATTTGGGACAAAGGTTATTAGAAAAAAAGAAGGGATGGTGATTATACCAGAAATTTGCATATTGTATCATTAATTTGTATCATTAGAGCACATTGTGTCAAATTATAGCATTTGGCTAAGGTATGCTATTGCTAAAATATAGCGTGCACCTTTTAGCACACCATTGGAAATGCTAAAATAGAAATAATTTATCTATACTACCTATAAAAAGATGATCTATACTACCTATAAAAATATGAATGTGAGAAAAACTTTTGATTGACTAATATACCCTTATTTTAATTTTTAAATACGCAACTATCCTTCTACATTTATAGGAAATATAGCAATATAAAACATATACCTTAATAAGAATTTTAAGGAAACTATAATTCTTATAATAATTAAATAAAACCAAACCACCCTTTTGCATATATAGGAAATATAGTAATATAAAACACATACCTTAATAAAAATTCTAAAAAAACTATAATTCTTATAATAATTAAATAAAACAAGAAAAAAGATGCATTAAAAAGATAAATAATTGCAAATTACTCTTCAACCACAAGAATACGTCTTTAGAAAATCCTTCTTTGTAACGTCTTTGATAAAAAGTCTTTATCTATAACACTGATTCTTTAATTAACATGTAACCCTAACAAAAACCCATATAATTTGAAACTTACTACATCCCAGGACTAATGGCAGCCGCATGTGTAACCTCCAATATACAAATTGTTTAAGCTATCATGAAATCATTGGATTGGTATATACGAAGTATGGAATTATGGCGTTTGTAAAACATGTAGACTTGGCATCTTATACTATTCAGTATGTAATTTTCATATGTATTATAAATTATTATTATTATTATTATTATTTTTTCGTCTTCAAGATGGTGTGTAAACTGCATGGTTTTTCTTTTATCTTCTACTCTTAACAAGTGCATGCATAGACACACAGTCTCTTTGGTTTTATCATTGGTGGAAGTCTCCTTCCAATTAAATTTCCTTTTAATGGGTTTCTTATTATTACTAATTTTGCATTTTAAATCATGCATAATATGAACTATATTCATTTATTTCTTCTTCTTCTTCTTCCTTTTTTTTTTTTTTTTTTTTTTTCCTTTTTAACTCTATTGGTTCGTGGTTCGTTTTCCACACTCTTTCGTCGAAGACAACTAGGCAAAGTGAAGGTGCGTATTATTTTTATGATTATAGGTTCGTTTTGATAACATTTTAGTAATAGGTTGTGTAGTTTGAATTTTTTATTAGGTTCTATATGGGCATCAAATTCGATATTAGACAATTTAAGAAATTTTAGATAATATTTTAGTAATGGTCATCATTACATATAAGAGTAGAAATTCAAAATAGTGGCAATTCATGAATTTCTTAGAATTGATCCTATAACATCAAATATAGTGATAGCTCTAATTTTTATTTATTTTTTTTTAATGATAGATTTGTGTCTAAAATACTATAATTTTTTTTTTCAATTCTTTAAATTCTAATTAGACATCCAAACAGACCCTTAATTATATGATTTTGTTGGAAAAATAAGATAGTAGGAAAGATTTTTTGATTTTTTACTTCAATAGAACTATACTTATTTATTTTTGTGTTTTATTTTGAAAAAAAAAAAAATTCTCATAAGTTATGGATAATCTACCTACCAAAACTATATAGTCTACATTGATTTTTATCAAATGCATTTATCATATTCTTATGATTTTAATGCATAAATTGATAGGATAAAACATGAGTGAAGTAGTATTTTCCTAAGATAAAACATTTGGTGCGCATCTAACATTTAAATTTGTTAAATCAACGTATATTTTCCTTTGAAAGAAAAACAAATCTATCAATTAAATACTTTCACGTACAACGTACGTGGGCACTAACTAGTATAAGTAAAATAGTACAAACCATTGTAAATAATTTTATTGAAACTCTGAAATATCTATGTATTATGAAGACATTTTTTTAAAAAAATATTTGGTAATAGCATAAGAAATTATTTATATCAATTTTAACAATCCTAAGACTTAAACCTATAACCTTTTTCCACATAGCGGGAGAAGTGTCACTAGACCACAAGGCTATTGATGTGAATACATTTATAACACTACTCCACACTTTGGTGGAACCAAAAATCTTAAATCCAAAGTGAAAACAAATACCTCCCCAAACCAACGTATTTGGATTTGGTACAATTACTACATGGTGCAATAAACGTAGGATCAATGACACGTGGCAATGAAAAAAAATGGAGAGCTGAAATTTGAGAGATACATTTGATGCCTAACACCTAACAACCTCCTCTATTTCTCCTCCTTGTCACGTGTCATTGATCCTACGCTTACTGCACCATACAGTAAAAGTAGCGAACCACACCAAATCCAAATCCTCGACTAGGAAAACCAAGGCTGTGTAAATGAAACACTATCCAGACCAGGGTCATAGAAAGCCATTTACCAAACATCGCCAAACCCTCCTTCCCCAAACACAGAAACCCTATATAAGTCTCTCATCCCTCATTTTCGCAATCTCTCCGCCGTCCCAAAACCCTAATCCTAACCCTGACCACAGAGTCACCAGAGACCAGCCATGGGTCGCGTGATACGAGCCCAGCGTAAGGGTGCCGGTTCAGTCTTCAAGTCCCACACCCACCACCGGAAGGGTCCGGCCAGGTTCCGGTCCCTCGACTTCGGCGAGCGCAACGGCTACCTTAAAGGAGTGGTCACGGAGATCATTCACGACCCGGGCCGAGGCGCCCCACTCGCCCGAGTCACGTTCCGTCACCCCTTCCGTTTCAAGCACCAGAAGGAGCTGTTCGTTGCGGCGGAAGGTATGTACACGGGTCAGTTCGTGTACTGTGGGAAGAAGGCTAATCTCATCGTGGGTAACGTTCTGCCTGTCCGATCGATACCGGAGGGTGCGGTTGTGTGTAACGTGGAGCATCATGTGGGTGATCGTGGTGTGTTCGCTAGGGCTTCTGGGGATTACGCTATCGTTATCAGTCACAACCCTGATAATGGCACCACCAGGTATATACAAGTTCTTAACTTTCTATACATGTATGTGTGAGTATAAAGTTTTGTTATTGGGTTTTATTTTGGTTGAAAATGGATGTGATTTGTTTTTTTTTTTTTTTTTTTTTCCTTTTTGGGTGCATTTGGTTGACTAAGTTTGAGCAATCAAATGGTCAATCTTGATCATTTTTGTGACTCATGAAGCAAAAATGAACCAACCCATTATTGAATACATATGGGAAACTGTTATTGTTCTTTAAGTTTCAACCTTGGAAAATATTTTTATATTTAAATGTTTGTGCCTTGAACTTTGGTAAATATAATACGCGTAGTGCATTAATATTTGGATCGTGATAAATAGGAGGGACTAAGAGGAGGTGATGGGGAAGTTGAAAATTATGGAATTACATTTTTAGGGATTATTCCATGGATTTTTTAAAATGTAGGTGGTGATTGCCCTTTTTACTTTGATGCTTACCCTACAGAATGGGTATATTCGTTGGTGTTGAGCTGTTATCATCGAACATTAGGAAATATGATCACAAGCTAAAAATGGTATTGGAAGAACTTTACTTTTTGAAGGAATTTAATTCGATATCGTGGACCATTGGAGATAGGTGTTTATTTTATAACTGCTCGGTCAAGACAATTTGGTAATTTTTGCCCTGAAATAGTTGTGGAATTGTGATCATACCAATGCTTGATGGGTCTCTTTCTTGGCCAGGATATATCTGGATTACTGGATATAATGGTTTGTGAGTGGGAGATGTAGTGGTTTAGAGCTTATTATTAGATTTATGTGCAGAAATGATTTGTGGTACTACATACAGTATTACAGTGGTCTTACATTGAGGTATAGAGAAAAGTTTAATATGGATTATGCATGCTAGTGTTAGGACTTATAAATTGAGTTCTGGTATTGATTGGAGTATATCTACACCGTTGTCATTAGCTTAAAAGTGGGTAGCAATGAAATGCAGATCTTTTCAATGGCATCATGCCCTACGTTGGGGCTTACTTTGACCAGAGGCCCCACTTTTCTTTATGGCATTGTTTATGATGAATTCTGGGAAGAGTTCCTCTATGTTAATTGATGAGGCATAAAATGGAATAAATGTGAAACTGTTATTTTGAAGGGATAATTTGAAACATAGGATTTTCCAATATCATGTAAGGGAATGCAGGTAGGGTGGTGACTAAGAATTCACATCATGGTGGATATTTTGTCTATACTGGATTTGACAGCTTAGTGACTAAGGTTTACAACCTGATACATGATTATGTGATTCGAAGGCTTTGTGGACTGTTGACAGTGGCTTATAAATTTTCTTTCATCTTTTGTTGGATGTACATATTCATTTTTGGGATAAGTTTGTCTGGTTGTTGATTCTGAGTTAGTTACTTTACTCATTTTGGTGATGCTTGTTTCAAGTTCCATCCTGTTGGTTTAGGTTTCTTATATGCCTCGTGGTATATGCCTCAAGGCAATGATGCTCCCCCTCCCCCATTTGTCTCTTTCTTTAAAATTTTGAAGCTTTTAAGGAGTGCCTTGCATTGAGCACCTCTTAATATCTTTGTGGCAATCTAATTAACAAAATATGAGCAAAAGGGTAAAGTAATGCTGCTCCTTTTGACTATGTTGACCTTGCTCAAGCACACTCATGTTGCAGCTTTGAATGAGAACCTTTATGTTAGAGGTTGGGCAGTCAAGGTTTTGCTGGGCTATGGGCAAGTTGTTTGATAATTGGGGTTGGCCTTAGATTAGTCTACAAAAAATTCCAACCTACCCAATTGCTCTACACTGAGATGGATGATTGGAAAGACCTAGAAAATTAAGATAAGAAACCTGCACCTATGTTACACAGGTTTAGGTTCAGGTGAGGGTATATATCCGAGTGTCGGATTTATCAAATTTTAAAATTTAGAATACGTGGGCTCGGCAAATCTCTTGTGGAGCGGAGTCATCTACTATGCAGCTCAAATCTCTTTTGGTTAAACTCCTTTATTGGTGGTATTGTAGTTACATGGGTGGTTGTAAAGTTTCTTTCCTTATTTTTGTTGACTCCCTTTGTTTGTAAGATTGATGGGGTTTGAGACTTTTTGGAAGCTCCTCTTTTTCCATGGAGCTTAGGTTTGTTTGTTTGTTTGTTTTTTTTTTTTTTGTTTGTTTGTTTGTTTTTTTTTTCTTTTGTATATGTCTTATGCATGAGAGTTTTTCCCTTTTTTTAATACATAACTTTACCTTATCAAAAAGAAAAAAAAAAAAAAAAAAGAATACGCGGGCTCGGCTAAAAAGGATCCAAAATTTGAGTTCGTTTAGGGGATACACGTGTGTGTTTATATATATCTAATATAAAGTAATTTTTATGAGGGGTGAGTTTGAAAACATTTTAATTTTATAGGGGTATTGTCAAAGCAATCAAATCGTCCCTCATGATGACATAATAGATATGTGTTCTCCCTCTTTTCATCAAATTGTTCCTCGTGATGAGATAACATATATGTGCACTCTCTTCTTCTTCTTATTTCTTCTCCTCCACCCAACTGAATCCGTTTTGCAAATGAAGGAACTGACACAGATCCCATACCGGTACTTGTGTTGGGTCGTGTCGACACGGGTACCTTGGGGTAAACTACTAAGTCTGTGTAACACAGATCTGCACATTAGTTAAAGACTTTTAAGAGTTGCCACAATGGGTAATAAAATAAGAACGTAACCAACTAAAATGTATTTGAGAAATAATTAAGTCTATGTTAAGTGGGGATCCCTGTAAGTATGCTAGGTTATGTTTAAAATTGTGCTTTAATTTAAGACACTTCTGTTAGGCTGGAATTGCTGCATATGACAGATGGGGAATGGAACGATTGACAATATAAGATAAAATGATGGTTAACCTTTTGCTGGATTTCTAACAGGACAGAAGTGACCCTATTATTAAGTTAAGACATGTTGTCTTGTAATATGACCAGCACAAATATTTGGCATTAGTTATAAATATTAGTTGTAGGAGATCGTCACAGTAGCCAATGTTGGATTGTAGTTGTAATAAAAAAAGGACTGATAATATGAGTGGTTGTCAATTTTATTACTTATGATCTCTGAATTGTCCCAAGTCAAAAGACCACTCTTACCCCCCCTTACAAGCATACTGGCAATGTCCCTTTTTTATTTCTAAAATATAAATGTCAGTTGTAAGATCTGAACCTCTAAACCCCACCACCCCACCCATGCTAAGCCAGCACCATTTTGCTACAAAGGCGTTGGCCTATTATTTTATGTTTGTCTCTTGATTAGTTAAAAATTTTGAGTTGCTTTAGTGTAACTTGAAAGCTTTAGTGGAACTTGAAACTATTCCCCCAACGTGGCCTAGTTTGCTCTGGTATGTGGTATGGGTTTGGGTTGATGTCTTACTTGGTACGCTGTATGAGTGAGGTTAGGCTTTGTTGGTTTGCTAACTTGGTCTAGAATCACTTTGAATCACTTTGGTAGTATCTATGTATTGCCTCTTTGAGGGAGAGATGATAAATCACAGATCTTACTGTGGGGAGAGAGAGAGAGAGAGAGAGAGAGAGAGAGAGAGAGAGTCTTTAAAAAGATTTTGGAAATTGAAACATTGATCAGATTGAGAGATGGAATGGTTTTGGGAATTGAATTATATATATATGTACTAACACAGTAACCAGGGGCGGACCTACACGTGACATTGCGGGGGCCATGGCAACCCCAAATTTTTTTAACCCTTTAGAATATGTTTACTTCAATGAAGTGGCGCTCTCAAATTTGATAAAGTGCGCACCTCTGAATTTAATTATCCACTCCCAAACAATACTTTTTTATGCTTGCACACATACATTGTGTGTGTATCCGCTTGTGTATGTATGTTAGTGCATAAGTGGCAACCTTTAATAAAAAATTCTAGTTCTGCCTCTGGCAGTAATGCTTGAGAGTAATTTGAGACTTCTGTTCCATTACTAGTAATACTGATTTGTGAGTTATAGTTGTAACTTTGAAAACAAAATTATCTCTCTTCCTCTACACTTTAGGACATGAAAATGGAAATTCAAGTCGCGTAAGAATCATGATCTGGATTATGGACCCTTGATTGCAATTTGAAGGGCGGTCAAGAGATTCTGGTAACAGTTATTGCCTCAAGGTATTACTTGTAGTTTTATGTGTTGGTTAATTTTAGCTGATAATCTATTAGGCAGATTGTGTTGCAAGATTTTATGTGGCTTTAGAGTATTTGTCAAAACATTTTCATTGCACTTTGTATACTCTGCTAATATTAGCCATTAGTCAATGCGCAAATTGGCTATGTGGAAGCTATACACTAATTGCTGCTTCCTATGATGGATACTAGTTTGCTGGATCGTTACTCTTTTAACCTTTACTCATCTTGGCTATACTTGTTTAAGATGATTGTTAATGAAGTCCAATCATTATCGTACTTGTCTAGGATCAAGCTTCCGTCTGGGGCCAAGAAGATTGTGCCAAGTGGGTGCCGAGCTATGGTTGGCCAGGTTGCAGGTGGAGGCAGGACTGAAAAACCACTACTGAAGGCAGGAAATGCTTATCACAAGTTCAGGGTCAAGAGGAACTGCTGGCCTAAGGTTCGTGGTGTTGCCATGAACCCTGTGGAGCATCCCCATGGTGGTGGTAACCACCAGCATATTGGTCATGCAAGTACTGTTCGACGTGATGCCCCCCCTGGGCAAAAGGTCGGTCTCATTGCTGCCAGGAGGACTGGTCGTCTCCGGGGACAAGCTGCTGCAACAGCTTCAAAAGCCGACAAGGCTTAGAGAACATTGCTATCTGGATTTTGTTTTTATTTTATTATGCGGTTTGGACATCCTTTGCTCACTTCCCAACGGAGTAGTGATATTTTTACTTCAAATTTTTGCCTTCCAGTTCTAGGAATGATGTTTGCCGATGTTGGAATATATGAACTTACTTTTTTGAAACAGGTTCCGTTCCTTTTGCATTTCTAGTATTTGTTGAGATTTTTGTCTTACATTATTCTCTTCTCTCCTTCGTGATTATTTGGTGGGTGTCCAAATGGATTGGACTCGGTTTCTGCACAGTGCTGAGGTGGGGATGAGCATTTTGTCTTCCCCGCAAGAACTGTGGGCTATTATTTGAACTTGGCATTCGTTTATTGATACATTCTTAGAACATCCCCAAGGATAAGTTACTAGGAGTTAGAGGTTTGGGAGTTAGTGCCAAAGCCCAAAGACGACTTTCGGACGAACAATGCTGACATTGTTGTATTGGTGTGTTTGCCGTGTACTAAACTTTCTATTTGTGGAACAAGGTTTGAAATAGAGGCGGGTTATTATCACTACAAAAATTCTTTCACTCCCTATTTAGTTTACACTTTCTAATGTTTTATGAAAAATATAAAAGGTATTCATGAACACTAATTGTGTTGTCCACTTGAAACATCATTTTAAACAGTCATGTGGAAGAATTTTTTTTTTTTTTTCTTTTTCAAATCTGTCGTGCAAATAGATTTTTTTGTTATTTATAGTTTCTTTTTTCTTTTCACATGACTAAAAAATTTACTGAAAAAACTTTTTTTTGTTAAGTTTTTTAAAATAATATTTTTTAGTGGACAACATGATTTTTTTTAATAAAAATTATAAATGATCAAAAAATCTATTTAAATGGTAAATTTTGGATTTTTTTTTTTTGGCTGCAAAGTTGTTTAGATTTTAGAATGATGTGTTCTAGCAGATTATGCATCTAGTTTTTATGAAATCTTTTTGCATTTTTTTCTAAAAACTTAAAAAAATGTAAATTAAATAGAGTGCAAATGAATTTTTGTGGTGTCAATAGTCATTCATTTTGAAATATTGTTGTTTGTCTGACAGTTGGAATAATGTGCAATACTAGTAGTAGACTAGTAGATTGTTATAGACAGTGTCACCAACATTAGGCTGCTGTACATTAAAGTTTGTTTTTTCTCATGTCTTGCAGGGCTGCCTTTTGTCTTGGGTGTTGTTTTGGTAGGTGTATTCTCATTTCCCTTTAATATATTTTCCTTTTTACCGATAAAAAAGAAAAAATGAAAAAACAGAAGCTGCTATACAAAGGATAATTATGCAGACATGATTCATAGTGAACCCAAAGATGTGTTGAGGAGATGAATGGTTTTGGAAATATTTACCAGTATGGAGATGGGCATGGGGTTTAGACCGCTCAACTAAGGACCATCTTATGTCACTATTGGCCCATCCTGTTCCATTAAATTAAAAAGCTGATGTGAATATTACTTAAAGTCATGGGTTGCATGCCTTCATGTACCAAATAAGCTGATCTAAATAATCTGTATGTTGTTCTCAGCTAAAAATTAAAAATAGAAAAAGAAAAGGAGATCTGTATGTGAGGTATTAAGCTTATGGGTTTGAGGAAGCAAGGATATATGGGTTTTTTTTTCCCCATTAAATTAATATGATACTAGTTGGATTTTATTATTTTAAGAAGGGTGCCACGAATTTTTAAAAAAGACCACCATGGAGGAGGCAACACGGTTAAACTAATCCTACCGTACAACCCTCAAAAACACCTCCCCCCCCCAAAAAAAAAAAAAAAAAAAAAAAAAAAAAATCTTGATCTTCTACCATTAAAAAGAAAAAACAAAAACAAAATGAAATGAAGCACGCCCACATAAAGTAACAAGGTTTGCAAAGTTGGTACTCCTGAGAGCATCTCCAGCGATGTGAGCTAAATAAGGTGTGCTATTGCTATTTTACCACATGCTACAGTGCCAAATGCTATAATTTAGCACAATGTGCTCCAATGAAATGATGCAAATAAACTTAGTATGCTATTTTTTACCACAACTTTAACTATTTTCACAGATTTAAGGTCTCGTAAGATAATGAATGAGGTATATCATGGATCAAATGCAATGTTGCTCGAGTGGAATGAATGAGTTAAAAAAAAGGGTATGTTTTTTGATTTAAAAAAAAAATATATATATATATAAGATTTCAATATTATTTTTGAAAATATTGTATTTATTTATGGGCTGTTTGGTTACTGAGAAAATTTTGAAAGAAAAAATGAAAGAAAAGAAGTTGCTGGTGTGTTTGGTTGTTGAGAAAGAGAGGAAAAACTGACATGACAAATATAGCAATAGCTCACCCTTGTGCCAAATATAGCACAAGGGTGAGTTATTGCTATATTTAGCACATGCATTTTAGCTCACCATTGGAGCATCCCAACTTGTGCTAAATGCTATAATATAGCAATAGCACACCATATAGCTCACTATTGGAGATGCTCTTACTGCACTCAGGTGGGGCAATGCAGGGATTTATGATCATTACACGTTTGTTTGGATAGAATTATAATGAAATATATAGAATAAGATTTCTAATGTTTTCGGTCAAATAAACATGCCATATTTTTATAGCACCATTTCACCTAACGATTACTCTTCCCTTTCCACAAAGAAAGGTTATGTATGACAAAACTTGGAATTTAAGAAAAAATCATCATTAAAACTTTACGCTTTGCTCTCACCACTCCTTGTTACACATCTGGTCCACGCTCCACCGACCAGATGTATAGCAAACGCAATTATGTATAAATTTTTCATTTTTGACCAGAAAATATATATATATATATATTGATCTTCTACCATTAAAAAGGAAAAACAAAAACAAAAACAAGGTTTGCAAAGTTGGTACTCTTTACGGCACTCAGGTGGGGCAGTGCAAGGAATGGGCTCAGAAATCAAACATTTCAGTGATAAGACCCCAGTGGTCCTCACTAGATATTTGCAGCATTTAATGTTGGAAATCCATTAAAACGAATGGGGCCATTATACAAGGAAAAAGGGAAGCAATGATCTACAAGGTTAGGTGTATGGTTCTTTCAAAGGTCTCCATCGAAATGCATCAGCACGAGCATGTGGAAATGGAATTTCAATTATAGGGGTTCATCACAATGTGTTCTGCGTGTAATAGAGAGAGAATTGAAGTCCAATACAGTATAAGACCATGTTTGTTTGCTTAGAATTAAATGGATGAAAATCACATTTCAATTAATTCTAAACAGTGTGTTAGGATAAGGTAATTAAATGAGAATGAAATCAAACAGTAGTAATGAGTCACAATAATATTCATTCCACAATATTTATTTTAAACCTCACTTCTATTCCAGCCTACTTCAAGCATATAATCAGATTCAATTCTCACCTATTCCATTTCAACCAAACAAACATCGACTAAAGGTCTTGAAGACAATGTCCTTTCCTCTAGGAAAGAGCGAGAGTGTTATATTGAGAGAGAGAGTGTGTATGTGTGTTATATTTGCTCTACGTATAGTGTTCAATTAATCACTTATGGATTCAATTGATCAATATATTTATGGTCTTGAGTTATGTATGCTCTTGGCATAATATTTGATCAACTAATTGGTTTAAACTTCCATAATTTAAGTTATTGAGACAATATTTTTAATTTATCACTCTCTTCGTTCTTAATTGATCGTCACTTTTGAAAAGTCACATTTTTTATTTTATTTTAAGAAAGTCTATTAAAATGCTTCCACATCTATATATGTGTTTCAATATTCTAGTTTTGCCTTCAAGTGTATAAATATTGGAAAATGATAAAACACCCATGACAAAGGGTATTTTAGGAAATCAAATGAAAAGAATTATTGACATTTTGAATGAAACCATAATTTTGGAACATCTCAAAAAAGAAAGGGGGCTAATAAAATACGAACAGATAAAGTATAAAAAGTCTGAAAGTACAAGTTTCATTGGGAAAAAAAAAAGGATTTCAAATCTTTGAAAAATGGGTAATAGATGTAGAAGCTGAATCAAATAAATAAATTTTGGTACTCATATTTTGTCAAAAAAATTTGACAATTTGGATAAAATTGAATTCATGGTTGGAATAAAATAAAATAAAAAAATTTAGCCATAAGTTCTCGAATTTAGCTTGACAAGAAATGACTTGAGGCAAATATGCTACATCATCCTCCAAAAAGTGGTTGGAGGTGGAGGGAAAAGCGTGGCAAAAAAGATAATTAATACAAAATCAGTGAGGGGTACAAAAAAAATTAAGGGGTTACAATAATCGCTCCCTTCCACATAAGGCATATGGCCCCCTAAATACAAAATCTCTTAAATCGCGCAAGCCCACTGATAATTTTAGCATCGTACACTGACTTCCACGTGAAGTGAGGAAGTTTGCAAAGTTCGTTCACCTTAGGTAGGCCAAGGTATGGCGGCAATACATCAATCGTAGCAACTATGAACAGCATATCCTGTAAAATCAGTGAGGGGTACAAAAAAAATTAAGGGGTTACAATTGCTCCCTTCCACATAAGGCATATGGCCCCCCAAATACAAAATCTCTTAAATCACGCAGGCCCACTGATAATTTTAGCATCGTACATGACTTCCACGTGAAGTGAGGAAGTTTGCAAAGTTCGTTCACCTTAGGTAGGCCAAGGTATGGCGGCAATACATCAATTGTAGCAACTGTGAACAGCATATCCTGTAAAATCAGTGAGGGGTACAAAAAAAATTAAGGGGTTACAATAATCGCTCCCTTCCACATAAGGCATATGGCCCCCCAAATACAAAATCTCTTAAATCACGCAGGCCCACTGATAATTTTAGCATCGTACACGACTTCCATGTGAAGTGAGGAAGTTTGCAAAGTTCGTTCACCTTAGGTAGGCCAAGGTATGGCGGCAATACATCAATCTTAGCAACTGTGAACAGCATATCCTGTAAAATCAGTGAGGGGTACAAAAAAAATTAAGGGGTTACAATAATCACTCCCTTCCACATAAGGCATATGGCCCCCTAAATACAAAATCTCTTAAATCACGGAGGCCCACTGATAATTTTGACGACTTCCACGTGAAGTGAGGAAGTTTGCAAAGTTTGTTCACCTTAGGTAGGCCAAGGTATGGCAGCAATACATCAATCGTAGCAACTGTGAATAGCATATCCTGTAAAATCAGTGAGGGGTACAAAAAAAATTAAGGGGTTACAATAATCGCTCCCTTCCACATAAGGCATATGGCCCCCTAAATACAAAATCTTTTAAATCACGCAGGCCCACTAATAATTTTAGCATCGTACACGACTTCCACGTGAAGTGAGGAAGTTTGCAAAGTTCGTTCACCTTAGGTAGGGCAAGGTATGGCGGCAATACATCAATCGTAGCAACTGTGAACAGCATATCCTGTAATCAAACACATTTTTTATTTTTTGTTGGTCAGAGAGACACAGATTGTCATTGCTTGACAATCACTTCATGACCCAAATATATATATATATATTTGGTTATATTCCCATAAGTACGTGTTGATATAAATTATATCAATACCATGCATTAGGGATTGTACCATTTGCATTGGTCCAATGTACCTCATATCCCACTAATGCACAAGTACAACTCTCCATGTAGATATTGATATAAATTATATCAGTACGTACTTACCTAATCATTATAGTTGAATTATGATCAAGTTGGTATCACAGATTCACAATATAAAAAAATAATTTTGAATTAAAGTTTTTTCGATTTTTTGAATTAAGATAAAATGCTAATTATTGATTGAACCTTTTCCCTAATTAAATTCCTGACTCCATCTTGCTTTGTCATATAATTAAGATAATCTATTGCTATAAATAGGGCCATTCGGTCCCACTACCAAGGAAAAAACCAAGAATCTCAAATGCTTACGAAGAAAACCTGCATTCGACTTGATAAATCCAAGACTCCCACAATGACACTAGTACGACGAGATTGGGGGGTAAATTGAGATGAAAATGCTACTTATTTCGTATTCCCTTCTTTCTTCTCGTCCTCTCACATCAGTGCCGGCATCATTAATTATAGAATTTCATACCAATGAACCAACATTGAACATGGCAATCACAAAATAAACCAAGCAAAAAGACGAAAAATAAGTGGTAATATGGATTGGGGTTGATTGAGTGATTAGGTCTTGGGTATTCTTCTCAAAGGTTATCATTTTAACTTATTGCAGAGATTTTTGTCTTGTCTGTGTGGATATAAAGCGTCTCATATGAGTCTTTGAGATGAAAATGCTACTTATTTTGTATTCCCTTCTTTCTTTTCGTCCTCTCACATCAGTGTCGGCATCATTAATTGTAGAAATTCAAACCAATGAACCAACATTGAACATGGCAATCACAAAATAAACCAGGCAAAAAGACGAAAAATAAGTGATAATATGGCTTGGGATTGATTGAGTGGTTAGGTTTTGGGTATTCTTCTAAAAGATTATCGCTTTAACTTATTGTAGAGATCGTTGTCTGTGTGGATATAAAGCATCTCATATGGGTCTTTAGGAGAATAGTCTGAACTGAAATCTTGACGGGAATAAAACTTGAGATACCCCTTAATCGTTAATTAAAAGATAAATAAAAATTAGAAACAATATCTGCAAAGGAAGCAATACAAGCAAATAAGTGGTTCGATGCTCAGTTTGCGGATGACAAAATGGGAAAACTAATTATGAGTACAAGAAAAATCAAGTCCTCATAGTCTCTCAAGTGTTAGGGAACCACACACTTGATTCTAGAATTTATGAGACGCAAAAATAAAAAATGCAAAAACAAAAGCAAACTCATAACGCACAGAGTAACGTAGTTCATCTAAATTAGTACTACATCTACACAGTTACAGTGATTTCACTATATCTTAGAAAATAATACAAAGAGGCGTTATAACTAAACCCTAAATAGAAGCGACAAATTTATACGAACTATCGGCCCAAACCTCCACTTTATGGACAAAGCCTCATAAAAAATCCCATTTAAACCATGCACCTCTAAGGTCGAACAGGTCGGGTGCTGTAAATCGGGTCAGAAGAAATACCAAGTAAAGCCCAACATCAAGTACTCTCTTTTATGCAACTTTCATAAGAACAATTCTCAGCTGCATGTCCGCTTGAGTAGGAAACTGAATTCTATTGATAACCGTTGGAAGAACGCGGAGCTCCGTTCAAACAGACATCCTCAATCCTTATGTGCAAATGAAGCTATCAACTGCATCTCCACTTGAACGCCGTTGCCTTCCCTAAAGTGAAAGTGACACCGAATTCAAGCCGAAACTCAAAACACTCATGACTATGGGTTCCACTCTAATGTGAGAGGACAATAAAGGGAAAGGGAAACTCAATGGAGATAGGCGAAGACAAATAGCGCTTCATTTGTTTGGCCATAATTGGGGGGAATTGGAATGGAATGGAATCTTCGATCTACGTCATTTCTCTTATTGCAGTGGCTCACAATTGAAATCTCTTTCTATTCTATTCCAATTCCTTTCAATTCTGACCCAACAAACCAGCCATAAGAGGTGTGATGCCAAATAGGTAGCGATATGTGGTTAATCAAAGTTTGGTAGAAGTGTGTTAAGGCACAATCTACCTCACCAATGGTGTTCTTACATTGATTGGTGACAGATGAGTCTCGTGAATCTTAGCCATTAATGTTATATATCCAAAAAAAAACAAAAAAAAAAAAAATTTCAACTTTAAGATCCCAAATGAGGTGAAATTTTGATATTGGATCTAACTATTCTAATTCAAATTTCAAATTTCAAATTTCAAATTTTTGGATTGTTATATTGTCACAATGTCCTGGAAAGTTAAATTCGAGAAAAAAAATTTAGGACAAATTAATAACATTTTTCCCTTTTTCATTACAAGAGCCTCATCCTAGGAGATTGGAATTTGGAATTGCGTCATCCACCATAAGCTATACTTTCACACTCTTGCCAAATAGCCCACGTTATCTCAAAATATCTTAACTTGCTTATGTTGACCACATGCAGTTCTAAAAAATTATGGTATAAGTTGAGCATCCAATGTTTTTCAAGAGACGTTGTTTTGTATTCCGCTTTCATTGTCAAGGAATGATCCGAGGAACATAAATACTATGATAGAGGAAAAATAAGTGGTCCAAGGCAAGGAATTGAGAGATAGACTTAAAATATTGGCGGCATCACCTTTTCAATGATGCAACAAATCGAAGTAATTCAAATTCCATTAGGATACGCTAAATGCCATTCCACCACACTTCTTAATTTCTTTTTGTCCGCACTAAAAGTGGTTCTCTGAGGCTGATGGTTTTTTAGCAGGGGTGCCAGGGTTTGTCTCAACCCAAATGTGTGTATGCGATCACAATCCCTCACAAATTTTTTCTCTCCCTCTTTCATGTTCTGTTTCACCATGATCTCCACGTGCAACAACAAATGCAAGCCAAATTCAGCACATCCAAATTCTCTTGCCATTTGTCATTTGGCTATAAGTCAAAACCTCCAATCAATGAGCTCTTTCTGCCAGCCACGTGAACCAATCATCTACACTCCTACTAAAAATTCAAATTTGAAGGAAACACTTTTCTTTAAGATACGATTATTTTTTATTTATTTATTTTTTTTTTTTGGGGTGGCCCCAAAATACGAAATTAATCTTGCCTATCAGATGAACGAGGTGATCTCATCTATTCATAAATATTAAATTGGGCCTAAAGCTCACAAAATAATACATGTAAAAAATATGCATATATACATTCCGCTATCTATATATATATATATATGCCTTGTAACCACGTGAACAGCCTATCAGTCTCAATCTGGCCTTGAAGTGGTCCACGCGCTACCGACCAGATGTATAGCAAACACAATTTTGTAAAAATTTTTCATTTTTGACACCAAAAAAAAAAAAAAAAAAAGGAACAAGAAAAAAAAAAAAAAAAATATTAGCATCACTCAATTTTGATCAAGCCCTCATGGAGCGTGGAACAATGTGCAACTGATTAGGAACTGAACTTCTATATATAGGTCCATTTATTTGTATAGCAGTCACAAACAATTGGGGCTTCACTGAAATGGCACTCCATTTTCACGTTCTACCCCTTCCCTCTTCTCCTCTCACAATTGATCTACCAAAACGTAGCCCACAGCTAGCCCTTCATGGCACTCCCGTGACTCAGTATATTCGATGCATGGCAACCACAAAAACTGACCTTCCCACGGCTGACAGACGATCAGCCAATTACCAGCCAAGCATTTGGAGCCACGATTTTTTGGAGTCCTTGAAGAATGATTATGCAGTAATCACATTTCTTTAGCATTGTTTTAATCTCTATCCATCGACACAATTCCCTTAACATGTTTTTTATTCACTGTCACATAGGATGAAACACACAAGGAGAGGGCGAAGAAGCTGGAGAAGGAGGTGAAAAATATGATTGACCATGAAAACGTTGGACAACTGAAAATGCTTGAATTCATTGATGATATCCAACGGTTAGGCTTGGGGTACCGCTTCGAGAAGGATATAAGGAGAGCCCTTGATAAATTAGTATCTTTAGAGGGATCCATTGTGAGAATAGAGAAGCAGGCACGAAGCCAAGAAACTACTGAAACTACCTCAGGTGAGGCAACTTATTGCAATTTATTACGTTTTAGTGATCACTTTTTAAATGAATACTATGTGAATGATATTTTTTGTCAACTTATTACAAATTGACTATATATTTACTTCAAAATGACTACTAACTTCCTTTATATGATCATCAAAAAAGCAAATTATTAAGATTTTTTTTTTTTTTGAAATTTTCAGAATTTTTTTTTTTTGGTTGAAATTTTCAGGTGGGGCAAATGCCCCACTTGCTACCTCACTAGCTTCGCCCTTGCAGAGAACAGTCTCCATGCAACCGCTCTCCGATTTAGGCTGCTCAGACAACATGGCTTTGAGGTCTCTCAAGGTATATGAATAGATCCAAGCATCTTAAATTTTTCCATGGTCATGGCCGTTCTTATAACTTCGATATTTCATAATCCCTTTGTCCCATACACTATCCCCTTTTTTTTTTTAAATTTAGGAAACTCGATGAAATTTATTTGTACCCCTAAATCCCTCATATTAACAAATGGGTATCTAGGCCTTATCGAAAGCCCAAGTCTTATGGGTAGCCCAAAGCCTAACTCGAAACCTGAAAGCAAAAGCCTGGTCTGAATCTGAGCCCAACCCAAATACCATTGGGCTAGGCCTAGGCCTTTAGTTGAAGTTTAAGCCCGACCCGAAAAACCCGACATAAGCCTGACTATTTGAACACTAGGATTGAAGAGTTTAGCACCTAAAGAGTTTATGACCATTTAAAATTATCAACAGTGGAATGGATTATTGAAGTTTTAATGAACAAGTCCATACTCTTTTATGAAACAATATTTATATTTCAATCAATAAATCATGTTTTTATCTTGCTAGTTATGTTTATAAAATTAAATTATATCTAGAAAACTACTATAGTTATATTTTAATAACATTATTAACATATCAATTATAAAACTTATAAGTGTATAACTATATATATTACGGAGTAATAGTTAACTTATTAATATATTTATTTCAAAAAATTCATAAATATAAGTTATACTTATAAATATTATTATTGCATATTTTGCATTCAATAACTATTTGATTTTGCACCCTAAAAGAATAATTCTGAAAAGTCCAGGCCCAAGCTCAAAACCTGAAAAAGCCCTGGGCTTCACATTCTCTTTCATGGCCCAGCCTGCCCCGATGAATAGTGAAAGCTGGAAGGCCCGGCCTAGCCCGAGAAAAAAATCTCAAGCCCAGCCCGATGACGAGGTTTATGGGTATCAATACTTCTTCATAGCATTGAATTTGAAATCGATCACTCAACAAATAAAGTAAATGTCACTAGGCTATCATGCCATTGGCATACTGTTTCCTCTTAAAACCTACATTTTTTCTCCAAAAAGTACATTTAATGCATTTACATCTATTAATTTATTGTGGAATTCCAGTTTTACCATTGATTCATTGATTTTTTGACAATGACAAAAATTTGGGTACAGCCCAAAAAGGAATAGGGAATATTATCATGGGACAGTCAATTAATAATACTGAGTGTTTGTATTGAGACAGATGTGTTTAAGAGTTTCAAGGACCATGAGGGAAATTTCATGGCATGCCTTAGCAAGGATGTCAAGGGATTGATGAGTCTCTATGAAGCTTCATACCTTGCCTTCGAAGGAGAAAATCTCTTGGATGAGGCCATGGCATTCACAAGCATACATCTCAGGGGTCTAGAAGGAGACCTAAGCAAGAGCCTCGCAGAATTAGTGAGTCATGCTTTGGAGCTTCCATTGCACCGTAGAACACAAAGGCTAGAAGCTCGTTGGTATATTGAAGCATATAATAAAAGGGAAAATGCAAATGAAACACTGCTTGAACTTGCTAAGCTGGATTTCAACATGGTGCAATCAACACTTCAAAAAGATCTTCAGGACACGTCAAGGTAAGACAAACCACAAAATATATTAATGTTATGGACGTTGCACTGCTGTAATATAATGTAATGTCTTTTTCACTTGTCACTTAGGTGGTGGAAGGGTGTTGGCCTAGCAAACAAGCTTCACTTTGCTAGAGACAGACTGATGGAATGCTTCTTTTGGACGGTTGGAATGGTCTTTGAACCCCAATTCAGTAATTGCCGTAGAGCATTAACCAAAGTGACTGCACTAATAACTACCATTGATGACATCTACGATGTTTATGGTTCATTGGATGAACTAGAGCTATTCACCGATGCTGTTGAGAGGTTTGTACGAGAAGAGAGTCCATTAATACTTTGTTCGTGATGTTCAATTTCTAATCATATTTCTGAATAATCTCAATGTTAAGTTTTCAGATGGGACGTCGATTCTCTGAAACATCTTCCAGGTTATATGAAGTTATGCTTCCTTGCACTCTATAATATGGTCCATGAAATAGCTTATGACACTCTTAAGGATCAAGAAGAGGACATCATACCATACCTAAAAAAAGCGGTATACATAGCCATTCTTCATTATTTAATATTGATTATACAAAATTCTAAATTTAACATTTTTATTTTTATTTTTGCATAATTAAACAGTTCATACAGATGTATTATGATTGAATGTTTTTTTTTTTTTTGGTCAGTGGGCTGATTTATGCCAAGCATTCTTAGTGGAAGCAAAGTGGTCTCACAACAAATACACACCAACATTTGAGGACTATCTCGACAATGCATGGCGTTCAGTTTCAGGTGTGACTATACTGGTTCATGCCTATTCTCTAGTGACCAAAAATATCACCAAGGAAGCACTTGAATGCTTGAAAAAATGCCATGACCTCTTGCATTTGTCGTCCATGATATTTCGACTTTGCAACGATTTGGGAACTTCTGCGGTATGCATTTGAACCGGCCACCCTTAAATATCATTTGCCATGCCAAAAAAAAAAAAAGGAAAAAAGAAAAAAAATGAAAATGGAAAACCTTATGATTAACATTTGTGTGTGTTTTTTTTGTGATCCAGGCAGAGTTAGAGAGAGGTGAAACTGCAAGTTCAATTCTATGTTATATGGGTGAAACTGGTCTTTCTGAGGAACAAGCTCGCAAACACATAAGCAATTTGATTGATGGAACCTGGAGGAGGATGAACAAATACCTAGTGGATGATTCTCAATTTGAAAAACCTTTTGTAGAAACTGCCTTTAATCTTGCTCGGATTTCTCAATGCACATACCAGTATGGAGACGGGCATGGAGCTCCAGATTGTAGATCAAAGAACCGAGTCTTGTCTTTGATAATTGAGCCTATTTCACTCATGGGGAGACAGTAATATGGCGATTTTTTATGAGTTAATGATCCCAGCATGGAGGAAAAATGAGTGGTCCAATATTGAGACACACATATTGGTGGCTCACCTTTTTACTATGAACTAGCTGTAGGCACACGTGCGTTGCACGTGATTATTTTTAAATAATATGAAATATAAATGAAAGAATAATTTTTAAAGAATTAGATATATATATTAATATCAGGTTTGGTTAGTTTTTTACTTCTAATGAAACTTATAGTGAGTAGTATAACTAATTTGAAAAATTTTAAGTTAGTCACAAATAAATTTAGAATATAATAATTCCCAATAATATATAGTAACACAATATTGTATTGATTAACCACAAAACTTCAACAATTTGAAATGAGAATTTAAATAAAAAAAATTAATCATTATTGAAGATATGTATTGTCACAAATTTACAAAAATGTTGTGGCTTAATAAGTTGAAGCTATAATATTTTGGTAATTGATGAGTTTGAGTAAAATAAAATAAAATAAAATAAGTAAGCTATTTGCATAAATCAAAGTAACATTGATGAATTTCGTAAGTATATCATAATCATGAAATGATCATCATATATGTTATGGAGAAAAACAATGAATTCAAAGCTTACCAAATTCTAACCTCTAACGATTGAAAATCCATAAATCTTGTTATTTCCTTTGAAGTTTTAATGGAGAAACATTCATTCACAATGAAAAAGCAAAAAATGACCCTGCATAGAACTCTAATGAAATACAAAAAGAAACGTTTGTTATATAAGTTAACTACAAGAGTATAGATGTCTCCTATATAAACTTTACTACAATAGCAATTGTCATTTATTCAACTACAATAAGATTAAAATGATGCAGAAGGGTAGTTGTATATTTAAAATTTAAAATAGAGGTATATTAGTCAATCAAAAGTTTTTCTCACATTCGGCTTTTTATAGGTAGTATAGATATAGATATAGATGATGATAAGACAATCATAAATTTAGGACCCAATACATATACTCCTATAAAATTTGGCCCTTTGAGAGGCCAGGCTGGCATTAGCGCGCTCTGAGGAAGGAAGGCTGACGTCCCTTCGAGGCCAATTATAGCCCCAGCGTGGCCAGTGGGCAAGATCGGTTTGAACCAGAACTTGTCCCAACTTGATAAGCCCATAAAATAGTAGGAGCACTCAAAGTT
Organism: Liquidambar formosana; assembly: GCA_039720395.1. Taxonomy (NCBI): domain Eukaryota; kingdom Viridiplantae; phylum Streptophyta; class Magnoliopsida; order Saxifragales; family Altingiaceae; genus Liquidambar; species Liquidambar formosana. The sequence goes on along the minus strand of CM077824.1, from coordinate 6,773,408 downwards.
TGAGTAATAAAGGAACGAGTCTTTACTGAATTTGTGCCCGAACTATTCACAAATGACTAAATTTATTTGAAGTCTTACCAAGGACCAAGAGTTGTAAAATATGAAACTTGCTAGCTATCATAAGATAATAATAATAATAATAATAATAATAATGTCTTTATCCAATCATGTTCACAAGCCTTAAACAAACCTGTTCATGGGTCTTTTTGAGTCGAGGTTAGATTTATTTGGGCTTGGCTTGTTTATATATAAAACGATCTTAAACACTAAACTTGAACTTGGTACATTTAATAGACGAACGTGTGCAAAAAATCCCTTAATAAACTTGTTTCGGAATTTATTCACGAATGGTTTGGTTCATTTTTAGCGCTAACCACATGTAACTACATGAACACCATGAGTATTAATTTGGCCTCAAAGTGATTGGCAAGCAACCAGCAAGATATACACCAAACACATTTTGTGTTTTGGCCCAAACTGCAGACATATGAGCCATTGATCATGTGAAAATGGGGCTTCATCTTTGCTTTCTACCCCTTTTGCTAGAGAACTTTGCGGACATGTCAAGGTGAGACCAAGAACAAATATAAAAATTGGGTCTGTTACGAGTTGGAAGGGTATTGGGCCTATTGGCCTAGCAAACAAGCAGAATTTTGCTGGAGACAGACTAATGGAATACTTCTTTTGGACCGTTGGAATTAACGGTCTTTGAACCTCAGTTCAGTAATTGTCATGGAGGGTTCACCAAAGTGACTGCACTAATAACTACCATGGTTGACTCCAATGATACTTATGGTTCTTTGGATCAACTAGAGCTGTATATTTACAGATGTTATTTTTTTTAGGAAAATATATGTTTATTTTAGAAGTTTCAAAATTTCGGACCACATATGGTCACGTGTTCACCTTAGTATTGATTCAGTATCGGCTGACTATATCGTGATGTGGCATGCAAACAAGACATGATGCAGGGCATGTATGTGTTATCATTGTGGGCTAATTGTGTGTGTGTGTGTGGGGTTCTTTTATTTTTTTATTTTTTTGTGTAACGATTGGCCTTTTATTTTTATAATCAGGGTTTTTTTTATTTATTTATGTATGGGCTTTTGTGAGTCCATACGATTATTTTTTGAGGCCTGTATAAACCGAATCATAAGATCCAACAATATTTCAAAAGGCTGACATGGTCAAACCCTACTCACCATTTAACAAATCAGTAGAAATGAAAATGAAATCCCTTGATCCTAATCCTATATAATCTCGCCTAAGGCAGATACACAAGATCAAGCTCATCTAATTTTAAAGAAATTTACTACTCGATTGATTAGATTCTTCTTAATCAGTCCAAAATAGGTTTAGGTTAGTGCGGTAATGTTGCTAGACATTTTTTGTTATAGTGTTAGGCACACCAGCTACCCAATTGCACAGCGCTACGTCACCATTGACCATACCGAGGGACATTTCTGGCATTTTAATTGCAAAACTAGGCCTGATTAGAATATGTATAATGACATGGGATGTTATAATTGGGTTGTGGGACTATAATTGTTTGCCTTGGAAATAAAAAAATTATTCTACCCTCGCTATCAACTTAAACCCCTCGTTCTAGGTCTCAGATCTCGGTTTTCAACCAATTCTAGCCGACTGCCATTTGCCAACCCATCCTTGTTCAAAAAATCCAACTTGAAAATCCTACTTGTCTGCAATTGAGAGTGATTTGAAATTCTTTTTTTATTTTTATTTTTATTTATTTAGTTATCTGAAAAAATTTAAATCCTTGAAAAGAAAAGAAAAGATGTACATGATGAAGAGCACTGGCGGCAAACTGAGAAGAGGAAGGACAGAGGAGCCGGTGGGTTTTTCTTTTGAATTCACACCGTCAAGTTTTCCTCTGGGATTAAAATAAGCCTTTTTATCTCATGCCATCCGATGCCCTCTAAACCACATGCCGCGATCCGAGTAGGAATGGCAATGGGGCGGGTCGGGGGCGGGTCGACCATATACCATCCCGACCCTAACATTAAAACCGTAGTACCAAACCGGCCCCTAAACCCGATGGGTTTCAGAAACTAAAACCCATCCCCGACCCTATGGTTTCCTGGGAAAACCCGCCCCGCCCCGCCCCGCCCCGCCCAAGCAAAAAAAAAAAAAAATTTCCAACATAATTTTTACAAATATAAGAATATCAAATAAACATAGGAAAAATTAAAAAAAAAAAAATGTAAAAACACTAGCTCTAGGAAGGCAACAACCATAGATTTCAAATATTACAAGCTCTAACAAGGCAACAACCACACATAAGGTGTTATATATATATATAAGGGTAAAAATGTAAAAGCACATGCGGGGCGGGGCGGGTCTATGGTGCGGGTCGGGACTTGTAAATACCATCCCCGAACTGAACCCGATGAAAATTTCAAAAAAAAACCCATACCCGAACCGAGAATAAAAAATTTTCAAAAAAACCCGCCCCTATGAGGGCGGGAGCAGCGAATCCGGACTCGTGGCGGAGGGCAAAGGGTGGTGGCAGAGTCCCTTACAGCCTTACTGGATGTGAGATGTTCGGAGAGCACCATTTTTTGGAACATTACGTACTACTAAGCCTAGTGCGTACCATGAGTACTTAAAAAAGGGTTGTTGAACTATTAAGGGGCCATTGCCTCGCGAAAAACAGCTATCCAGTAGTTATGTTTATCGCGGAAAATGTGAAAAAAAAGATTACCATAGTTCCACGAGAAACACCTTAATTATTAGAAAAATGCCGCCGGTAGTTCCACGAATAAAAGTTTTTCATGACAGAAATATTTTGGGAGAGGCTATTTTCACAGCTTTTTTGACTTTATGCACAGTCCTTTTAATGTTTTGATTGACTTTTGAATAAAAAAACTCAAATAATGTCACAATACCCAATTTACACTTCTTATATCTTCCTTCCCTCCACTTTCACACAGTGCAAGCCATTTTTATTTTTTTGTGCGTAAATTCTAAGATTGCCCCTTTCTTTTTACAACAGGAACATGAAGGAAACGTAGAAGGATTGAAAAAAGATGTGAGGTATTCCTACAGTTGCTATTGAAGAAAGACGTGAGGTATTCCTACAGTTGGAAGACGAAAGTACTCCTACTCTCTTCAAGATCTTCAATTTTTTTTCTTCTTTTCTTTCTTTCTAGATTTTCTCTTATCTCTTTTATATTTTTGTTTCTTTTCTTCTAATAAAAGATTCTACCTAGGTATTTGCTTTTTGATTCAAGCAATTGTTTTCCCTCTTTATGAATTCTTTATGTTAACATTATCAATTTGTCTTGATTATCAATTTAGGGCTTTTTGTTTTTATTTTTTGGTCAAAATTTAGGGTTTTTTCAATCAAGCCCTTGATTTTCCCTCTCTCTTTTTTTTTTTTTTTTTTTTTTTTTTTTTTTTGGTTTGGGGGTGAGGAAAAGGCTCCAATGAGACAATCCAAGAAAGCCAGCTAGATGTTTTTTTATGCCTCTATTTGCAATAGGGGAGTTTTAAAATAAATTTGATGATTTGTTGATTTGAGGCTTTATGAAACCTTCATGAGGTTTTGTGTAAGGTTGGCTCTTACATTTCTAAGGTTTTGGTTATAACAAATTGAGCTTTAGTGTTATTTGTTGTGCAAACATCAATTCTTCCATGTCTAATAATTCTTCTATGTCTAAGTTGATTATTCAACTTATCTACACACCCTAATTCTTCCATGTCTAAGTTTTCCTACAAAGTTGCCGACTCAAACGAAAGGATTAACATTCTACTGACTACCTTTCAACAAAGTCAAGGCCTCAGTACTCCCTATTCAAAGTTGTTTCAAGGTTTCAAATAAATTAAAATAACTTAACTAATAATTAAAACACTTAACAAATAGACAAGTATAAATTAGCTGAATAACAGGTTCAAACAAAACTATTAAAAGCTATTAATTCCTAAAAGCTCTGATACCATTAACAAAACATACAGGAGGAACAAAATCTTTAGCTTTTTTTATATTCTTATTCTTTATTTTTAATTTTTTATTTATATAAATATGAAACACATGATTTTTTTATTATGGGAGAATAATACAACAACAACTAATATTCAACAAAGTAAACTATAATCATTACACTACTATGCAAATATAATTAGAGTACAAAACATGCAAAAACATTTTAACTAATATTATAAAACTATGGTTCAGATGGCTTAGAAAACCAACGGAATGAAAATAACTAATATAAAAGGGTGCAAATGGTCTTTTCCATGCTTAATGGGCCGTGTCGTATATTATACTAACGTGTTCGTGCTTCTTAGATCACTACACTATTAACATGTTTGTTTTCCTATCATCAGAATAAAATATATGGAATGAGATTTCAATGTTTTTGGCCAAATAAATGTGCCATATTTTCATGACACCACTTCATCTAATTATTACCCTCCCTGTCCCACAAAGATAGATTATGTTCGACAAAACATAGAGTTTAAAGAAAAGACCATAATTGCATTGACTAGTTGTTTATTAAAATTTATCTTTTCAAAAATACCCTCTCCTACTTGGTATTGGGTTTTGTATTAAAGGTAATTAACTAATTATTGAAATAACAAACGGTAGTATAGGAAAATTCAAAAAACCTATGAATTGAATTTTCAAAGTGGACAAATATTTTGGGACAAAAAAAAAATGGTAAAAATGGCAAAAATGACCTATTTTTGTGAGACGGAAAAAGTATTATAATTTTTGGAAAAATTCAAATGCGGTTGTAAAACTAAAACCCCCTATATTTTGTCCTCAATGTACACAAAGAAAAGAAAAGTAATTTGATAGTTCAACAACCCCCTTTTGTAATGGCCCCTTAATAGTTCAACAACCCCCCCCCCCCCCCCTTTTTTTTTTTTTTAATTTTTTTTTGTTCACACTTAGGCTATGTTTGTTTTGAGGGAATGAGAGAAGGAATGGAATGATGATTCCATTCTCCAAAAGAAAGTGAGTGTTTGGTTGCACAAGGGAATGGAATGGCTATTCCCTTGTGTGGGGCTATTCCCTCCAATGAGGGAATAGCCATTCCTTCCCAAACCAAGAGGAATGGCTATTGCCTCCTTTTAAAGACTAAAAATTATTAAAAATGGATCCCACTTTTGCTTTTTTATTTCATTCCCACACCTTACCAAACATTGGGATGGAATGTCCATTTTCATTCTCATTCCATTCTCTCAAACTAAACGCAATCTTAAAGGTACTCTCCAAGATCAAATTATGTTGTTTTTCTTGGTTTACATTGAGGACAATATATGTTTTAGGTTGGGGGTAGGGACTTTTGGTATTGTGTTAGGTTTTTTTTGTTTTTTGGGTCTTAGCTAGTTAGTTTATCTTATATATTTATTTATTTTAAAAAAAGGGTTTAGTGGATTACAAATTTTTGGCTTAAAAATTTTGTTGCTTTAGAATGATTATCCAGTTTGAAGTTCATTATGCTACTTCTATTTAAAAAATTTTCATTAAATTTTATACTCGGATTACATTGTACTTACACTTTAATCGCATGAATATGATTCTTGATTGAAAGGTAAAGATGATTTTGAAAATCTTGATGAATAAAAATGTGAAGACTTTTTGCCCTTGTGAGTATTTGAGCCATTCATTCTTTCTAGAGGGTTATTATATTTAATCTTACCTTGTTTTTTAAGTGCTCAAATTTCATTGTTTAGTTTCATTATTATTATTATTTTTTGGTTGAATATTGAGAATATATCATTTTATGCTACACTTGTTTCTTTTGAAGTCATAGATATTGAAGAATTATACTACTCTTTAAGAGATAATTTTAGGCCATCTTTGATTTTTTTTGTTTGTTTTTTAGCTTTTAATTTATTTCTTTGTGATATGTTACCACTAGCTTACCCCATTGAGTCTTATGATTAGTCTTTCTTTCATAACCCTTTTCCCAAAGTGTTTTGAGAATGGATGTTATCAATGCTTTAGTAAGGTACAGTGGATGGGCAGAAATTTTTTTAAAAAAAAGATGAAGAGAAGAAAACAAAACAAAACAAAAAAAGAAAGAGAGAGCTTTGTTGGTGAAGTAAAAAAAAGTGTTTGATTATCAAAGTTTGGAAGAAGTTGAATGAAAATTGTTCCAAGTGAGCTTGTTCTTTCTATCATTCTCATATATACTTTTTATTATCACCATCACCTTTTCTAAATTTTTTCCTTTATCCCAACATTACATCCTATTAAAAGTTTTATTTGATCTTGAGGATAGTATGGTTGGATATTGACATGACTGAGCTATAATGCCGTGTGTGGTGTAATTTCTTAATATTTGGCATTTCTTTCATGAGACTATATGATTCTTTCTTATGATAGTGTTTTTCATATATTTTATATGTGAGATTCTTGTTCTTACTCTACATTATTCTACTGAGATATGATTGAGAGTTTCACCTTATTCAGAGTGCATTATTTTGTTGAATGTGACCCTTGTGAGATTTGAGTCGAAGCATATTTCAAATAGAGATTTAGGTCATGCTTTACCTTGAAATTGAATTTATGTTTGTCTTGGCTAAATTTTTCACACACAATGAGTTTTTGAATTCATTGGGATGTTTTTAATAGTTGATAGTGTCTTGAACTTTATTTGATTCTTTTTCTAAGGTGATGAAAATTGATAGCCATGTTTTGAGCTTTTCTTTTGAAGATAATTTTTTTCAGTCAGCTTTGATTGTTAGGGACTAGCAATATGCTAGTTGGGGGTGGGGGGTTGTGATAATAGCTTAAAATTGCATTAATTTTATATTTTTAGTAGGCATTATTATATCTATTTTGCACTTAATTCCACATTATACGCATTATACATGAGTCGAAGCATCCTTTTTCCAATTTTTTAGCATTTGCATAGTCAATATGAGACAACGGTCATAGGATTCTTACTAAAAAATGGAGCCATCCACTTTGGTCGACCCACAGGGAACCTTGCACGTGCAGTCAACTATCGACCTGCTTCATCGAAGAAAACGAAAGGCACGATAAAAACACTAGGAAATTGCTAAAGATATGGTAATTTGATTGAATCCCATATGATTATATGGGCTGCGAGTTCACATGGAACAACTTGGGTTCACGTGGATCTCCCTCCATTTGACTATGTGAGTATACGCAATTAAATTATGGGTGAATAGAATCTCCCAAAACTTTAATAGGTTGATCGACAAAATGCGTTTGGACGAACTCTGAGCAGAATTTCATAATAATAATTATAATTAGGAGGTTAATTAGAAATTTAAAACTTTGGCTAATTGAAGATGAGTCTAACTAGTTTTGATTTCACCATCAGTTTGGTAAGTCTAATTTTTCTACTTTATCCAAAAAAAAAAAAAAAAAAATGATCTAATTTTTCTACTAGTTTGTTTAATTAGCTTTATGTAGAAGGCAAGGTATAATTGTATAAGCATAGTTTGACGAGTGGGTTGAGGGTGTGGCTTAGCCGCACACCCGGCCTATCGATTAGATCTACTCGTATGTCGGATTTTTTAGGTCAGGCGGATGTGTGAGTAACCCTACTTATTCTGAATCTCTGATGTACCAGAAACGATTCGAGTAGTTGACAAATTCTACTTAACCATTGAATAGGCAATAAGGACGTGTTCAGGGTAATCAAGTATACTAATTTGTTCACGATATTTACATATGCCTTCAGTGAAGGGGTTGGAAATTTGGTTCAAGGTGCCCACTTTGGTTGAATTTTAAAATTATTTTCTAATTCAAAATACTAAAAAATAATTGATTGTAACTTTTTGGAACTTTTTTCTTACTTTGTAACTGAAAAAAAAGAAAAAAAAAAAAAAAAAAGAAGAAAGAAAGAAAGAAAGAAGAAGAAGAAGAAGAAGAAGAAGAATGAACAAAATATAATTTTAATTTTTTTTTAATAAATAACTAGAATAGAAAAATGTATATATATATATATATATATAATCTATCTATATCTATACTACCTATAAAAAACTGAATGTGAGAAAAACTTTTGATTGACTAATATACCCTTATTTTAAATTTTAAATACACAACTACCTTTCTGCACATATAGGAAATATAGGAATATAAAACACATACATAAATAGAAATTCTAAGGAAACTATAATTCGTATAAATAAATGAAACCCAAAATTATAAGTAAACTCTATTTCATAACATATATCATCTCTCCATTAACAGCGGGATTCTAAATTCTACTTTCTCCATTAATAGTAGCTTCAACCTATTTTAATAGAGCCCTTATCTTCTTTTCTTTTTCGAAATATAGGGTTTTAAGGTTTGTTCTAATTGCTGTAGAAAATACTGTTTTTCATGTGGGTCAAGTACTTCATATATTTCTCTAGATTTTAGTTCTCTCACCTCTATTCTTGCTGAATACCTTACCTACAAGATTTCTTGCAAACACAGTTGGGTTCTATTTTAGTTCTGTTGGATATTATTAGTTTTGAGTATTTTTTATTTTATGTTTTTGGTGTAAGTTTTTGACAAATCGTGATTCACAAATTTTTTTCACCACATGCAGTTTTAAAAATATCTTAACTTGCTTATTTTGTCTCAAAATATCTTAACTTGCTTATGTTGACCACATGTAGTTTTAAAAAATTACTCCCTCCGTTTCAAATTGACCATCACTTTTGAAAAAACAAACTTCTTAAGGAAACCCTATTAAATGCTTTCATATCAATGAATAAAAAAGAACCAATGACTTTTGAAATGTGATAATAATTTTCAAACATCCCAAAATGAAAAATAGGCCACTTATGTAGGAACGGCGGGAGTATGGTATAAGTAGAGAAGCCATTGTTTTTCAAGAGACGTTGTTTTATATTCCCCTTTCATTGTCTAGGAATGATCCATGGAATATAAATACTATGATAGAGGAAAAATAAGTGGTCCAAAGCAAGGAATTGAGAAATAGATTAAACATATTGGCGCCATCGCTCACCTTTTCAATTAATGATGCAACAAACCGAAATAATTCGAATTCAATTAAGGATAGCGCATATGGCCGAGGATTATGACTCTTGATTCAGAAGTCTCAATATCAATTCTTGAGGTACGCTAAATGCCATTCCACCACACTTCTTATTTTCTTTTTTTTAACATACGATCTCTTCCTTCATTTCTTCTATGTTTTTTTTTTTTTTTTTTTTTTTTGGGGGCCCCAAAATACGAAATTAATCCTGCCTGTCAGATGAACGAGGTGATCTCATCTATTCATAAATATTAAGTTGGGCCTAAAGCTCACAAAATAATACATGTAAAAAATATGCATATATACATTCCGCTATATATATATATATATATGCCTTGTAACCACGTGAACAGCCGATCGATCAGTCTCAATCTGGCCTTGAAGTGGTCCACGCACTACCGACCAGATGTATAGCAAACACAATTTTGTATAAATTTTTCATTTTTGACACCAAAAAAAAAGGAAAAAAGAAAAAAAAAAGATTAGCATCACTCAATTTTGATCAAGCCCTCGTGGAACGTGGAGCAATGTGCTCCTGATTAGGAACTGAACTTCTATATATAGGTCCATTTATTTGTATAGCAGTCACAAACAATTGGGGCTTCACTGAAATGGCACTCCATTTTCACTTTCTACCCCTTCCCTCTTCTTCTCTCACAATTGATCTACCAAAATATAGCCCACAGCTAGCCCTTCATGGCACTCCCATGACTCGGTATATTCGATGCATGGCAACCACAAAAACTGACCTTCCAACGGCTGACAGACGATCAGCCAATTACCAGCCAAGCATTTGGAGCCACGATTTTTTGGAGTACGGTCCTTGAAGAATGATTATGCAGTAGTCACATTTCTTTAGCATTGTTTTAATTTCTGTCCATCGACACAATTCCCTTAACATGTTTTTTATTCTCTGTCACATAGGATGAAACACACAAGGAGAGGGCGAAGAAGCTGGAGAAGGAGGTGAGAAATATGATTGACCAAGAAAATGTTGGACAACTGAAAATGCTTGAATTCATTGATGATATCGAATGGCTAGGCCTGCGGTACCGCTTCAAGAAGGATATAAGGAGAGCCCTTGATAAATTAGTATCTTTCGAGGGATCCATTGTAAGAACAGAGAAGCAGGGGCGAAGCCAGGAAACTTCCGAAACTACTTCACCTGAGGCAACTTATTGCAATTTATTACGTTTTAGTGGTCACTTTTTAAATGAATACCATATAAAGGATATTTTTTGTCAACTTATTACAAATTGATTGTATATTTACTTTCAAATGACTACTAATTTCCTTTATATGATCATCAAAAGAGCAAAATATTAAGATTTTTTTTTTTTTGAAATTTTCAGATTTTTTTTTTTTTTTGGTTGAAATTTTCAGGTGGGGCAAACGCCCCACCTGTTACCTCACTAGCTTCGCCCTTGCAGAGATGAGTCTCCATGCAATCGCTCTTCGGTTTAGGCTGTTCAGACAACATGGCTTTGAGGTCTCTCAAGGTATATGAATAGATCCAAGCATCTTAAATTTCTCCATGGTCATGGCCGTTCTTATAACTTCCATATTTCATAGTCCAGTCCCTCTGTCCCATACACTATCTTCCCCCCCCCCCCCCCCCCCCCTTTTTTTTTGGTGGAAACTCGATGAAATTTACTTGTACCCCTAAATGCCCCATATTAACAAATGGGTATCTAGGCCTCATCAAAAGCCCAAGTTTCATGGGTAGCCCAAAGCCTATCTCGAAACTTGAAAGCAAAAGCCTGGTCCAAATCTGAGCCCAACCCAAATACCATTGGGCTAGGCCTAGGCCTTTAGTTGAAGTTTAAGCCCGACCAGAAAAACCCGACATTAGCTTGACTATTTAAACACTAAGATTGAAGAGTTTAGCACCTACAGAGTTTATGACCATTTAAAATTATCAACAGTGGAATGGATTATTCAGTTTTAGTGAACAAGTCCATACCTTTTTATGAAACAATATTTATATTTCAATCAATAAATCATGTTTTTATCTTGCTAGCTATGTTTATAAAATTAAATTATATTTAGAAAACTACTAAAGTTATATTTTAACAACATTATTAAAATATCAATTATAAAACTTTTAAGTGTATAACTATATATTACGGAGTAATAGTTAACTTATTAATATATTTATTTCAAAAAGTTCATAAATATAAGTTACACTTATACATATTAACTATTTGATTTTGCACCCTAAAAGAATAAGTCTGAAAAGCCTAGGACCAAGATCGAAACCTGAAAAAGCCCTAGGCTTCACATTCTCTTTCATGGCCCAACCTGGCTCGATGAATAGTGAAAGCCCGGAAGGCCCGGCCTAGTCTGAGAAAAAAATCTTAAGCCCAGCCCAATGATGAGGTTTATGGGTATCAATACTTCTTCATATTATTAAATCTGAAATCGCTCACTCAACAAGTAAAGCAAATGTCACTAGGCTATCATGCCATTGGCATTCTGTCCCCTTTGAAAACCCACATTTTTCTCCAAAAAGTACATTTAATGCATTCACATCCATTAATGTATTGTGGAATTCCAATTTTACCATTGATTGATTGATTTTTTGACAATGACAAAAATTTGGGTACAACCCAAAAAGGAATAAGGAATATTATTATGGGACAGTCAATTAATAATACTGAATGTTTGTATTGAGACAGATGTGTTTAAGAGTTTCAAGGACCATGAGGGAAATTTCATGGCATGCTTTAGCAAGGATGTCAAGGGATTGTTGAGTCTCTATGATGCTTCATACCTTGCCTTCGAAGGAGAAAACCTCTTGGATGAGGCCATGGCATTCACAAGCATACATCTCAGGGGTATAGAAGGAGACCTAAGTAACGGCCTTGCAGAATTAGTGAGTCATGCTTTGGAGCTTCCATTGCACCGTAGAACACAAAGGCTAGAAGCTCGTTGGTATATTGAAGCATATAATAAAAGGGAAAATGCAAATGAAACACTACTTGAACTTGCTAAGCTGGATTTCAACATGGTGCAATCAACACTTCAAAAAGATCTTCAGGACACGTCAAGGTAAGACCAACCACAAAATATATTAATTTGTTCTTTTCTTTTCTTTTCTTTCTTTCTTTCTTGCTTTTTTTTTTCTTTGGGTGGAGCGTGTAGTGTGAATAAAGATTATGAATCATAACAGTGAAACTATATTGAAAACGAAATATGAAACTATTATTTGGTCATGACTTGTGACAATCCAAAAAGGGGTCTGCTAATAGTCCCAATAATTTTTGTAATGCAACTTCAATAATCCAAGTAATATTCTTCAATCTTTGAATGTGTTGTCAGAATTGGGACATTGCCGTAATTTTAAAATTTCATTCTAGCCAGACAGATGGGTCCATTCAATTGATGATGTACTCTCCTAAAATAAATCGACTGGTCCTTATAATTCGTATTTTAGGACGAAAAATTCTGATTCTCATATGCTTGCTCTACCTCGATAAATGCTTTGGACGTTGCACTGCTGTAATATAATGTAATGTCTTTTTCACTTGTCACTTAGGTGGTGGAAGGGTGTTGGCCTAGCAAACAAGCTTCACTTTGCTAGAGACAGACTGATGGAATGCTTCTTTTGGACGGTTGGAATGGTCTTTGAACCCGATTTCAGTAATTGCCGTAGAGGATTAACCAAAGTGACTGCACTAATAACTACCATTGATGACATTTACGATGTTTATGGTTCATTGGATGAACTAGAGCTATTTACCGATGCTGTTGAGAGGTTTGTACGAGAAGAGAGTCTATTAATTCTTTGTTCGTGATGTTCAATTCCTAATCATATTTCTGAATAATCTCAATGTTTTGTTTTCAGATGGGATGTCGATTCTATGAAAAATCTTCCAGGTTATATGAAGTTATGCTTCCTCGCACTCTATAATATGGTCCATGAAATGGCTTACGACACTCTTAAGGATCAAGAAGAGGACATCATACCATACCTAAAAAAAGCGGTATACATAGCCATTCTTCACTATTTATTATTGATTATACAAAATTCTAAATTTAACATCTTCTTTATTTTTGCATAATTAAACAGTTCATACGGACGTATTATGATTGATTTTTCCTTTTTTTTTTTTTTTTTTTTGAGATCAGTGGGCTGAATTATGCCAAGCATTCTTAGTGGAAGCAAAGTGGTCTCACAACAAATACACACCAACATTTGAGGACTATCTCGACAATGCATGGCGTTCAGTATCAGGTGTAACTATACTGGTTCATGCCTATTCTCTAGTGACCAAAAATATCACCAAGGAAGCACTTGAATGCTTGAAAAAATACCATGACCTCTTGCATTTGTCGTCCATGATATTTCGACTTTGCAACGATTTGGGAACTTCTGTGGTATGCATTTGAACCGGCCACCTCAAATATCATTTGCCATGCCAAAAAAAAAAATGAAAAAAAAGGAAAACCTTATGTTAGAAAGAGGTGAAACTGCAAGTTCAATTCTATGTTACATGTGTGAAACTGATCTTTCGGAGGAACAAGCTCGCAAACACATAAGCAATTTGATTGATGGAACGTGGAGGAGGATGAACAGATACCTAGTGGATGGTTCTCAGTTTGAAGAACCTTTTGTAGAAACTACCTTTAACCTTGCTTGAATTTCCCAATGCACATACCAGTATGGAGATGGGCACGGAGCTCCAGATTGTAGATCAAAGAACCGAGTCTTGTCTTTGATAATTGAGCCCATTACACTCATGGGGAGACAGTAGTATGGCAATTTTTTATGCATCAATGATCCCAGCATGGAGGAAAAATGAGCAGTCCAATATTGAGAGTTTGAGACACACATATTGGTAGCTCACCTTTTTACTATGAATGATGATAAGACAATCATAAATTTAGGACCCAATGCGATTTTTTATGAGTTAATGATCCTCTTTTAAAGTTATCCACTTTAATAAAATTAAAGTAAAAGCACTTTTATTGCCAAATAAGCTAAATAAGCACTTATGATAAAGGTAATAGTGTCATTTTAGGACTATAAGTCACTTTAGGACTTTACTTGCTAGACAGGTAGAAAAGCACTTTCAACATCCAATAGCACTTTTGAAATACAATTCCCAAACGCAACAAAGTAGTCAATTAGAAGCACTAACTTTCAATTCTTTTCTTCTGCAGCAAAATCTCTAAAAGCCACAGCGTTCTCAAATGAGCCCATATACTCCTATAAAATTTGGCCCTTTGAGAGGCCAGGGCTGCCGTTAGCGTGCGCTGAGGAAGGAAGGCTGACGTCCCTTCAAGGCCAATTATAGCCCTAGCGTGGACGGTGGGCAAGATCGGTTTGAGCCAGAACTTATCCCAACTTGATAAGCCCATAAAATAGTAGGAACACTCAAGTTTGAGTAATAAAGGAACGAGTCTTCACTGAATTTGTGCCCGAACGAGTCTTTACTGAATTTGTAAAATATGAAATGTGTAGACTATCATAAGATAATAATAATAATACTACTACTAATAATAATAATAATGTTTTTATCCCGTCATGTTCATGAGCCTTAAACAAACCTTTTTTAGTTGAGGTTGGATTTATTTGGGCTTGGCTTGTTTATATATAAAACGATCTTAAACACTAAACTTGGAATTCGTACATTTGATAGACGAACGTGTGCAAAAAATCCCTTAATAAACTTGTTTAAGAATTTATTCACGAATGGTTTGGTTCATATTTAGCGCTAACCACATGTAACAACATGAACACCCATAAGTATTAATTTGGCCTCAAAGTGATTGGCAAGCAACCAGCAAGATACACACCAAACACATTTTGTGTTTTGGCCCAACTGCAGACATATGAGCCATTGATCATGTGAAGATGGGTCATCATCTTTGCTTTCTATCCCTTTTGCTAGAGAACTTTGCGGACATGTCAAGGTGAGACCAAGAACAAATATAAAAATTGGGTCATTTAGGAGTTGGAAGGGTATTGGGCCTATTGGCCTAGCAAACAAGTAGAACTTTGCTGGAGACAGACTAGGGAATGGCTATTGCAACCCCCCTTCTTATCACCCCACCCCCATCATTTAGGTTTTTAAGGTTTTATGCAAAATATAAAAGGTTTTTATAAAAACCGGCTCTAATGTCCACTAGAAAACATCATTTTGAACAACTTTGTGGGAGAAAGTTTTTCCTAAATCTATCGTTTAAATATACTTTTTAGCCATTTATAGCATTTGTTTCTTTTTTTTGCCAAAAAGTCGACCTAAATGATAGATTTTGGAAAAACTTTCTTCTGCAAAGTTGTTCAAAATGATGTTTTCTAGTGGACCAAATGACTGGTTTTCACAAAAACCTTTTATATTTTTTATAAAATCTTAAAAACTAAAAAGAAAAGGGTGGGGTTGTAAGAATGGGGGTTGCAATTGCCGTTCCCGACAAACTAATGGAATACTTCTTGTGGACCGTTGGAATTAATGGTCTTTGAACTTCAGTTCAGTAATTGTCATGGAGGGTTAACCAAAGTGACTGCACTAATAACTACCACGGCTGACATCGACGATATTTATGGTTCTTTGGATGAACTGCAGCTATTTACAGATTTTTTTTTTTTTTTTTAAAGGAAAATATATGTTTGTTTTAAAGGATTCAAAATTTCGGACCACATATGGCCACGTGCACACCTAATTAGTATTGATCCGACCGACTATATCGTAATGTACGTGGCATGCAAACAAGACATGATGCGGGGCATGTATGTGTTGTCATTGTGGGCTAATTGTGTGCTTTATTTATTTATTGTAACCATTGGCCTTTTAATTTTTATAACCAGGGGTCTTTTTTTATTTTTTACTTTTTTTATGTTTGTGATTATTTTTTGGGGCCTGTAAATACTGAACCATAAGATCCAACAATATTTTGAAAGGCTGACATGGTCAAACCCTACTCATCTTTTAACAAATCAGCAGAAATAGAAATGAAATCACCTGATCCTAATCCTATATAATCTTGCCTAAGGTAGATACACAAGATCAAGCTAATCTAACTTTTAAGAAATTTACTATTCGATTGATTAGATTCTTCTTAATCAGTCCAAATATAGGTTTAGGTTAGTGCGGTAATGTTGCTAGACATTTTTTGTTCAAGTGTTAGGCACACCCGCTGCCTAATTGCGCGCGCACAGCGCTACGTTGCCATTGACCATACCGAGGCACATTTTTGGCATTTTAATTGCAAAACTAGGTTATCCATGACCCAGTTCGGATATTGGTTTCACGTGTACAAGCAGGATTGACCTGCATTTTGATATTTAGACTTTTGGAAACTGGGTTATCCATGACCCAGTTCAGTGACCCGTTTTTATACCAAAATTCATATTAATTATTTTGTGACTATTAAACTGGTTTAAATTATTTTATGACCGTTTTATATCCAAATACATTGTATCTAATTTATTGAATTTTGAATTTATATTTTTTAACCGTTGGGAATTTAGTTTAAAACGCTGTTATTGATTTCTTAAGCTTGTATAAACCAGCCTTCTTATTCACCAGAAAACACACCAAAAGAGCAATCGTCTCTTTTCTCTCTCTCTCTCTCTCTCTTTTTAATATTTTTTTTAATCTATTCTGAAAATTTTAGTTTCCAAGAGTCAGGAGAATTTTGAGTTCTTTGCTTCACTCCTACATTTGCGATTGCACGCTTGTGGGAGCTCGGTTATTGAATCCTGAAGGATAGAGTATTGTGACCTACTGCACCAAATTACATACTTAGAGGGGTAGTACTACTCTTAAGGACAATGCTTCGTATACGCCTCAACCGATAAATCTTTTTTATTTATGCAGTTCTTGTTATGAAATTCTATTATTTATAATAGCATCTACATTGTTTTCCAACACACATTTGGATTTGAAAAGTTTTATATTTCTTTATTTTTCCAAGTGGCCTGATATGTGAATTAAATGTGAATCACGCTTTTCAATAGCAACAACCAAAAATGAAAAAATGAAGAACGACCTTTCTTCTTCTTCTTTTTTTTTTTTTTTTTTTTCAACACAAAGGAGAAATATTTGTTAAATTTTATTTAATAAGGATAGAGGAGAGCTGTCTGATATGATTTGGGTGAGGTAAAAAATTTTGTTTTTTACTAAGATTGTATAGTAGACATTTTTTTTTTTGGGTGAGTGTATAATAGACATTTGACCCAGCCAAAATCTCATCTTTTTGGAATTAAAATTCATTATTACTACTTTAAAAGAAATATAAGAGTTTTAGCTCTCTTTTAAGGATTAGTTTTATTTTGACCCACTGTCTTGTCATTTTCCCTAATAGCAAGGAGAAAAACATAGAGGCATTACTTGCCCAATCATAATTATAAGAGTTTCTCTTCATTATCTAGGGAAACCGTGTTAAGCTTCAGCTTACTTTTTTTTTTTTTTTTTTTTTTTTTGGTTTCCCAAGGTGTCCCTAGGCTTCGCCCAGGACTAATCCTCCGAGGTACGGTCGGGCGCTGAAGCGGGGACCTCTCCCAAGAAAGTTTTCTGCATTCACAAGGGCTCGAACTCGAGACCTCTTGCTTAAGCGACCAGAGCCCCTTCCACTCAGGCCAACCTTCGTTGGTAAGCTTCAGCTTACTTAGCCAGTCAATAAAAACACTTTTATAGTATATTCAAATGAAAAATTAAAAATAGTATTCATGTAATTTCGATTTATGCACATTTATTTATTTATTTTTATTAACTATTATGGGTTTTCTAGGTTTTATTCCTGCCGAGGTTTTGACTCAGACTATTCTCCTAACGGTCCATATTAGGGATGGCAATTTCGCCCCGATCCATAGGGTTCCGATCCGATCCATACCCGAATGGGCGGATATTTTTTTTATTTTTTCGGGTATCGGGTCGGGTATGGGTATAAATTCTAAAAAAAAATCGGGTATGGGTCGGGCATGGATCCCAAAAAGAAAAAACCCGAGACCCGACCCGACCCGATATTTTTACAATATATATAATGTCCTATGTTTGGAATTTATGTATGGTTTTATGAATATTTGAAACTTATCTTGGTATAGGCTCATGGAGTCCATTAGAAGGCTCATTATGTATTTTTATTCTTTTTTAATCTTTATGTTTGTGTATAATATTTGTGTGATCATATTAGATATGATCTTATTTGAACAAGATCATATTAGGTGCTAAAAACATTTATAAGCTTGGTATATGATTATATGAATAACATGTAATAGGTGTAAGTAGCAAAAAAATAGAATTTGGGAGAAAAAAATCTTCACAATAGGATGGTCGGGTATGGGCGGGTTGGGCATGGATGGCCCAAGAAGACGGTGGATCGGGGATGGAGTTTAATTCTTCATACCCATCGGGTATCGGGTCGGGTATGGGTATAAGAGATTAAAGATCGGGTCGGGTATGGGGTAGTGCCGACCCGCATCCAACCCGACCCATTGCCATCCCTAGTCCATATGAAATGTTCTATACTCACACATAGAGTTTAAGAAAATTCTATAATTGCATTGACTAGTTGATTATTAAAATCTATCTTTCCAAAAATATCCTCTCGTACTTGGTATTGGATTTTGTATTGAAAGTAATTAACTAATTATTAAAATAACAAAGGGTAGTATAGAAATTTAAAAAAAATCTATGAATTGAATTTTTAAAGTGGACAAATATTTTTAGGAAAAAATAAAAATAATAAAAATGACTTATTTTTGTGAGACGGAAAGAATATTATTATTTTTGGAAAAATTCAAATGCGGTTGTAAAACTAAAACCCCCAGTATTTTATCCCTTAAAAAGTAGCATCGATATTTACAACTCCCAGTATTTTATCCCTTAAAAAGTAGCATCTATATATCAATCTTACGCCACCGATTTGTCAGTTCCAGTTTTGATCATATCTACTTAATTTTATTTATTTTACACAAATCCAAATCCAAACACAAAAATATCCATGCCAATAATCAACAGTACTAATAATACCTAATTAATACGTTTGCCTTAAATTTGCACCGCAATGTAATCAAACTGCAGGTTCTGCACAATCGTTTTGTGTTTCTCTAATATTTTTATCTCAATTAATTAACCAACTTGCTAATGAAAGCGGATTTGGTGCAGTTGCTGCCTGAGACTGTACCGTATAGTAGCTACGCGATGAGCGACACTTTTACAAGTGTTAGAAATGGAGGGTTGGGATTTAAGAGAGGAATTTGACGTCAAATGCATAAAGTTGGGAGCTCAAATCTCAGCCCTCCATTTCTAATACTTGCAAGGTGTCGCTTATTGCGCGGCTACTGCATGGTGTAGTCCTTGGTAGCAATTGCACCAAATCCGAATCCCTAGCTAATGGTAGGAGGCTAATGACACTTGTTTCATTTGTTAAGTGATCAAGTGATCTCGGATTCAAGCCCATGGAGGAGCATTAAGACCCATTCGTTGATATTAGAGGGATTAGGGTTAGAGGATAGTTTCTATCAATTGTTAAGAAATAATAATAATATTAATTAATCAACCAATTTTAACTACCAAACAAAGTTACATGCAAAGCAGCAATTCACATCAAATTCCATCAAATCAAAGTTTCAAAACCAGCACTTTAATACAATTTTTTCAACAAAAAGTGACTCAATTCTAACATAGTCGAACTTAATGACCTGTGCTAGATTAATTTCTTGGATTAGAAACCTTAAAAGATGTGATTGCTGATTAATTTATTTCAAGTAATCCGCGAGGGTAGAACAAATGACAAAAGAACACACCCTAGTAACTGAAGTTCCTGGCCTGGATTGAATAATACTTATCCCTCTTATTATCGAATGCATGTATGGATTTATAGATAGAATATGCATTGTGTGGGATTAGCTTGGAATCCAAACGTTGTTCAACGGGAGAGCTTGGAATGTTCACATTTGGCGAACCAAAAAGAGAAAACGAAAACGAAAAAGAAAAAATGAAAACAGGGAATTTAGGGTTGGAATCTACCACTTCTAAATAAAAAAGAAAGTTAAAAGAAATTTAGATCATGTAAGTGCAAAAGGTCAAGGGTGGTGGCAAAGGGCAAAGGGCAAAGGGCAAAGGGTGGTGGCAGAGTCCCTTACAGCCTTACTGGATGTGAGGAGTAGAACTTCCATGTAACTGTGATATGGCCAGGTGGTATCACTAGCCAATCACATTCAAGTAGAGTAGAAAAATCAGTGTACTTGTAGGTCCACTTTCCCATTTTGCTTGCATGTGATTAGCTGGTGACACTACTTGGCCATATCACAGTTACATGGAAGTTTTTGCCGGATGTGAGATGTTCAGAGAGCACCATTTTGTGGAACATTACGTACTACTAAGCTAAGTACGTACCATGAGTACTTAAAAAAGGGTTGTTGAACTATTAAGGGGCCATTGCCTCGTGAAACCAGTAGTTATGTTTATTGCGGAAATGTGAAAAAAAGAAGAAGATTACCATAGTTCCACGAGAAACACCTTAATTATCAGAAATGCCATTGGTAGTTCCATGAATGAAAGTTTTTCATGATAAAAATATTTTGAAGAAATCTTTAATTTGAACTATTTTAAAAAATTCTTTTATTTACCGATGTTGTTAAGAGGTTTGTACGAGAAGAGAGTCCATTAATAATTTCTTCATGATGTTCAATTCCTAATCATATTTCTGAATAATCTCAATGTTAAGTTTTCAGATGGGATGTCGATTCTCTGAAACATCTTCCAGGTTATATGAAGTTATGCTTCCTTGCACTCTATAATACGGTCCATGAAATGGCTTACGACACTCTTAAGGATCAAGAAAAGGACATCATACCATACCTAAAAAAAGTAGTATATATACATAGCCATTCTTCACTATTTATTATTGATTATACAAAATTCTAAATTTAACATTTTTTTATTTTTGCATAATTAAACAGTTCATACGGATGTATTATGATTGAATTTTTTTTTTTTTTTTTGGGGGGGGGGGGGGGGGGGGGTCAGTGGGCTGATTTATGCCAAGCATTCTTAGTGGAAGCAAAGTGGTCTCACAACAAATACACACCAACATTTGAGGACTATCTCGACAATGCATGGCGTTCAATTTCAGGTGTGACTATACTGGTTCATGCCTATTCTCTGGTGACCAAAAATATCACCAAGGAAGCACTTGAATGCTTGAAAAAATGCCATGACCTCTTGCATTTGTCGTCCATGATATTTCGACTTTGCAACGAGTTGGGAACTTCTACGGTATGCATTTGAACCGGCCACCCTCAAATATCATTTGCCATGCTTAAAAAAAAAAAAAAAAAAAAAAAAAAAACAGGAAAACCTTATGATTAACATTTGTGCGTGTTTTTTTGTGATCCAGGCAGAGTTAGAGAGGTGAAACTGCAAATTCAATTCTATGTTACATGGGTGAAACTGGTCATTCTGAGGAACAAGCTCGCAAACACAAAAGCAATTTGATTCATGGAACCTGGAGGAGGATGAACAGATATCTAGTAGATGATTCTCAATTTGAAAAACCTTTTGTAGAAACTGTCTTTAACCTTGGTCAGATTTCCCAATGCATATACCGATATGGAGATGGGCATGGAGCTCCAGATTGTAGATCAAAGAAACGAGTCTTGTCTTTGTTAATTGAGCCTATTTCACTCATGGGGAGACAGTAATATGGCGATTTTTTATGAGTTAATGATCCCAGCATGGAGGAAAAATGAGTGGTCCAATATTGAGACACACATATTGGTGGTCATCACCTTTTTACTATGAACTAGTTGGTGCATACGTGCGTTGCACGTGATAATTTTTTTATATCACGTGTGTATTAGTCAATCTAAAATAAGTTAGATTTTAGATTTTTTTTTTTCACTGATTTTTTTTTTCCTTTTTGGTATTCAGAGTACATCCTTTTTTTTTTTGTTAGAACTCTTGATGTATGTATTGTATTTTTTTAATTTTTTTTTCTACCTCTTCTCTCTCTTTCTTTCTTTCTTTCTTCTTTTTTTTTTTTTTTTTCCTTAACTAAATGAACGGTTTCTCAAAACTATGGGTTTTGTGGTTTCGAATGATTTTTCTTTCTTGCTTGTTTTCTCTTTTTCTTTTTTTTAATCACAGTACCTATTATGATTATAAATTCATCTAACTTATAAATTTAAAAAAAAAATCAAACTTATTCTCTAACAGTACCATATTTATATTATAATTTGCAGTTTCGAATGATTTTTCTTTCTTGCTTGTTTTCTCTTTTTCTTTATTTAATCACAGTACCTATTATGATTATAAATTCATCTAACTTATAAATTCAACAAAAATCAAACTTATTCTCTAACAGTATCATATATATATTATAATTTGCAGAGTAAAACTTACCAGAGAAGGTAGAAGTGGCTGTTAACGGAAAAACCAAAAAGAATATTGAAGCTACTGTTAATGGAAAATGTAAAATTTAGAATCCCGTTGTTAATGGAGAAATGATATATGTTATGAAATGGAGTTTACTTACAATTCTGGGTTTTATTTATTTACACAAATTACAGTTTCCTTAGAATTCCTATTTATGTATATGTTTTATCAATTCTGGGTTTTATTTATTTATAAGAATTATAGTTTCCTTAGAATTCCTATTTATGTATGTGTTTTATATTCCTATATTTCCTATATATGTAGAAGGGTAGTTGTGTATTTAAAATTTAAAATAAGGGTATATTAGTCAATCAAAAGTTTTTCTCATATTTAGCTTTTTATAGGTAGTATAGATGATGATAAGACAATCATAAATTTAAGACCCAATACATATCTATATATACCATATATATAATGGAGGAAATGGGCCCTGGTGATGTTACGTGTCAAATTTATAAATTTTCAATTGTTTTTTTCTAATCACGTGCTGAACAGTAGAAGACGTTGGAGAGAAAGGCAAATATTACATTTTAGTGTCTCCTTTCTAACCTAATACCAAAAAAGGGATAATGTTTGTCAACTTGCTATAAATTAACTGTATACTTATGTCAAAATAACTATCAATTTTACAAAAAGTAATTTCCCAAAAAAGTAATTTCCCAAAAAAAAAGTTACTTTGTGACCTTTGAGGAAATTATTTGTTTAGTGATCACTTTCCAACTTAATACCAAAGAAAGAATATTATCTACCAACTTGCTACAAGTCAACTGTATATGTAATTCGAAAGGACTACTAATTTTCTTTGTTTGGTATTAAGTTGGGAAGTGATTACCAAAAGGTAATTTCTTCAATTTTTTATTTTTATTTGTTTTCACTGCTCTTTTTTCACGTGGTATAGGTAGGTTGACGCTTGATGTATACTGCATATCTCTTTGTTTTCATGTGAAAGAATTGGAAAACCTACACTGTACAATGTTCAATTCAAACTTAGTAAATTGCACTATATATATATATATATATATATATATATATTTTGTTTTCTTTATGCCTATTCATCTTCTCTCCCAAAAATTGAACATATGAAACTAAAAATAATTATAATAAAAAAGAGAGACAAATAGAGACAATGATGGTTAAAAAAAAAAATGCGATATACCAATATACGTACTAACATATCAAAACCATGATCATGGGATGGACTAAGCTCTAAAGAGTTTTAATTTTTTTTCCACCAAATACCATAACGTGTCACTTCCTTCAATTTTTTATAAGCTTCCACCATTAAATTATTTTTTTTCTAAATAATGTATCATTTTTGGAAGTATACATAAATTTTGTGTGATATATTACGCTAACATTACATCAAATACATTTTTTCACAAGCTTCCACCATTAAAGTAATTTATTTTTGTCTATATCTTTAAAATTTAATTGACATATTATATTAACAAATGTATTTTACTATTTTAGAAAATAAATATTCTATTAAAATTTTAATTTTCTAATAATATTATTTTTATAAATAAATCTGTGCATCACACGGATTTTGAAGCTAAAATATATATATAAATCTGTGCATTTCACAGGTTTGGAAACTAGTACTCCTATAAAATTTGGCACTTTGAGAGGCCAGGGCTGGCGTTAGCACGCACTGAGGAAGGAAGGCTGACGTCCCTTCAAGGCCAATTATAGCCCCACCGTGGCCAGTGGGCAAGATCGGTTTGAACTAGAACTTGTCCCAACTTGATAAGCCCATAAAATAGTAGGAGCACTTAAGTTTGAGTAATAAAGGAAGGAGTCCTCACCAAATTTCTTCCCGAACTATTCACGAATGACTTAACTCATTTGAAGCCTTACCAGGGACCAAGGGTTGTAAAATATGAAACGCGGAAGCTATCATAAGATAATAATAATAATGACAATTTTTTTATCGAGTCATGTTCCCGAGCCCTAAACAAACCTGTTCACAGGCCTTTATGAGTCGAAGTTGGATCTATTTGGGTTGGGCTTGTTTATAATCACTAAACTTGGACTTGGTACATTTAATAGATGAATGTGTGCAAAAAATCCCTTAATAAACTCGTTTCAGAATTTATACACGAATGGTTTGGTTCATTTTTAGCACTAACCACATGTAACTACATGAACACCCATAAGTATTAATTTGGCCTCAAAGTGATTGGCAAGCAACCAGCAAGATATACACCAAACACAATGTGTGTTTTGGCCCAAACTGCAGACATATGAGCCATTGATCATGTGAAAATGGGGCATCATCTTTGCTTTCTATCCCTTTTGCTAGAGTCCTTACCTCCCAACAACAGCTTACCGACATGAAGAGCTCCTTGAACTTGCCAAGCTGGATTTTAACATGGGCGCAATCAACACTTGGAAGAGATCCTCAAGACATGTCAAGGTGAGACCAAGAACAAATGTAAAAATTGGGTCATTTAGGAGTTGGAAGGGTATTGGGCCTATTGGCCTATCAAACAAGCAGAACTTTTCTGGAGACAGACTAATGAAATACTTCTTGTGGACCGTTGGAATTAATGGTCTTTGAACCTCAGTCCAGTAATTGTCATGGAGGGTTAATCAAAGTGACTGCACTAATAACTACCATGGCTGACATCGACGATATTTATGGTTTTTTGGATGAACTGGAGCTATTTACAGATTTTATTTTTTTTAAGGAAAATATATGTTTATTTTACAGGTTTCAAAATTTCGGACCACATATGGTCACGTGCACACCTAATTAGTATCGATTCGGCCAACTATATCGTGATGTGGCATGCAAACAAGACATGATGCGGGGCATGTATGTGTTATCATTGTGGGCTAATTGTGTACTTTATTTATTTATTTATTGTAACCATTGTCCTTTTAATTTTTATAGGCAGGGTTTTTTTTTATGTTTGGGCTTTTGTGAGTCTATACGATTATTTTTTGGGGCCTATATATATTGAACCATAAGATCCAACAATATTTTGAAAGGCAGATGTGATCAAACCCTACTCACCATTTAATAAATTAGCATAAATGAAAATGAAATCTCTTGATCCTAATCTTATATAATCTCGCCTAAGGCAAATACAAGATTAAGCTCATCTAACTTTTAAGAAATTTACTATCCGATTGATTAGATTCTTCTTAATCAGTCCAAATATAGGTTTAGGTTAGTGCGGTAATGTTGCTAGACATTTTTTTGTTCTAGTGTTAGGCACACTAGCTACCCAATTGCACAGCGCTACGTTGCCATTGACCATACTGAGGGACATTTCTGGCATTTTAATTGAAAAACTGGGTTATCCATGACCCAGTTCAAATATTGGCTTCACGTGTGCAGGCAGGATTGACCTGTATTTTGCTATTTAGACTTTTGGAAACTAGGTTATCCATGACCCAATTCAGTGACTCGTTTTTATACCATGATTCATATTAATTATTTAATGACTGTTAAACTGATTTAAATTATTTTATGACCCTTTTATGTCCAAATACATTGTATCTAATTTATTAAATTTTGTGTTTATATTTTTTAACTGTTGGGAATTTAGTTTTAAAGGTTGTTACTGATTTCTTAAACTTGTATAAACCAGCCTTCTTATTCACCAGAAAACACACCAAAAGCGCAATCGTCTCTTCTCTCTTTTCTCTCTTTCTCTCTCTCTTTTTAATCTATTATGCAAATTTTATTTCCAATAGTCAAGAGAATTTTGAGTTCTTCGTTTCACTCTTACATTTGTGATTGCACGCTTGTGGGAGCTCGGTTGTTGAATCCTGAAGGGTAGAGCATTGTGACCTACTGCACCGAGTTACACTCAGAGGGGCAGAACTACTCTTAAGGACAATGCTTCGTATATGCCTCAACCGATAAATCTTTTTATTTATGCAGTTCTTGTTTTGAAATTCTATCATTTATAGTAACATCTACACTGTTTTCCAAAACACATTTGGATTTTGAAAAGTTTTATATTTCTTTATTTTTCCAAGTGGCCGGATATGTGAATTAAATGTGAATCACGCTTCTACACTGTTTTCCAACACACATTTGGATTTGAAAAGTTTTATATTTCTTTATTTTTCCAAGTGGCCGGATATGTGAATTAAATGTGAATCACGCTTTTCAATAGCAACAACCAAAAACGAAAAAAATGAAGAACCACCTTCTTTCTTTCTTTCTTTCTTTCTTTCTTTTTTTTTTTTTTTTTTTTTTTTTTTTTTTTTTTTTTTTTTTTTTTTTTTTCAACACAAAGGAGAAATATTAGTTAAATTTTATTTAATAAAGATAAAGGAGAACGATCTGATATGATTTGGGTGAGGTAATTTTGTTTTTTTTTTTGTTTTTTTTTTTTTTTGGTGAGTGTATAATAGACATTTGACACAGCCTAAATCTCATCTTTTTGCAATTAAAATTCATTATTACCACTATGAAAGAAATATAGGAGTTTTAGCTCTCTTTTATGGATTAGTTTTATTTTGACCCACTGTCTTGTCATTTTCCTCAATAGCATGGAGAAAAACATAGAGGCATTACTTGCCCAATCATAATTGTAGGAGTTTTTTTTATGAACAATACTTGGCTCCTCACAGTGGAGGAATAACTCTTCCTCCCTCCCACTCATATTATGCCACGTGTCATAGTTATTTTTAGAAATATAGATATGTGGATATGGACATATGGACGCATTAATACAAATATATGGACATATATTCATATTCATTTGAACACATGAATATATATACATTAATATATGGACGTATGTCTATAATAACATAATATAGGGATACATGTACACAATTAATTTTTATTTGTTAGATTAGACATGTGGCATAATATGAGTGGGAGAGAGGAGGAGTTGCTCGTCCACTGTGAGGAGCCAAGTATTATCCTTTCTTCATCATCTAGGGACACCGTGTTACTAGCTTCAGCTTACTTAGCTAGTCAATAAAAACACTTTTATAGTATATATTCAAATGAAAGATTAAAAATAGTATTCATGTATTTTCGATTTATGCACATTTATCATAAACCATATTGAGGTCTAAAATAGCTTTTGTACAGTTTTGTAATTTAAAGTATTTTAAACGCCTAAAGCGTTAAGGGTCGTATTCTTGTCAGAATAATCATGTATAAAACAAGTTATTGAAGTATTTTTATTGGCCGATATTATCACATCAATTGAAAAAGCTACGTCACTAAATTTGTTATTGAGTTCCCTAAGGTTTTTAATTGCACCGGTATTAAGTTCAAGGGCCCTATTAATTTCTACAAGTTGTCCTCAAGTTTCCTAATTAGGGTTTTTGTAAAGTTATTATTACGTACTCTGTATATGGTAACTTCAAGGGCCTTACTATCACTACACTATTAACACGTTTTTTTTACTAGCATCAGAATAAAATATATGGAATGAGATTTCAATGTTTTTGGCCAAATAAACAGTGCCATATTTTCATGACACCACTTCACCTAATTATTACTCTCTTTGTCCCACAAAGTTAGATTATGTTTGACAATAGATGGAGTTTAAGGAAAAATCATAATTGTATTGACTAGTTGTTTATTACAATCTATCTTTTCAAAAATACCCTCTCCTACTGGGTATTGGGTTTTTTGTTAAAAGTAATTAACTAATTATTGAAATAACAAAGGGTAGTATAGGAGAATTCAAAAAACCTATGAATTGAATTTTCAAAGTGGACAAATATTTTGGGACAAAAAAAAAAAAAAAAAAAAAAAAAAAAGAGAGAGTAAAAATGGCCTATCTTTGTCAGACGGAAAGAGTATTATTATTTTTGGAAAAATTCAAATGCGGTCATAAAACTAAAACCCCTAGTACTTTGTCCCTTAAAAGGTAGCATAGTAGCATCTATATATCAATCTTACGCCACTTATTTGTCATTTCCAGTTTTGATCATATCTAGAGTCTAGACTATCTACTTAATTTTATTTATTTTACACAATTCCAAATCCAAACACAAAAATACCCATGCCGATAATCAACAGTACTAATAATACCTAATTAATACGTTTGTCTTAAATTTGTACCGCAATGTAATCAAACTGCAGGTTTTGCACAATCGTTTTGTGTTTCTCTAATATTTCTATCTCAATTATTTAACCAACTTGCTAATGGAAGCAGATTTGGTGCAATTGCCGCCAGGGACTGCACTGTGTAGTAGCTACGCGATGAGCGACACCTTTGCAAGTGTTAGAAATGGAGGGTTGGGATTTGAGAGAGGAATTTGACGTCAAATGCATAAAGTTGTGAGCTTAAATCTCAGCCCTCCATTTCTAACACTTGCAAGGTGTCACTCATTGTGCGGCTACTGCACGGTGCAGTCCTTGGTAGCAACTGGGCCAAATCCAAATCCCTAGCTAATGGTAGGAGGCTAATGACACTTGCTTCATTTGTTAAGTGATTGAGAGTGATATCGGATTCAAGCTCATGGAGGAGCATTGAAACCCATTCGTTGATATTAGAGGGATTAGGGTTAGAGGGTACTTTCTATCAATTGTTAAGAAATAATAATAATAATAATATTAATTAATCAACCAATTTTAACTACCAAACAAAGTTACAGCAATTCACATCAAATTCCATCAAATCAAAGTTTCAAAACCAGCACTTTAATACAATTTTTTCGACAAAAAGTGACTCAATTCTAACATAGTCGAACCTAATGACTTGTGCTAGATTAATTTCTTGGATTAGAAACCTTAAAAGATGTGATTGTTGATTAATTTATTTCAAGTAATCTGCGGGGGTAGAACAAATGGCAAAAGAACACACCCGAGTAACTGAAGTTCTTGGCCTGGATCGAATAATATTTATCCCTCTTATTATCGAAGGCATGTATGGATTTATAGATAAAATATGCATTATGTAAGATTAGCTTGGAATCCAAACCTCGTTTAACGGAAAAGCTTGGGATGTCCACATTTGGCGAACAAAAAAAGAGAAAACGAAAACGAAAAAGAAAAAAAAGAAAACAAGGAATTTAGGGTTGGAATCTACCACTTCTAAATAAAAAGAAAGTTAAAACAAATTTAGATCATGTAAGGGCAAAAGATCAAGGATGGTGGCAAAGGGCAAAGGGTGGTGGTAGAGTCCCTTCCAGCCTTACTGGATGTGACATGTTTGGAGAGTACCATTTTGTGGAACATTACGTACTACTAAGCTAAGTACGCACCATGAGTACTTAAAAAAGGGTTGTTGAACTATTAAGGGGCCATTGCCTCGTGAAACTTGTAGTTCTGTTTATTGTGGAAAATGTGAAAAAAAAAAAGACTACCATAGTTCCATGAGAAACACCTTAATTATCAGAAAAATGCTGTTGGTAGTTCCACGAATGAAAGTTTTTCATGACAAAAATATTTTGAGAAAATCTTTAATTTAAACCATTTTAAAAAGTTCTTTTGTACAATTCTAAATTGCATTTGTTTCTTGGTAAATTAAGGTCCTGTTGGATAGGACCATTAATTTGTGGTTAAAACTATTTTTGCTCATGGAGTTATTGAGATTGAAAATCTCTAAGAATGGTAATGTTTTTAAAGTTAATGGACAACGTTTTAAAACATTTTTTGAGACTTTTTCCCCTGAGGATGAATCCATTGATTTAGTGGATCCTATTTACTAGGATTTATCAAGTCCTTAATTCTTTAGATCATATCAATGTCTGTGTTGTAGTTAGTTAGTTTTCTTTTTCTTTTTTATTTTTTATTTTGTTTTTTGTGTCCCACCCATTTTGCAGTTATTAAAGTTTGTTTGTTTGTTTTTTTTTTTTTTTTTTTTGGTTCACACTTAAAGGTACTCTCCAAGATCAAATTACTTTTCTTTTCTTTGTTTACATTGAAGACAATGTATGTTTTAGGTTGGGGGTAGGGAATTTTGGTGTTGTGTTAGTTTTTTGTTTTTTGTTTTTTTTGGTCTTATCTAGTTAGTTTATCTTATTTATTTATTTATTTATTTAAAAAAAAAGGTTTAGTGGATTACAAATTTTTGGCTTAAAAATTATGTTGCTTTAGAATGATTATCTAGTTTGAAGTTCATTATGCTACTTCTATTTAAAATTTTCAATTGAATTTCATACTCGGATTACATTGCACTTACATTTTAGTCGCATGAATATGATTTTTGATTGAAGGGTAAAGATGATTTTGAAAATCTTGATGAATAAAAATGTGGAGACTTTTAGCCCTTGCAAGTATTTGAGCCATTCATTCTTTCTAGAGGGTTATTATATTTAATCTTACCTTGTTTTTTTTAAGTGCTCAAATTTCATTGTTTAGTTTCATTATTATTATTATTATTATTATTATTATTTTGGTTGAATGTTGAGAATATATCATTTTATGCCACACTTATTTCTTTTGAAGTCATAGATATTGAAGAATTATACTACTCGTTAAGAGATGATTTTACACCATCTTTGATTTTCCATTTTTTTTTTAGCTTTTAATTTATTTTCTTTGTGATATGTTACCACTAGTTACCCCATTGAGTCTTATGATTAGTCTTTCTTTCATAACCCTTTTCCCAAAGTATTTTGAAAATGGATGTTATCAATGCTTTAGTAAGGTGGATGAGTGGGAAAAAATTAAAAGAAAAAATATGAAGAAAAGAAAAGAAAAGAAAAGAAAAAAAAGAAAGAAAGAGAAAGCTTTGTTGGTGAAGTATAAAAAAAGTGTTTGATTATCAAAGTTTGGAAGAAGTTAAATGAAAATTGTTCCAAGTGAGTTTGTTATTTCCATCATTCTCAGATATACTTTTTATTATCACCATCACCTTTTGTAATTTTTTTCCTTTATCCCAACATTACATCCTACTAAAAGTTTTATTTGATCTTGAGGATAGTATATATGGTTTGGATATTGACATGACTAAGTTATAATGCAGTGTGTGGTGTAATTTCTTAGTATTTGTCATTCATTTCATGAGACTATATGATTCTTTCTTGTGATATCATTTTTCATATGTTTTATATGTGAGATTCGTGTTCTTACTCTACGTTATTCTACTCACATATGATTGAGAGTTTTACTCTATTCAGAGTGCATTATTTTGTTGAGTGTAACCCTTGTGAGATTTGAGTTGAAGCATAGTTCAGAAAGAGATTTGGGTCATGTTTTATTTTGAAATTGAGTTTATGTTTGTGTTGGCTAAATTTTTCACACACAATGAATTTTTGAATTCATTGGGATGTTTTTAATAGTTGCTAATGTCCTGAACTTTAATTGATTCTTTTATAAGGTGATGAAAATTGATAGCTATGTTTTGAGCTTTTCTTTTGAAGATAATTTTTTTCAGTCGCTTTGATTGTTAGAGACTAGCAATATGCTAGTTGGGGGGCCGCGGGGGGGGGGGGGGGTGATAATTGCTTAAAATTGCATTAATTTTATACTTTTAGTAGGCATTATTATATCTATTTTGTACTTAATTCCACATTGTACACATTATACATGAGTTATCTTGATACATGCTCTTATGCTTAAAGTAGTGTATTAATGCATGTTTTATTTTTGTAGGAAGCCAATTTCTTATGGTCAAGCCTTCTTTATTTATTTGGAATTATATGGAAGTTTTGCAACGGTGAAATACATTGATTTTAGAAGATTTAAACAAAAAAAAATTGGCAACCCCAATGTTAGAAAGAATACTAAAAAAGTAATTGGATGCGAAATTGGTGTCCCTAGAAAAATAATTTGAATCCCTGCAATATTGTATTTCACAAATATTTCGTAATTTCGATGTTTAGTAGGTCAAAAACGGGTTACAAGTAGGCCCCGCTGGAAAAAACAGGATTTCCAATTTGTTTCCTTATTTTTCTCATCTTTCCCTTGGAAACCCTAAGAGCACATAAAAGGAAAAGGCGGTTGTACCTATACCTCCTCTTCTCTTGTTCTTGTTCTTCTACCTCTCTTTAGTTTTTAGTTTTGAATTATCATGAGTAGCTAAATATTTTGTTAAAGTTAGGAGTGAAATTACAACAATTATTTGATATTTGTTTGACGATTCTTTCATGGATTTAATATAAGGTTTTATATTTTTGATTGATTTCAATTATTTTGCAAAGTATTTATTCTATATAATTCTTTGATTTATCGTTAACTCCGAGTACGGTGAATGTTTAGAATTTCCTATGAATTAAATTACTAGTTTTCTCATGTAATAAATCAATCAACCTTATGAATTCATATTTTTAAATTTGTTTTAAATAAAATTAATTGTTAAATCATCCGACTGTAATCATTCTTCGTATGATTCTCAGTTGAGTTATAAAATTAAGTCGTTAACTAGCAAATATCTAATACTTGTCTAGAGTGGACCTCTAAACCTTAATGTTTTTAAATTATTGTTTTCGATCAAACTAATTGTCTGCAATCAAGTAATCAAATTTCTAAAATCTTTTCTCAATCATCTCTGCTAATTATTTTTCTTCCCTATGGTTCAACCTTGAACTCACCGAAAATTTACTGCTTCTCGACATCGTGCACTTGGGAACATTATTAAATTCTTAGCATCCACTAAGCATCTACTAAGCATCATTCATTATTGATCGATCATCCACCAAGCATATTTTTTTCCACATTTTTAGCATTTGCATAGTCAATACTAGCCATCGGGCACACGTGATGTGTGTGCAACACACGGTCAGGAGATTAATTTGGGATTTAGTTGAATTTTAATTTTGATAACTGTTAACTTTCAAATTTTAAATTGTCATATCAGTTTTTAAGAGAGAGAATCAGGGAGAGATCTTAGAAGAGTGGGAGAGTGAGAATCTATGCCCAGTTGAGAGTAAATAACTAATTGTATCTTTCCGTAATTATTATATTGCTCCTAAGTCTTCTTAAAAGTGGGGTAGGTAGTCACTTACCCAAAAAGAAAAGAAAGTGGGTTAGTTAAAAGAGAGTTTTTTATAAATTCAAGTACTTACCAACGACAAAGAGAATTTATTTTATATAATAGTATAGATGGGACAGCGGTTATAGGATTCTTACCCAAAAATGGAGTCATCCACTTTGGTCGACCCACAGGGCCGGAACCTTGCACGTACAGTCGACATCGACCTGCTTCATCGAAGAAAACGAAAGGCACGACAAAAACACTAGGAAATTGCTGAAGATTTGATTGCTGAAGATTTGGTAATTTGATTGAATCCCATATGATTATATGGGCCGTGAGTTCACATGGAACAACTTGGGTTCACGTGGATCTCCCTCCATTTGACTATGTGAGTATACGCAATTAAATTATGGGTGAATAAAATCCCCCAAAACTTTAATAGGTTGATCGACAAAATGCTTATAGACGAACTCTGAGCAGAATTTCATAATAATAATTATAATTAGGAGGTTAATTGGAAATTTAAAACTTTAGCTAATTGAAAATGAGGCTGACTAGTTTTGATTTCACCATCGTTTTGTAAGTCTAATTTTTCTACTAGTTTGTTTAGCTTTATGCAAAAAACAAGGTATAATTGTATAAGCATAGTTTGATGAGTGGGTTGAGGGTGGATTGGTGGCTTAGCCGCACACCTGGCCTGTCGATTAAATCTACTCCTATGTTGGATGTTTTTAGGTCATGCGGATGTGTGAGTAACCCTACTTTAATTCCGATGTACTAGAAACAATTCGAGTAGTTGACAAATTCTATTTAAGCATTGAATAGGCAATAAGGACGTGTTTAGGGTGATTGAGAATAATAAAAAATAATTGATTGCAACTTTTTGGAACTTTTTTCCTACTTTGCAACTGAAAAAAAAAAAAAAAAAAAAAAAAAAAAAAAAAAAAAAAAAAAAAAGAACGAACAAACAACATATAATTTTATTTTATTTTAATAAATAACTAGAATAGAAAAATGTGTGTGTGTATATATATATATATATATATACTACCTATAAAAACTTGAATCTCAGAAAAAATTTTGAACGACTAATATACTCTTATTTAAAAATAAAAAAAAATACATATCTACCATTCCTTTAATTGAAATACATAGTAAACATTCTTATCATTTGGTAACAAATGAAAGTTAGATTTTAACTCAAATTCTTAACAAATTAAAGTTAGATTCTTACTCTTCTGAGAGCAACTATCAAGTTACATGATAATATATATGAATATAAACTCTTTAAATATTCCGATTTATAAAGATGGAAAAAAAAAATTCTGAATGTATATCTAAAATGGATTATTAAAAAAAAAAAAAATGTACTTTTGAATTTTAAACTTTATCTTTAATTTATGAAAAAAATATAAAATCTTTATGTATTAATTATTTTGTATAACTAATATTATTTAAAAGTATTCACGTGTTGCACATGGGTGCTATACCTAGTCTATATATACAGCACCAAAGTGTAGCATGCAGTCCTCAGTCACTAAAGTCACAAGGTACCATACTGCTAGAGCTTGTAAGAGGTAGAGAAAAATGGCACTTCACGCTCCCTTCTCACCAATCCTTGCCTTACCAACCCGTATTCCCTCTCTGAATTCGCCCAAGACTCCCCCTACCACTGGTATCTATAAGGCCGTTCGATGTGCTGTAGGTGCCGTGGTGATCGATGATCCAACGGTCACTAGACGATCTGCCAAGTACCTGCCAAGTGTCTGGGACTATGATTTTGTGCAGTCACTTGCCAGTGATTACACTGTAAGTGCCATTTAACTTCATATAATCTATGAAGCATCTCTTAGTTCCGATCAACTTGATATTCACAAAGGTGATGTGTATGAAAAGAATCTACACAAGAAGTTTTTTTAAATTGTGTATAAAATTGTATCATATGATCCTAACCTAGCTAGTTATAAGATTTTAACTTTGGCAAATATGTTCGGATGGCTACAATGATGCGAGCTGTCTTAGACTTGATCCAAATCAACTTCTTGACAATTTAGTAATTACTTGTAACAAATGATTATGTAGGACGAGAAATATATGAAGCAGGTTGAAAGGTTGAAGGACGATGTGAGGCCTTTGATTAATGGAGTGATGGACCCATTGGCAAGGCTCGAGTTGATTGATGCCATCTAGAGGCTAGGTCTTAAATACCATTTTGAGATGGAGATCAAGAATGCCCTGGAAAATGTTTACAAGAATAGTAATGATGCATGGCTAAATGATGATTTATACGCCACAGCCTTTCGATTTAGACTCCTTAGACAACATGGGTTCAATGTATCCCAAGGTACATGCCATTTCAGCTTTCTCTTGATGGGGGCCATCATTTGAGACTGCATTTGGATCTTGAAAAATATGAAAGAAAAGAAAAGGAAAATACTACAAATTGCTTAAAAATAGAAACATCTCTTAATCATTTGATTATTTTATTTCCTATTCTTTACAGTTTCAGTCAAGTATGGATGTGTTGATATAAATTATATCAGTTACTAGAGATACAACCCTCTATGGAGGTGTACGTTGGTATGACTTATATTAGCACGTTCCTATATTACCGCCATCTATATATATATATTTATATATATATCTATATACATGGGCGAAGCCAGCCTTGTAGGAGGTGGGGCATTTGCCCCACCTGAAATTTTCAAAAAAAAAAAAAAAAATTCTTGGTAGTTTTCTCTTTTGATGATGATTTCCCAACTTAATACCAAATAAAGGCAATTCGTAGTCATTTTGAAGTACATATACAGTCAATTTGGAATAAGTTGACAAAAGGGCATTAATTTAAATATTGATCACTAAAATGTAATGAATTGCAAAAATTTGCCTCCCCTGAGTTGATTTCCTGCCTTCGCCCCTGTCTATATATATATATATTTGCCAGCATATTTACTTAGTTTTGTGGGAGACAGATGTGTTTGAAAGGTTTAAGGATGAGACGGGTAAATTCAAGACACTACTACGTGAGGATGTGAAGGGGCTGCTGAGTTTGTATGAAGCTTCGTTCTTTGGGTTGGAAGGTGAAACCACCATGGATGAGGCCAAGGCCTTCACAACTACACATTTGAAGGATCTCAAAGGAAACATACCAGCAAGTTTGTCCAGAAAAGTGGGCCATGCTCTGGATATGCCGGTGCATTGGAGACTGACAAGGGTGGAGGCTAGATGGTTCATAGATACATATAAGCAAGAACCAGACATGAACCCTACTTTACTTGAACTGGCCAGGTTGGACTACAACATAGTGCAATCAATTCATAGGAGGGAGGTTAGCAAATTAGCAAGGTAAGCAATAAAAAAAACCATTGTTTTGAATCTGCAAATTAAAGTTCTGGACAAGCTTGGACCGGTTGCATTTTTTGGGACTACTTTTCTTGATTTCGTGAGTAAAAAGTGCATAGATTCTAGCTCTCAAAGCCAATAAAAGTACTTCAAATGCTAATCTTACATGGTGCGTTCATTTATTCTGTTGAAGGCAAATTGGCCAGCATGATGCAGCTAGCATTGGCCCCTGGCTATGCCCATAGGGCCACATCCAGTGCTGCCCCATTTTAACAATAACTGGGAAAATGCTACTTGCATTGACTCTCTACACCAACATTTTGCACCAATTAACTCATGTGGGCAGATGGGATTAATTATGTCAACTGATTTGTTATTTTTTTAATGAGTTAGGTCAATATCATCAGTAACGCAAGTTAGTACAATGAATTGGTGCATATAGCATTAATTCAATGAATTTTGATATATTTAAATGGGAAATGATACTTGCACCATTCTTTGCTCCAACTCACGTGGCGGATGATATGGTTCTACCACGTTAGCCAATTAATAAAAAGTGTGCTCCACAAAATCTGCTACGTGAATTGATACAAAGAGTTGGTGTATATTGCATAATACACGCTAGAGATTACCAAACCAACTTCTGCAAACCTATTATATTCGATCATGATGAAGTTATTTATGCGCTCTACAGATCTAACACTTGCTTTGTAACTCTAAAGGTGGTGGGTGGATTTGGGCTTAGACAAGATGACCTTTGCCAGAGACAGGCTGGTGGAACACTACTTTTGGTGCTTAGGGATGGTTTCTGAACCACGATTTGGACCCTTCAGAGAAATGGCTACAAAAATTATTTGCTTGATAACAACAATAGATGATATATATGATGTCTATGGCTCCTTGGAAGAAGTAGAGCTCTTTACAGATTTTGTCGACAGGTTTGTATTGAGATCTATTACAAATTTACATGCAGAAGTCCCATGGAAATATGTATTCGATCAGACACAGTTTTGCTAATAATTTTTCCTAATGGAATTTTTGCAGATGGGATATCAACGGAATCGATCAGCTTCCACATTTGATAAAGACATGTCTCCTTGCTATGTATAATACTAGCAATGAAATTGGCTATCGGACCATGAAAGAGCGAGGCTTCAACATCATTCCATACCTAAGCAAAGCAGTACGTACAACTGCAAGATATGTTATCCTTTGAGATCGAATGGAAGCCCTAAGAATTTGTGATATAATTTAAGTCCCATACAGCAATTTCAACAAAAATGTTACTAGTATTTCTTTTTACAAGTAAACATATTATGATTTATTAGATAGTTTTATTTTTATTATTTATTTTAGTGGGCAGATCTCTGTAAGGCATACCTCAAAGAAGCAAGGTGGTTTCATGCTGGGTACAAGCCTACGTTGGAGGAGTATCTTGACAATGCGGTGGTTTCTATAGCAGCACCTCTCATGCTATTCTCTAGTTACTTCCTTACCACCGACAAGATAACAAAGGAGGCATTAGACTACATAGACAAACTTCCCAGTATTATGCGCTGCTCCTCCATGCTTCTTCGACTCACCAATGATTTGGGAACTTCATCGGTACATTTCCTGATCCAAAGAAAAAAAGTAAAAAATAAAAAATACACACTTACGAGGATCTTGTAGGGCTTTTCATGCCCTTCAAGCTTTTATGATCCGACGGCTCTTTATTTTTGTATTGATTTACAAACCAAACAATTCGATGGCCAAAAAAAGTCCTACAAAATCCCTACGGGAAAAAAAAACCCTACAAAGGATCCAAATTCTTTTAAAAAAGAGTAGATATCTTTTTATAGAAAATAGTTAATGTTAGACTGATGGAGATCATATTTTTCATGTTTGATTACAAAGGATGAGTTAGAGAGAGGAGATAATCTCAAGGCAGTACAGTGCTATATGAACGAAACTGGTGCTTCTGAAGAAGTTGCTCGACAACACATAAATTTTTTGGTTCACGAGACATGGAAGACGTTGAACAAAGATATCTTCAATGATTATCCATTCTCAGAACCCTTTTTAAGTTCCAATCCAAATCTTGGCCGGACGGCTCAATGCTTTTACCAGTATGGAGATGGGCATGGTGCTCCTGACAGTTCAACTAAGGACCATCTTATATCATTATTGGTCAATCCTGTTCCATGAAATTAACTAGCTGCCGTGAGTTTACTCTTAAGCCATCGGTTGCTAGCTTCCCTTCATGTATCAAGTAATTAAGCTGATCTAAGTAATCTGTATGCTGTTCTCAGCTAAAAATAAATAAATAAAATATATATGTATGCATGTGGGATTATAAATTTGGCTGAATGTGAAATGGGACGCTTGAAATAAGTGCACGTAAGTATGGTTTAATTTAATTTTTGTTAATCATGTTTCATTTTAACGATGGCCGAATTTCCTCGATCAGTGCTTTTGAAAACCATGCATCTCTCTGTTTCCATCTTATGTAAAGAGTTTAATTTTCTTCATGGCATGGAAAAATCTAAATGACTGCCGGGATTGGCTAGAGACGTTGCGCTGGTGTGCA
Organism: Liquidambar formosana; assembly: GCA_039720395.1. Classification (NCBI taxonomy): domain Eukaryota; kingdom Viridiplantae; phylum Streptophyta; class Magnoliopsida; order Saxifragales; family Altingiaceae; genus Liquidambar; species Liquidambar formosana. Next base: position 6,734,260 of record CM077824.1, on the reverse strand, counting down.
CATGAGTGGAAGGTTGAGGGGCAAATTAGACTTTTCATTTTTCCGTTAACACGGTTTATTATATTTAACCTCCAATGCGAGGCGGGGAGACATTACAATGTCTTGAAGTTTAGGGGGTAATGTGAAAAATCCCTATACATTAGGGGATTTTCTGTAATTTAACTTTCTTTATATGAGTAGTGATATATGCCCCGGAATTTTTACCTAAATTTGCTCTCCTAACAAATAAGAAGTGTCAATTATGACCTGTTTGGGAACTTCAAAAAATGGATCAGACTAAGTATAGTCTATAACTATTATCCTCACAATTGGTCTGAAAGAAATTGTGTTTATTTCTTATTTTAAAAACAAAACTGAAATGTTAAACCAAAAAAGATAAACTAAACAGTATAAAATCAAAACTAGTCAAACTTATCCTTAATTGGCTAGGTTTTCAGGTTTACCAAACACCACGTTAGACTAATTGTTTGACCCATATGTTTTTGACCCATAATAGAATCTAAGATGACGTGGTACAATGTCATATATAGCAAGAAACTAATTTTTAAAAATTAAATGGTTGGGTTCAATTTCTCACTTTCTCTTATGGCTAGTACGTAATCAGACAAATTTATCTTCAGCGTTACATGACGCAAAACATAGATTGATCTTACCCGTGTTTTAAAATATGGAGATGAGTCGGGTAAAAAATCTGCATACCCTAACAAAAAAGGAAAAAGAAAAAGGTTTTAATATATGTTGGATTACGTTACATGGCTACAATTTTTCCAGGTGTTTGGCCCGTCCTTGTACAAAAACTTGATTCTTTTTTAAATTTAAATTTGGATCCTTGTGACAAGGATGGAAGAAGAATCTAAACAATTCTGGAAATTTCCTCCCTATTTCATGCCTCTTGATTAGTCTGTTGTTTTCATAGAAACAGCCAGACTCCCAATATCTGCACAATCCACCACAAAATGCACTTATGACTTAGGTTAGTGAAAGGGACTTGTGTGGCCAATCTTCCCTATCAGTTTTCCTCGCATAAGAGACTTATCTTTGAAGCGTCCCCAACGCCATAAACTACTCTTTCAAACCCATCTTAGTCGCACCATCAAGCTCACATTCCCACAACTTAGCAAAAAAAGAAAAAAAAAAAAGTTCACATTCCCACCACATAATATTCATATCTTTTATATCATCAATTTGTTCAGAAATATATACGACTATACAAGTACAAATTTAGTATGTACTATAGTATGTACTAGGGTCATTTTGAAAAGATTGTAAACCAGAGATAAGTTATTGGAACGAAACTAGTGGTGAAAAAGGATGGGGTAAAAGGTATGATTAGGATATGTTATGCTTCGAATTACCTTTCTATTTGTACAAAACACACACACACACACAAAAAGAAAACACACACACACACACAAAAATAAAAAAAGGAAAGAAAAAGGAAAATTAAATCTAGCTAGATCGAGATTTTTAAAATAAAAACATCCTTTAGCTTCTTCTTATATATATTTAATTATATAGCAAGTGTTGATTGAGGAGGCGTGTATTCATTCAAACGATCGAGGGGGTAATCGAGGGGTCATCAAAAGGGAAATGGGTTTCCCCATTGTGTAGCCTAGGAGTTCATTAGGATAATAATAAAGAAGCCCTATAAATGTTTTTTTTTTTTTTTTTTTTAAATATAAAAAAGGACAAATGGAAAAAGGAGACTCAAAAGGGATTATTACTGTCTTAATGGCTGCAGCCACATGAATTTGGATAGAGATAGTCGCCAAGGAGATAATCGATCCGTTTGTATGGTCTAGCTAGAGAGCTTCAAACTCATTAATTCTGTCTTTCCCACTTTTAGGGATGCATGAGACATGGCTCAATACAAGTTGTGGAGGAGGAAGTATTGGTACAGAAGCCTTCAATTCCCAGAAGCTACAATTGCTAGCCCTCCACACAAGTTGGTTTTCACCCAAATAAAAATAAATAAATGAGGCACAAATTGGTAATACTTTTAATATGTGGCTGTTCCGTACTCTAATATTCAGTGATGAATATTTACGTTTACTGTACTGAAAGAGATTTCCAATGACAAGACAAAAAAAAAAAAAAAAGGAAAGGAAAAATGCTAGAAGTTTCACGAAACAGAGTATACGTCTGGTGGATATGCATTTCAAAAAAATTTAAGAACCAGATTTTTTTTGCCCCAGCTTGACGTGTCCTGCCTGGCCTGTTTTGGACCCAACTTCAGCAATATGAGCTACTGATCTCTCATGTGAAATTCTACATATATAGCACAACCTATTGTCAATTGATATCATTCACAAACAATTGTAGCACCACCTATTCTATTGTTATTCTTCACTAGCAATCGTAGCAACCACCATCGAAATGGCACTTCATCTTCACTTCCCGCCCCTTCGCTTCTCTGTCACACACGATCTAGCTAAACAAAACCCACAGCAAGCTTTCCATGGTGGCCGCATGGCTCGATATGTGCCATGCATGGCAAGCACAACAACTGATCAGCCAACAGTTGACAACCGACGGAACGCCAATTACCAGCCAAGCATTTGGACCCACGATTTTATGGAGTCCTTGAAAAATGATTATGCAGTACATACATTTCTCTTTCTACTTCTTCCTTCTTTTTTTAATTTTTTTTTTTTCCTTTCTTTCTCGTTTGTTGGTCTCGGACCCTATGACTTCACCACCAGGGATGTCCTCTCCAACGGTCCAATAAACCCCTAAAAGGCTAAAATCTTCCCCCCACCTCTCTCTCTCATTTTTTTTTTTTCCGATTCGATTCAACCTAATATATGCCCATCGGGACTTGATAAAAAAACCTTGTGCATGAAATTGATGGCACTCAACCCCTTGAGCCAAAGGCTATAAAGATTGCATTAGCAATATTATTTCATGTTCCTTAACCGATTTCTCATTGGGGCCGACCTAATAGGATAGCAACTAAGGGGAGTCTTTTGCCTCTGCTCCTATGACCCCAACCGACTTACTAGAAAGCCCATGCGCAAAAGGTTCCACCTAAAATTTTGGCCTTATGCGTGCCTCTAAATTCAAAAATGTCTCATTTACAATTTTAACCTTGAGCCACAATTTGTATTGGACCACAATTTATATGGCTCTTACCAAGAGAATGATGCAGGGATCAATTATATTTCCGAAGTATTGTTTTGCGTTTGTTAACACATATTTCTGATTACATGACTCACTCAATCTCTCTCTCTCTCTCTCTCTCTCTCTCTCTCTCTCTCATAGGATGAAATATACAAGGGGAGGGTGACACTGCTAGAGAAGGAAGTGAGGAATATGATTGAAGACGAAAACGCAGGGCAACTGGAAATGCTTGAACTGATTGACGATATCCAACGGTTAGGATTGGGGTACCACTTCAAGAAGGATATAAGGAGAGCCCTTGATAAACTAGTATCTTTAGAAGGATCAAATGGGAGAACACCGATGAGTCTCCATGGAACTGCTCTCCGCTTTAGGCTGCTCAGACAACATGGCTATGAGGTCTCTGAAGGTACATGAAACCTTGACATAATAGAAAAAAAAAAAATCATTTCTTCATGGAAATTTCTTAGATCAGGGTGGAAATTTTTGTATTTTTAGTACACCCTTGTTGATCCCAAGCTTC